>JAXCHB010000269.1:0-567500 GCA_036926305.1 Uropetala carovei | reverse complement strand
ATTATTATTATTATTATTATTATTATTATTATTACTGTCATGGACGGTAGCCTCTCCCTTTAGAGTTTAGCTGATGTTTCTCTTAAACCATTTGCCATTTTGAATTTCCAACGGGGATTCGCGAGCGGGGGGGCTCCTCCAAAGGGGCTGCAACCGCAATCTCGGAGCTTGTCCCCCGCCCACTCACCCCCGTGGTCCTTTGAGCGTGTTCTTTGCTAAATCTCATTCATTATGCCCACATCTACAATGCCGGTAAAGGTAAGATTACCCTCAACGACATTGCAGATTATATTGCCAGTGCACCAGAAACCTTCGAATGCGGACTTACTTCCCCGGCTGGAATGGTATGCCCATTCCCTTCTTAATCTTTTTCTTAACCTTCCGCTAAATTCCGCCACATAATCAGGGTCTTCCCGGTCCCCTTTGCATACTCTAGTGAAGGCTGAGTAAATAGAACTCTTAGCCAACGTCACTAAGAAATTGAATAGCAATATCTCCTTATACATAAACTTTCCTCGGGGAAAGCCACAGTATATATCTCTTCTGTATATCACTCGTCTGCCTGTGAGTGCCTTTAGAGCGTTGTTCAACTTTCTCCACAGCTTTGTAGCATGCGGACAGACGAAGGCTATGTGCCACGCACTTCCATCTGCTTCTGGACACCACGGGCACGTACTATCCTGTCTTATCCCAGCTTTTTTCAGGAATATGCAGTCCGCCCATCTGCCGTACGTGAGCCTCCATGCATTTTCAGCATCTTTTCCGAAACTAGGCGGAGCATGAAATGTGTACCAGTGGATGTTATCGTCTGAGTACATGCCCTTCAGAGGCCACTTATCTGTATTTCTTAGATAGATCATTTCCTTGTAGACCTCTCTCTTTAGTAACGGTAGTGGGACGCCTCTATTGGATCTTTTGCTGCGGAATGTAAAGGATGCCCAAGTATGCGTGGGTGGCCACCCAACCGGGAAAGGTCTGCTGTCGCCATCAAAAGCTAGTTTAAAAACAATCCATGTTCTGCCCAGAGACCTATAGAAGTCGCACTTCGCCTTCGATAGGTGGGTGTTCCTTGAGCCGACCGGCCGGGTAAAAAGCGCCATTGGAATCATATCTTCTGGTGCACGTCTGGAAGCCAATACTTTCCATGGACTATCGTAGGGCTCAGTGAGTAGTCTCTGTAGGAATAGGTGTCTGAAGGACATCACTTTGCATTCAACGTTGACTAGTCCCAGCCCACCCTCCTTGATTGGTGCGCATAGGGTGTCCATAGTCGTCCAATGTCTACCTCCCGTCCAAACGAAATCCACCAGCCTTGTCTGAATACGGCGGAGCACGGGTGGAGATACCTCAAGACTTTGCAGGATGTGCCACACCCTTGGGCCTAGAAACTGGTTAGCAACTCTGACCTTGCCAATGAGAGATAGCGACTTGGATCTCGGCAGCCATGCTCGAATGCCTTTGTCTAGTCTATCGCATATATCTCTCACGGCTTCCATTTCCGTCTTACGTTCGTCATTTCCTAACCAGACCCCTAAAAACTTGCATCCAATGCTCGACCATTGTACTCTGATTGGGGAGTCTGACCTCCCTTTGAAATTGCCACACCATAAGCCCTTACTTTTTTCCTCGTTCAGAGCAGCTCCTGATGATACTGCATAATCGTCAAAGGACGAGAGAATTTTCGGCAAGTCTTCATCTTCCTCAATAAAAATCGACACATCATCTGCATAGGCAGAAAGTACCAGACGCCTCTCCGCTTCTCCCGGTATTGTGGTACCGCGTAAATTCTGTTTAAGCAACCGTACAAGTGGCTCTATCGAGAGTGCATACAGCTGCCCAGATAACGGACATCCTTGCCTTATTCCCCTTCTGAAAGGAATAGGCGAGGTCAGCGTGTCGCACACTCGTACCAGACATCTTGATCGACTGTACAAAACGCAGAGTCTCTCAATAAATACCGGCCCAAATCTCATGCTAGCCAGAGTGGCGAATAAGTGCTTGTGATGCACTCTGTCGAAGGCCTTTTTCTGGTCTAGACTTACGATGGCCATGGAGCAGTTTTCTTCGTTTTTGCTGGCTATCATGTCCCTTATGATACCAATGCTTTCGAAGATGGTGCGTCCAGGGACGCAGTATCCCTGCTCCGGAGACACCACAGAGCCAATTACTGTTGATAGTCTCCTGGAGAGGGCCTTTGCTACTATTTTATAGTCGGTATTTGTTAGTGACAATGGCCTCCAGTTTTCCAATATCATCCTCTCCCCCTTCTTTTCCATTAAGGCTATTATGGCCGTTGACGAAGTGGATGGGAGTCTCCCTCTCCTGAAGCTCTCGTCCACCATCTCCTTGAACTGTTCCTTCAAAGCTTTCCAAAATTTACGGTAGAATTCTACCGTTAGTCCATCCATGCCTGGGGCTTTCCTTTTGTTTAAGAGATTTAGCGCAACCGTATAGTCGTCTATACTAAGTGGGGAATCACAGAGCTGCCTTTCTTGCTCATCAAGGCAGAGTGGGGAGTGATGAGCAGTATTTTCAGAAGGAAGGTCGTCAGGATCCACGTCGTGAATATCAGCAAAGTACTGCCGCACCCGCTGCCTCAGTTCAGCTGGATCCGTAATGACGCGCCCTTCCATCTCCAGCTTCGTTAGTGGTTTTGGCCTTGTGCGTAGAGCCCACTGTGCAAGATGTGGAATCGCGGGAACGTCGTGAGCTACGAGCTCTTCCCAGCCAGCCTGAGCGACAAGCCTCTCCCCTTCTTGCACGTACCACCCTCTGACATTGCTGTTGTTTGTCGACGCTTGTTGTCCTTTGGTCCTCCACTTTTTGAAGGGAATGCTGTAATCCCTTATCTCTCTTTTTATATTTTCCCATTTGCAAACCGGATCGTTGTATTCATTGTTTCTTCCCATTTCGCTGATAATCCGACTAACATATGTTGTGAAATCCGTATCTTCCAGCATTGCATTATCAAAACGCCAGTAAGGTGGTGTGGGAGGTTTTCCCGGAAGATGTACGGAAATCATAACAGCGTTGTGGTCCGAAAAAGAAGCAATTTTCCGTATGGATTTCACAAGAGACAATTTACCCCTCGACAGATAAAAGCGATCTAGCCTGGACGAAGTTTGCCGAACGCTGAATGTATGGTTCAGTTCCCGCCACACATCCGTCAGGTCATGGTGTTCTACCAATCTTCGAAGGCTATTCGCAAACCTTAGATTCCGCTCAACGCCGCCGCTTCTGTCAACCTCGGGCGCCAGAGTTGCGTTGAAATCGCCAGCAAGTATCACGCACGAGCCAATTGAGAACGCAGAATGGGGAAGTGCAGCAATGGAGTTGTACGCTGCCTCAGTGACATCAAGCGCTAACTCGGAGTCGTGTGGACCATAGAAATTTACGATACTAAGTTGTTGAGTGGCAGAGGTACAGAAATTGAGCCTCACTTCTTGCAAGTGACCGGCAAATAGGATACTGTCCAAGGCGACTTTGTTAATCAGGTTGTTCCTTATTGCGATCGCCGTTCCCGTATGCGGCGTTCTAGGTGGGTTGAAATAGAAAGTGTATCCAAGGAGGCTAGGAAGCGCAGCGGAATCCGTGTTCGTTTCCTGCAGCAACAATACGTCCGGTGTCCAAGTTCTAACCAAAGCAGTCTCATACTCGTATGGGGCGGAAATGGGGCAAAACCATCCCTTAGAAATTGGAATTTTAGCAATTTTTTTATTTTATCTTCGGTTGCAATGGAATTTCTATAATGGTGCCATATTTCAAGTCTGTAGTTCATATGGAGCTGCCTCACCATATTTGTTCTCGTATGGAGCAATACTAGGGCAATACAGCCCTAAAAATAATGATTGTTACAATATCGGATTTCCTCCTTTAGGCATAGTTTAACATTAATGGCTTTAAAATATAAGCTTCTGATTCCTATTAAAAGCTTAACCATATGAAAGCATTAAGGCTGTTGCCTAGTAAGCCTATTGTTCGACCCAGAAAAATTACCAATTTTATCCGATAAAAACTATAAACTTTCTCTAATTCTAGTCGGATTTGAATTCTGTCTTCAAAAATAAGAAACTACAATTTATATCCTATCCGATATCCGTGATGTTTTTATTCTAATATTGTCCATAAAGAAAAACACGTAAATCGGCGCAGAGGTGCAAAATTTTGTTTAAAAATTGTGTGTACTTTTTATATATATAGGTGAGAGAAAATGCCTGCAGAATGCAAGCACACATTAACTAGTTAATAATATAAATATAATGATTTATTAAAGATTTTGTTAACTTGATTTTATCCGGGACATTATTCTGCACTTAAAATCTTTAGAGAAATAAATATTGAAATGTTTTCATTTCATTGTTATCCAACTGCAGTTATTGTTGTTTAAAGAATACCTGCATTTAGAAATATTAATAGTTTAAGTATTAAAAAGTGCTTTAACGTGGCTCCTCAGAGCAGATGTTACACCGGTAGTAGATATTCTAGGGGTGGGCATGTAACCGGAACATCATCTAATCGGGCAACACCTTGTTCCCTGGGATACCAGTTTAAAGGAATTTAATTGTACTAGATTTGACCACAAGGGTATTTATGGCCATTTAATACCTAGACAAGGGGTACCACTATTTTTTTTATAAATTCTGTTTCCGACATCAAAATATCCTGTAAAATCCTGTAATATGTAATATCTGATTCTTTGATGAAAAATGTACCAATTTATGTTTTCAATGTATTCAGCATCTGCATCGCACATTTTAAGTAAAATTATATACAACTGTTTATGCATAGCCCTGTAACTTAAATTTAATCATGCTTTTTTATGAATTCTTAATTTATCCTGCATACAAATCAACTGTATTGGCATAGAAAGTTTAAAAAAATGTATTCAAATTTGAAATATACAATAAATAGCACAAATGTATTGAAAACAAAAAGTAACCATACACCTAATTTACAGAACGTCTTAAATTACGAAATCTGTTAAATACAGTAAAACCTGGTTAATTCGAACCTCTATATTTCGAAAATTGACGTAATTCGAAATTTTTTAACACTTGAAAGACCGAAGAAGCCAATTTCACACAAATGTATTTCAGTAATTCGAAAATCTCTATAATTCGTAATTCGAAAAAAGTTTTTGCCCCGTTCTCGGAATACCAACGCATTTTTGTCGACATAATTCGAAATAAAACTTACCAAAAAGAAACTAAATGAAATTTACTAAAATATTTCTGGCACTATGTCGGCTGATTTACAAACATTGTGCGATCGTGATCATACCGACTGGGCGTTGGGTATTGTCACAAGATTCTGTCCATCCCCTCAATTTATCTACTGTTTTGCGAGTTTTGTGTGGAAAACGCGTTCCAATATTCCTTTGGTTCGTTGTTTGCTTAGTATTAGATTGTATTTTTCATCATTGTTAGTTACTTGTTTAAATAATATTCTTAGTTTAATAACTGCAAGAGAGACTATATTTAAATTTATTGCTATAAAATATTTTTTTTAAATATACCCTCCAATGGCTCCGGTTCGTGGTGCATATAAGACTCTTACTCTTGATGAAAAAATGTCTTTGCTGCAAGACATTGACAAGAAGTTAGAATGGAAAGGAAACCTGGCCTCAAAGTATGGGATTCCGAACTCGTCTTTATCTACAATTTTAAGGAATCGGACGAAGATTGAAGAAAGTTTTTATAAATTTAAAGGGAGCGCTACACGTCAGCGTCCACGGCCTGCGAAAAACGAAGACCTCGAAGAACTGTCCGATTTTTTTTCACAAGTACGAGCGGCGAATTTACCAGTGACAAGCCCGATGCTCATTGAAAAATCAAGAAGTCTTGGGAGCACTTTGAACATTGAAGATTTTAAAGCGTCCAATGGGTGGCTGTATGGTTTTAAAGACGCCACAATATTGTTTGTCTCGCAGTATATGTGGTGATGCCCAAAAAATTAACGAAGAGGAAGTGACGACCTGGCTGCAAAGTAATAAACATGTTTTGGAGAAGTACGCGCTCAAGAACATTTTTAATATGGATGAAATGCATTTTTTTCAACATGTTGCCCGATCGTACTTTGGCTCTCCGAGGCGAAAAATGTCACAGCGGCAAACGTAGTAAGGAGCGTCTCACCGCCGCCCCGTGCTCTGCACAAATATGGATGGGTCGAATAAAGAAAAACTTGTAATCATCGGAAAATATGGCAACCCACGCTGTTTCAAAGGTATTAATCGTGATTATTTGCCAATAATTTACGAGCATAACAAAAAGGTGTGGATGACAACAGACATATTCAAAAATTTTTTAATAAGAATGCAAAAACGTGTGGCGGTGCAAAATCGTAAAATTTTGTTGACTCTAGACAACTGTTCTGCTCACCATGTGGCTCAGATAAATACGCCCAATGTTGAGTTGCTGTATTTTCCGCCGAACACAACCAGTGTTCTGCGGCCACTCGACCAGGGCATCATTCAAAATTTAAAGAGTCATTACAGAAAAAAAACTATTGCCGTCATACTTGGGGCAAATTACAAATAGATGTTCGCAGGATGATTAACGAAAATGGACGATTTTAGACGCGTGCCGGGCCTTGTCATCGGCGTGGCAATTGGTGACTCCTCAAACCATCGCCAACTGTTTTAAGAAAAGCGGGCTATCTTCGCAGCCGGCAGAAGTGTTCCAAGGTACAAAGTGGAGGAAGTAATCGACAGTAATGTATTGGGGCCTGTCAGTTTCGGAGACTTTGTTTCCTTTGATAATGACTTGGCTACGTCGGTTGTGTATGACCCCACGATCGAGGAATCGAAAACCGTTGCGAGTGATAGCGACGAAGAAGACGTTGTGGATAACGTCGATGCTAGGTTGGATGTGCCATTGCCATCTAAGGATGTTTTAAAAGCTTAAGATACCCTTCAAAGGTACGTGTCCGGGATGCCAGACGTGCCGATGAATATCTGTGAAAAAGTTGATGCCATTATGCAACACATTGCGCTAGGGAGTGCCCTGAAATTGAAACGGGAAAATAACCAACTTTTTAAAATAAATTTAAATTAATATTTTATTACACACTTTTGTTTATTTACTTTTAAGTTGAAATAAGTGAAAGACATTATTAACATTTTAGTGGTTTAATTATATGTTCATATATGTTTCAATGTTTAAATGAGTAATCCTAAATTTGACTTTTATTCATCGACATCATATTTTGAGGTATGCAAGTGTAGTAGATCCTTTTTTTCTGTATTTTATTATGGTGTCATATTATTTTGTTTTTCTGTAATTTATATTTGCATTTTTTAAATTTGGTAAATCACGATTTTTTGTAAATTTCGAATTATAGAGGTTCTTCGTAATTCGAAATGCTTTTTCTTTGGTCCCGTGAATTTCGAATTAACCAGGTTTTACTGTAAAATAATTTTCACATTTAAGATAACAATATAATGGCTGAACATAATTAGCCAAATTAAAAAAATATTCTACTTCTTTAATTTCCTTGCCTTCTTCCTCATGGCATCTGTTGGTTCAAAATCTGCAAGATATTTTCTAAATGAACACTGCATCAGAGCATTCAGTGCAGTCCTGTGTGCACTTGAAATAAGATTCAAGTTGCTAAAAACTCTCTCCACTTCAGCATTGCTACGAGGAAGTATAAACACTGCCTCTGCAAGTTTGCAAAGTAATGGAAATTGTCTATGTTGTAATCATAAAAAATATTTGGAAATCTTTTAGCCAGCATTTCAACATTTTCCTAATATTCTGATGTTTTCTTTGTTGGGTCAAAAGTACCTACATTCTTCAAAACTGCATAATTCAAAGGTAAGAGATGGTACAGCCATGGCCAACAGCAGGATTTTGTTCAGGGAGGGGTAAGCAAACAAAAAATGAAGTCTGGTGATATTCAGTGATGGCGCTAGTTTGCTGAATAAAAATGACAGAGTTGAATATTAGACCAGTAGAAAATGATTTCAGTGCAAAACTAAAGATTTTTAAATAAAACATTTAGCAAAAACATCACATAAATTTAATATACAGTAGAACCTCATAAATCCGGCATTCAAAAACCAGGCATTCTTAAAAACTTGGCACTTTTTGAAAGTTATATGTAAAATATCCTAATACAGTAGACTCTCGATCCGGGATCAGTTTAACAGGGATGCGGATTAACCGAGATATAAAAAAAACGTAATATGAAAATAATTTAGAATACATAGTACAAGAAATTGGCCGCTGAAAAACGTCACGACAGCGTAACTGAAACCACAGGCGACGTGCAGAGTAGAGGAATGAAGAGGGGAGGAGGGGGAAAGGCAAGTACCGAGATACCTACATAGTTCCCGCTACTCCATGTGAGCTAGAGATACATACATATTATCACACTGTATGCATTTCACTTATAAAAACATCACGTAGATGGTGTGTGATTGCCGTGAAGTAGATCCTGATCGCTCGCGTGGAATTGGATCAGAATATTTCAAGTGTTCACTTTATTTTCATGTGTCATAACAAGTGCATGTCATTTTGTTCTTATTAATTTGAAATTCGAATAGCCCTTACGTGATCATGTCAAAACGTAAAAGAGTTGTTCTTACTATAGAACAAGAACTTGACATACCGTATATACTCGTGTATAGTACGAGTTTTTACGACCAAATTTTTATTGCAAAAATTGGGGATTGTACTATACACGAGTAATGCATTTCAGGATTTAAAATTCATGTATCTTCACAGGCATTTTCGGTGAAGTTATGCCACCCGCACGCATTCTAATTGTAGGCTAACCTTAACAGTGAGGTCCTTTATCGTTGTTATGTTGCTTCATGAAAAGTAGAATCTTTTTCATATATACAGCTTCAAATTCACAAATACTTGATATAAGTGAAGATTTACGGGCACTTCCTTTCTTGAATTTTATGTATGTACATCTTTGTTTGCGTCTTTTTACAAGGGATGGACTGGAACGAGTTGGACTAAAAGTATCGTAGACGGCGTAACTTTATGGATTTTCGACATCTTGGAAAAAAGAAATTACTTTGTAATATTCAACAGTCTTTATTGTTTCTTCAATCACACACCGATCGATTTCCACTACAAAGTCATTCTAAAGGTGTTACGTCGGTTAGTAACACCTTTAGAATGATTTTGTAGTGGAAACCGGTCGGTGTGTGATTGAAGAAACAATAAAGATTGTGGAATAACACAAAGTAATTTCTTTTTATCCGTTATCCCTACCTATTAAGTAGATGAGCGAGTGGAACAATTACATACGCGGAACGTAATCCAGACGTACTAGAATTGTTACGATTTTATTTCATCTTGTGCAATCATGATTCATATCACTTTTTATTAAATGTTTTAGATTAAGATACTTATCCGAATTTTAGTGTACTCGCAGGAAATACTATTTACGACATTTACGGTCTATTTATTCTATGGTGGTGTGGAAAATCAAGATCGTTCGATATATCTCGCTCGTAACCATCGAGCTATCGAAACGATATATATAGACCCTGGTGGAAAACTGGGGTCATACTATAAATGAGATATATGAAAAAATCAGGTTTGTTCACCAAAAAATCAGGGGTCGTACTATACATGGAGTCGGCATATACACGAGTATATACGGTAATTAAAAAATCTGAAAAAGGTGTGACGGTGAAGTCGTTATGAACAAGTACAGTGTGGGTGACCAAACAGTGCGTAATATTATGAAAAAAAATCTGATGTGGCCAACACATGACTTTCTCCATATTTGGGGTATAGATATTCAAATTATTATGAATAGTATAATGAGGAAAAATTATTATTTCATATTGTAAAAGAAGACACATCCATGCTGCCGTAAATTAAGTATATTTTGAATATGTTTACGGAATTCACCGCAACATAGTGTTGGCGCTGTCTACTGGTATTAAGATAAAGCAAAATATATCCGAAATGGATGGTTCTACGAATATTAGTTTCAAACAAAACTGGGAAGAAATATTATTCTCTACAACTTCGGTCCACACGAAGATTACCAATAACGATGTTTTTAAGGAGATATTTGACGGAAACTGAAAAACAGGTTATTTATAAATAAATCCTAAACAATAACTCCTATAGAAAATTGTTTCAAATGAAAACTGTAGGAAATTAGATTCTCTATAACCTTTGTATAGAACTGTAAATACAATAATAATGTTTTAACGAAGAAATATCACAAAAACCGAATAAACCTCGACTTCCAGTTATCCGTTATTGTCGAAAAACTAATGTTCTTTATGCTCATCTAAAAGTGTTATGCATGAAGTTTTGTAACGATATGGCACGTACTTTATGAGTTAGAGCGCCCACAATAACATACACACACACAGGCACACACACACACACACACACAGACATCATTCCGAAAATAGTCTAAACGTGTTCTAGGGACCTCAAAACGTGTATTTCCATTAAAATCTCGAAGTCGATTATTTTCATGAATACAATACATTCCCATTACTACGTATGGAGAAAGTAAAAAGCAAAATATCTCCGAAATGGATGGTTGTACGAAAATTTCTCTCAAACAAAACTTGGAAGAAATATTACTCTCTACAACTTTGGTCCTCACGAAGATTACCAAAAACAATGTTTTTAAGGAGAAAACCAAAAAACCTGTTATTTATAAATAACTCCTAAACAATAACTAAATAGAAAATTGTTTGAAATGAAAGTTGTAGGAAATTACCTTCTCTATAACTTTTGTATAGAATTGTAAATACAATAATGATATTTTAAGGAAGAAATATTGCAAAAACCGAATCGGTTTTCGAATAAACCTTGACTTCCGGTTACCCGTTATTGTCAAAAAACTAATCAGTTCTTTATGCTCATGTTAAAGTGTTATATATGAAGTTTGGTAACGATATGGCATGTACTTTTTGAGATAGAGCACCCACAAAAAATACACAGGCGCACGCACGCACAGGCACACATGCACGCACACGCACACACAGACATCATTCCGAAAATAGTCAAAACGTGTTCTAGGGACCTCAAAACGTGTACTTCCGTTGAAATCTCGAAGTCGATCTTTTTCATGAATACAATACTTTCCCATTACTATGTATGGAGAAAGTATAAAGGGAAATATCTCCAAAATGGATGGTTCTACGAAAATTTGTTTTAAAAAAACTATAATCTTACTGTTTTAATACAGTAAAACAAGACACATGGAAACACAGCGTAACTCATGAGCATGATTTTCGACTTGCATGGGAATTTTGTGAACGAATTAACCTTGTTGGTCGTGGACTTACTGTATATCAAATGGATGTTAGATTAACCGGGATTTTTTTAACCGGGAATAGTTTATTCCCTACCATCCCAGATAATCGGGAGTCTACTCTACTCTACAAATTACTTCAAATGATGTACACTTATCTAATTTCATTGTTTCGTTTAACCTTATTAGAACCACATGTTTAGATTTGTGGCGATAGCAACTGTTTTTCATTAATGCAATTAGTACTATTGATAAATTTTATTTTGACATGGCTTCAAAAAAAGAAGACAACCCATAAGTGGTGTTACGAAACAAACAGAAAAATCTCACCATAGAAAAAATGTGCAATTACTTAGAAAACTTAAAAAAGGTACTTCAGTGAAGATACCTTGTGAAGAATATGGCATTGGTAGTTCCACTGTGTATGATTTAAAGGAGAAAAAATCTGATGTGGCCAACACACGACTATCTCCATATTTGGGGTATAGACATTTAAAATATTATGAATAGCATTATAAGACAAAGTTATTATTTCATATCGTAAAAGAATACAGTCATCCTTACTGCCGTAAATTACGTATATTTTGAATGTTTTCAGAATTCACCGCTACATGATTGTGCCGCTGTATACTGAAAATTACAAAAAAGTTGAATATCTCCGAAATGGATGGTTCTATGAAAATTTGTTTCAAACAAAATGTGGAAGAAATATTATTCTCTACAACTTAGGTCCTCACGAAGATGACCAATTACGATGTTTTTAAGGAGATATTTGATGGAAACCGAAAAAACCGATTATTTATAAATAATTCCTAAACAATAACTGCAATGGAAAATTCTTTCAAATGAAAGTTGTAGGAAATTAGCGTACAGAATCACATACACACAGACATCATTCCGAAAATAGTCCAAACGTGTTCTAGGGACCTCAAAAGGTGTATTTCCATTGAAATCTCGAAGTCAATTTTTTCGTGATAACAACAGTTTCCCATACTACATATGGAGAAAGTAAAAAAAATCTGATGTGGCCAGCACATGACTTTCTCCATATTTGGGGTATAGATATTTAAATTATTATGAATAGCATTATAAGGCAAAATTATTATTTCATATCGTAAAAGAATTGTCATCCTTATTGCCGTAAATTATATGTTGAATATGTTTATAAAATTCACTGCTAGTTGGTGGCACTGTATACTGGAAATTTGTGAATAAGTTAAATACAGGCAAGTCCCGACCGTTCGAGATTCGACAAATTCGAGATTTTGACACGCCAATCGAATTGGGAACTACTCTACGCTGAGTGTAGACATAGTTATATCTGCTCTAATTGTTTGAATTTGTGCTCATTTCACTCTTTTTTACTTTCTCCATATGCAGTAATGGGAATGTATTGTGGTCATCAGAAAAATCGACTTTGAGATTTCAATGGAAATACATGATTTGAGGTCCCTAGAACACGTTTAGACTATTTTCGGAATGATGCCTGTGTGTGTGTATGTGATTGTGGGCACTCTAACTAAAAAAGAACCTGCCATATCATTACCAAACTTCATATATAACACTTTAGCATGAGCACAAAGAAATGATTAGTTTTTGGACAATAACTGTTAACCGGAAGTCGAGGTTTATTCGAAACCCGATCGGTTTTTGCAATATTTCTCCGTTAAAACATCATTAGTGTATATACAATTCTATACAAATGTCATAGAGAATGTAATTTCCTACAACTTTCATTTGAAACAATTTTCCATAGCAGTTATTGTTTAGAAATTATTTATAAAAAATCTGATGTGGCCAACACATGACTTTCTCCATATTTGGGGTATAGATATTTAAATTCTTTTTATGAATAGCATTATAAGGCAAAATTATTATTTCGTATCGTAAAAGTATACAGTCATCCTTATTGCCGTAAATTACGTTAATTTTGAATATGTTTACATAATCCACTGCTACATGGTGGTGCCTCTGTATACTGCAAATTAAGAAAAAGCAAAATATCTCCGAAATGGATGGTTCTACGAAAATTTGTTTCAAACAAAACTTGGACGAAATAACAACTTTGGTCCTCACGAAGATTACCAATAACGACGTTTTTAAGGATATATTTGATGGAAACCGAAAAAACCGATTATTTATAAATAATTCTTAAAAAATAACCACTGTGGAAAATTGTTTCAAATGAAAGTTGTTGAAAATTACACTATCTATGACCTTTGTATATATACTATATATATATATATATATATATATATATATATATATAATGATGTTTTAACAGAGATATTTCGCCGGAACCGAATCGGGTTTCGAATAAACGTAAAATTTCGGTTAACCGGTATTGTCTAAAAACTACCCAGCTCCTCATGCTCATACCAAAGTGTTATATTTGAAATTTGGTAACGATATGGCAAGTACTTTTAGAGTTAGAGCCCACACAATCACATACAAACACATCATTCCGAAAATATTCTAAACGTGTTCTATGAACCTCAAAACGTGCATTTCCATTCTTTTCATGAAAATAATACTTTCTCTATATTACGTATATAGAGATAGTAAAAATAATGAAAGCATACAGTCGATTTTATTGTGTTATTTTAACGGAAGATGTAAATGGTTTCCATTGTAATCGAACCCAGCACTTTATTCGAGATTTTTTTGTCACCACTTTATCATATGCGAATCGAGCATTCTTGCTAAATTTAGAGTATCTCTCTTTATTTTCTCTCGAGTTATCGATAGAGGGGGTGGTTAGCAATGTTATGGTAGCGGGTTTGAATCCTGCCGAGATCATGTCAAAATAAAAATATCATTATTCTCATTTTTTCTAGCGACCGGGTTTAGCGTTACATCCGACAAACAAACCAACTAACAGATCGCGGAAAATATCTATAGAATTTCTGAGCTATATAAGCATAGGGGCATTCGGTGTATGTTTGGTGCAGTAGAGTATATATCGCTTGGCAGAAGAGCGTGGGGAGTTTGATACATCTAGGGAGGAATACGTTATAGCGGCAGTCAATGCAAATTGGGTGGCATAAATCAGGGGGGTAATTTCGTGAGTTGGGTGGTCTATATCGAAGGGGCAATCAAGTGATTGATGGTCGTATATATATTAGGCCCTAATAATTAGGGGATTGTTGTGCAAGTTGAGTGGCATATATTCCAGCTGATTTTTGATGCGTTTTTGGTGGCACACACGCACTCCCTCACACACCCTCACACACACAACCACACACACACAACCACACACACACACACCTCACACACACACACAACCTCACACACACAAAACCGCACACACACAACCTCCACACATACAACCTCAACACACACACAATCTCACACACACACACACAACCTCACACACACCAAACAAACATCATCTCAGTCACCCAACACACTGTTTTCTCTCACGCATTTACAGGCAGTCGTTTTCGCTCATTCACTCACTCACGTATACATCCCTTCACGTACTTCTTCGTATGTGCTGGTACATCAAAAGAAATTTTCACATTCTATTGTTACCATAATATCCTCAGGCTATCTTAACCCATCGATACGGCTAAAGCGACCGTTTAAATTAACCTAATACATCTCTGAATATTCCATTTAATCTTCTTCTAGATACTTCTCAATCTACAACGTAGCAGCGAAATTATATCGACCATGTTTTCATCATTTTATAATTCCTTTATATCAACCTACAAATCATTCATTGCATTATTTATCCTCTTCTCTGGTCACATTAGCAGGTATAACATGCTCCCATGGCGGCGAGCTCTTATGGCCGCCAAATTTGAAACCCTCGTTCGCTTGCGTGTTTCGGATACCGTTGTCGTCGCCTGGTTGATGTAGGGTGGGCTTGGTTGGGCAAAACGCAAAATTCGACGCACGATGCGTACAGGATCCCTCATGTAATTACACATACCTCATATGATGGAAAGGTATTAAAAACGTAAAAACAATGTATCGCAGGAAAATGAATGGCGATTTTAACATAAAACATGAGCCATCAATGTTTTAATTCATATCACTGCTTTTTGACATATTTATTAATCTTCCTTTGCTTTGAGGCCGTATTGTATTTTGAATTATGATATGAAATGGGCAAATTTGATAACAACAATAAAGTGCTAGGTGCAGTGTTTTGATTCCTAAAATGGAAAAACGTTTAAAACTTTGGGTAGACGATCAGTGTCAGAAACACATTCCTATTAGTGAGACCATGATTATACTCGAGCCGGAGAAAGAAGTCCGATGGCAGTTAAGAGTGTGGAGAGAGAAGTAGGGTGGCTGTTGCCAAGCGGGACCGAGTCCACGTGAAGACAAAGGGAAGGGGCTTGTTCCGTTATCTGTATTGTTTGCTATGTTTACCTATAAAGTCCTTCCGTCCCCCAGAAACATGAAACGATGAGTTAAAATGAAAGGCTAACTCAAAACCGTAACATGACTGATATTTTTGTGAATCAATAAGTATGTTTTATCGATATTTAACATTAGGAAAAACTAAATAAAACAATGCATTAAAATAAATTTTTGACATAAATATACATTTTTTTATTGATTACAAGAATAATAAATCCAATTTATGGACAATCTATAATAATAATACACTGTTTTTGTCTTTCTTATTCTGTTCATCTTTTTCTGCCTACAGTTCGAAACCGCACATGTTAAACGTTTATTTTACATATTTTGTAGAAATCCTGTCATTTTAACGGGATGTTGCCTTGTCTACCAATTATATTGTTAGACCTCTATCCTTGTGGATGTAAGCGTGCTTTGAATGCTTTTAATACGAGATAGGGAGGGAGAGAGATGGAGAGAGAGGGGAACGGGAGAGGGAATGAGGGGGAGGAGAGGGGATGAGGGGGGAGATGGAGAGAGGGAATTAGGAGGAAGGGGTGGAGAGAGTGAGGGGGAGGGAGGAAGAGGGAGCGTGGGAAAGGGAGTGAGGAGGAGTGAGGGGAAGGGAAGGGAGAGAGAGGGAGGGAAAGACAGGGAGAGATGGAGGAGTGAGGGTGAGGGAGGGAGGGGCATAAGGGAAGGAGAGGCTGGAAGGGAGGGAGGGAGAGGGCCACCGTTATTTTTTTCTTCGTCAAAGTATTCGTAAATCTTCATTACAGTTTTGCGAGTTTGCGAACGCAATATTGATCCACGAACGCCTTTTTTAGAACTCATTCTGATTTTTAAAAATCACCAGAGGACTTGTCACGCTCTGCAACAAACTCAGCTAAATGAAAATGAGCACAAGCAATTCTAAAACAACTACACAATTTAACTGTCAACACTGGACTCAGGAGGACGAGAGCTCAGAGAAGGTGGAGAGAGGCGATCAGACAACAGCGTGTAGTTTGGAAGAAGAGGGGATGCCGTCGGGCCCTTGTCATTGGTTGGTGCGCTTTCCCCTCCCCCAACCCTTGAACTTGTCATCGGACTTCTTTCACCGGCTCGACTATAGAGCAAAAGCTAAGGATCCAGCTCGCACGAGTCATTTGTAACAAACAGCCCAACCCTGCATACATCTATCTATACATACAACTATATATCACAGCGAAATTAATACAAAAGTTATTAAAAAGCACAAAATAACTTGCAGCCTCGCCAGTTAATTTAAGGTTATGCAAACCTGCCCTTCTCTAAAATCTGTCAAACCAGCCATGACTTGCACTAAATGGAGGCTCATCAACAGAAATTTCATCCATCCTTTACTTCAAATCATCATAGAGATCCTTAGCCTTTGCTCTAATCATGGTCTCACTAATAGGAATGTGTTTCTGACACTGATCATCTACCCAATGTTTTATAAATTTCCCATTTTAGAAATCACAACACCATGCCTAGGATTGTTGAACGACACATTCCCAACGATGGCTTTCACCTTTCTCAATATGCTTTAAAATTTCCAATACTACTCATTCCTCCATTTAAATAACATGGGAATGGATGAGGCAGATTTGATTCAATTTAGATTTTTTAAATACGTAAAATAATCATACAATCAAAAATTTATTTTTTCCTTTTTAGTGCAAAAAATAAGTTATACATTTAAAATATTTATTATTTAATTTATTCATAATTTAATATTGTTGTATTAACATATTAGTAATGTTATTTTATCTTTATAGAACGTGAGGGGAGACTTTTTCCCAAAATGCAGGAACTTATCCCCCGATTATAACATGCAAGTATATGGAAAAACGGCATTCGACATTTGACAATTCGAGATTCGACCACATTTTCAGGAACGCATCCCCGTCGAATCTTGGGAGTCGCCTGTATGTCCGAAATGGATAGTTCGACAAAAATTTGCTTCAAACAAAACTTGGAAGAAATATTACTCTCTCCAACATTAGTCCTCACAAAGATTACAAATAACGACATTTCTAAGGAGATATTTGATGGAAACCGAAAAAACATTATTTGTAAATAATTCCTAAACAATAACTGCTATGGAAAATTGTTTCAAATTAAAGTTGTAGTAAATTACATTCTCTATAATATTTGTATTGAGTTGTATATACAATAATGATGTTTTAATAGAGAAATATCACAAAAACCAAATCGGGTTTTGAATAAACAGTGACTTCTGGTTAACCGGTATTGTCCAAAAACTAATCAGCTCTTTGTGCTCAAACCAAAGTGTTATATATGAAATTTGGTAACAATATGGCAAGTACTTTTCAAGTTACAGCACCCACAATCACATACATACACACACATACACACAGACATCATTCCGAAAATAGTCTAAACATGTTCTAGGGACCTCAAAACATGTATTTCCATTGAAATCTTGAAGGTGATTTTTTTCATGAAAACAATACTTGCTCTATACTACGTATATGGAGAAAGTAAAAAACAGAAATATTGAAACTTTATGCAGAGAGTGATACACCTAAAGCTATGTGTAGCCGTAAAACACTACATGTCCCGGGTAAATATTGTTGATAAGGTATTGTTTGAGTGGTTTCATCAGCAAAGAAGTGATCCTGTACCTATTTCAGGCCTAATGCTGATACAGCAAGCAAAAAGTTTTCACAATAGCATAAAGAGTGGTAGAAGATGACATTGAAAACTGGGTTGATATTGACAATGATGCGCCTGTCGTACTTCAGCTAATTGATGTGAAATAGTGGACATGGTTTAGAAATCTGAGCATGAAAAAGATGAAGAAAATGAAAGTGATGATGATCAAGAGATAGTGAAGGACAAATCTTCAAAAGATCGCTGTATATAGTTGGTCACAGATACAATATCTGATTTTCAAGAGATTATGTGTCTGTATCAAATACAAGATAAACTTATGAAGGAAAAATCAAAATGCATAAAGCAAGCTAGTTTGCCTGATCTGTTTAAAAAAAATTCTCAGAATAATGTGAGATGAGAATAATGTTGTAATTGCATATTAGATATATGCTTTATTTCACGTTCGTTATTTACTTTTTAATGGTTCTTTTATAATTCCTCCTTTTAGTGCATGTATAAGCAATAGTCTTTATTGATAATGGATTCCCTTTTAATTGTTATTCAACATTTGAATTATATAATCAGTTACAGTAAAACCTGGTTAATTCAAACCTCTATATTTCGAAATTCGACGTAATTCGAAATTTTTTAACACTTGAAAGACCGAAAAAGCCAATTTCATACAAATGTGTTTCAATAATTCGAAAATCACTATAAATTCGAAAAAAAATTTTGCCCGATTCTTGGAATATCAACGCATTTTTGTCGACATAATTCGAAATAAAATTTACCAAAAAGAAACTAAATGGAATTTACTAAAATATTTCTGGCACCATGTCGGCTGGTTTACAAACATTGTGTGATCGTGATCATACCGACTGGGCGTTGGGTATTGTCACAAGATTCGGTCCATCCTCTCAATTTATCTACTGTTTTGCGAGTTTGAGTTCCAATATCCCTTTGGTTAGTTGTTTGTTTCGTATTAGATTGTATTTTTCATCATTGTTAGTTACTTGTTTAAATAATATTCTTAGTTTAATAACTGCAAGAGAGACTATTTAAATTTATTGCTATAAAATATTTTTTTAAATATACCCTCCAATGGCTCCGGTTCGTGGTGCATATAAGACTCTTACTCTTGCTGAAAAAATGTCTTTGCTGCAGGACATTGACAAGAAGTTAGAATCGAAAGGAAAGCTAGCCTCAAAGTATGGAATTCCGAACTCGTCTTTATCTACAATTTTAAAGAATCGGCCGAAGATTGAAGAAAGTTTTTATAAATTTAAATGGAACACTACACGTCGGCGTTCACGGCCTGCGAAAAACGAAGACCTCGAAGAAGAACTGTCCGATTTTTTTTCACAAGTACGAGTCGCGAATTTACCTGTGACAAGCCCGATGCTCATTGAAAAATCAAGAAGTCTTGCGAACGCTTTGAACATTGAAGATTTTAAAGCGTCCAATGGGTGGTTGGATGGTTTTAAAGACGCCACAATATTGTTTGTCTCGCAGTATGTGGCGATGCCCAAAACATTAACGAAGAGGAAGTGACAACCTGGCTGCAAAGAAATAAACATGTTTTGGAGAAGTACGCACTCAAGGACATATGGGTGAAACGCATTTTTTTTTCAAAATGTTGCCCGATCGTACTTGGCTCTCCGAGGCAAAAAATGTCACGGAAGCAAACGTAGTAAGGAGCGTCTCACCGCTGCCCCGTGCTCTGCACAAATATGGATGGGTCGAATAAAGAAAAACTGGTAATCATCGGAAAATATGGCAACCCACGCTGTTTCAAAGGTATTAATCGTGATTATTTGCCGATAATTTACGAGCATAACACAAAGGTGTGGATGACAACAGACATATTCAAAAGTTTTTTTAATAAGAATGCAAAAACGTCTGGCGGTGCAAAATCGTAAAATTTTGTTGACACTAGACAACTGTTCTGCTCACCATATGGCTCAGATAAATACGCCCAATGTTAAGTTGCTGTATTTTCCGCCGAACACAGCCAGTGTTCTGCGGCCACTCGACCAGGGCATCATTCAAAATTTAAAGAGTCACTACAGAAAAAAACTACTGTCGTCATACTTGGTGCAAATTACAAATGGTTGTTCACAGGATAATTTACGAAAATGGACGATTTTAGACGCGTGCCGGGCATTGTCATCGGCCGGCATGGCAATTGGTGACTCCTCAAACCATCGCCAACTGTTTTAAGAAAAGCGGGCTATCTTCGCAGCCGGCAGAAGAGTTCCAATGTACAGAAGTGGAGGAAGTAATCGACAGTAATGTATTGGGACCTGTCAGTTTCGGAGACTTTGTTTCCTTTGATAATGACTTGGCTACGTCGGTTGTGTATGACCCCACGATCGACAAATCGAAAACCGTTGCGCGTGATAGCGAGGAAGAAGACGATGTGGATAACGTCGATCCTAGGTTGGATGTGCCATTGCCATCTAAGGAGGATGTTTTAAAAGCTTAAGATACCCGGGATGCCAGACGTGCCGATGAATATCTGTGAAAAAGTTGATGCCATTATGCAACACATTGCGCTAGGGAATGCCCTGAAATTGAAACGGGAAAATAACCAACTTTTTAAAATAAATTTAAATTACCGTATATACTCGTGTATAGTACGAGTTTTTACGACCAAATTTTTATTGCAAAAATTGGGGATCGTACTATACACGAGTAATGCATTTCAGGATTTAAAATTCATGCATCTTCACGGGCATTTTCGGTGAAGTTATGCCACCTGCACGCATTCTAATGGTAGGCTAACCTTAACAGTGAGGTCCTTTATCGTTGTTATGTTGCTTCGTGAAGAGTAGAATCTTTTTCATATATACAGCTTCAAATTCACAAACACTTGATATAAGTGAAGATTTACGGGCACTTCTTTTCTTGAATTTTATGCATGTACATCTTTGTTTGCGTCTTTTTACAAGGGATGGATTGGAACGAGTTGGACTAAAAGTATCGTAGACAGCGTAACTTTATGCAATTTCGACATCTTGGAAAAAAGATTTTATTTTTGTAATACTCAACAGTCTTTATTGTTTCTTCAATCACACACTGATCGGTTTCCACTACAAAGTCATTCTAAAGGTGTTACGTCGGTTAGTAACATCATTAGAATGATTTTGTAGTGGAAACCGGTCGGTGTGTGATTGAAGAAACAATAAAGACTGTGGAATATTACAAGGTAATTTCTTTTTATCCGTTATCGCTACCTATTAAGTAGATGAGCGAGTGGAACCATTACATATGCGGAACGTAATCCAGACGTACTAGAATTGTTACGATTTTATTTCATCTTGTGCAATCATGATTCATATCACTTTTTATTAAATGTTTTAGGAGGAAGATACTTAACTTATCCGAATTTTAGTGTACTCGCAAGAAATACTATTTACGACATTTACGGTCTATTCTCGCTAGTAACCATCAAGCTATCGGAACGAAATATATCGACCCCGGTGGAAAGCTGGAGTCGTACTATAAACGAGATATATGATAAAACCAGATTTGTACACCAAAAAATCAGGGGTCGTACTATACGTGGAGTCGGCATATACACGAGTATATACGGTAATATTTTATTACACACTTTTGTTTATTTACTTTTAAGTTGAAATAAGTGAAAGACATTATTAACATTTTAGTGGTTTAATTATATGTCCATATATGTTTCAATGTTTAAATGAGTAATCCTAAATTTGACTTTTATTCATCGACATCATATTTTGAGGTATGCATGTGTAGTACATCCTTTTTTCCTGTATTTTAATATGGTGTCATATTCTTTTGTTTTTCTGTAATTAATATTTGCATTTTTTAAATTTGGTAAATCACGCTTTTTTGTAAATTTCGAATTATAGAGGTTCTTCGTAATTCGAAATGATTTTTCTTTCGTCCAGTGAATTTCGAATCAACCAGGTTTTACTGTACCAAAAATATACATTCCTTAAGGATTTTTTATAAATTTTGAAAAACCCAGCAAATGCTAGGCCCCGAGATTGCCGGGTTTATGAGGTCCCACTGTACTTAAAAACATCTTAAATTATTTTAAAATAAAAATAAGAAATAGTGTTACGTCTGTTAGTTCGAGAGTCTGGTGCCAAGAATCTTCAGAGAAACCAGAGTAAGGGCAGTTCCTTGCGGGAGTCAAGGAAGAAAAAATAATATTTTTAATTAAACTCAATAATAATAATAATACCCTAATCATAATATATCATACATAAAGTACAAATTTGCTTGCTTCACTAAAAAGCAATGAAGTTCCTCCATTGAATTTCCAAATAGGACTAAAGTAACTGCATATCTGTTATTAGTCACAAACTTGCTAACACATCAAAAAAAGCCTGACCAACACGAAAATAGACATCTACAAAGTTACAAACTTCCCCAATAGAATTTCCAAAAAAGAATAAGTAACTGCATATCTGGCAATATTATTTGTCTTCATTAGACACAAATTTGAAAACAAAAAAAAACTGACCCTTTGGGTCTTTCTATGTGGAATACGATACCTCAGCTGACTTAAAATTAAGAACCTGACTATCGGGTTCATTTATGATAATAAAAAAGTATTCGTCCGCATCATACTCTCGGGCTCTCCGGCCAGAGTGCATAATCAGCATAGTCTGCCAGTCAGGCTCTCTGTCTGGAATGTGTTAAGCAGATCATATCCATTGTGTATTACACAGTGTCTGCAGGGGCGTTCACGCCATCTCTATGGAATTAGAAGATTAACTACTGAAACCAACCGAAGTCTGGTAAGTGGTAAGTGGTCATTTGTCTTTTGCTTATAGACGTATTTTCGATCAATACACCTAATTTTAGATTCAAATAAATTCTAAACTAATCTACAGGCAAATGATATTATTAAATCAATTTAAAATATATATCCACTATCATTTTATTTAAATATTTACATTTTCTGTATTTTTTGTTAGGAGAGGCTAAATATCCTCATCCCCACACAGGACAAATTTATTTGCTGGCCCTGAGCCCTTTTTAATAAAATGGATATAAGACGTTTCTTTAGTTCAAAATGAGCTTTGAAATGAAATGTGCACAACATTGAAAATCGTGACACCATAGATGAAAATTCAACATCACAAGTGACTATGCCTTCAACTTCAAAAGTGAATAAAACTACAGAACCATACAATGATTTGGAAAATGGCTTACATCTGAAACCAATTGCATAATTGATGAACAGCTGAAATTAAAATTGCTGCAAACACCATGGACTCCTGATATATTATACAACTTCCATAATGATGTTGATAGCCATGAAAAGAAAAAATGAGCATTTCACTTAGAATGGCTGACCAATTCTTCTTGGTTGTCATATTCAAAAGCAGTAAAGGGGAGTTTGTGTCATTTCTGCGTGTTATTTCTCCCAAGCATGCATCGAGGAAAACAAGGCGCATTCATTGTAAATCCTTTTACAAAATACAGTATAAAACCTTTTATCCAGCAAGCTTGGGATATGGGGATAGTCGGTTATCTGCAATACTCATACTAAAAAACAATGCTTGGAAAGAGCTAGAACTCACCGGAACGGTGTTCTGGTCCATCACATGTGTCGATAATATCATTCTGTCTCGCCAAATATTTAGTAATATGCTTTTGTTAATTTCATTTAATAAAAATTCTTTTTTACTTTTCTTCATCGTAGTACATAAGGAATAAATCAAAATTTAACTTGATTGTAAATGTTCTATCAGTTATTTCGTGTCCACTGCTTTCAGTTCCACTATCAGAAGGTGAGTTCCATTTCATAATACTTTTCGTTTTGAGCACTATTGTAACACATACATGTACTCAGTGATGAGCTGAAGCTGTCTCCCACCAGTTCGCGCAGGCCAGTTGTTAATTTTTCTCTGAATTTGCAAGCTGGTTGTTAAATTTTTAGAAAATATGAAAATTTATTGATTTTGTGATTTCGAGTACATTTTGCCCTATCTGATATTCAATGTATGAAGTTACGCGTTCTTGGAATTACGCGGGTGCTGAATTTATACCATTTTTTAAATTTACACGAATTTTTTGGAATAACGCGGTTTGAATAGTGAGCCAGCCATCAGGCCATCAGAAAGTGCTAAGCAAGTGTTTCCGGCAGTCACCGCAAGAGGTGTAGAAGCCATGGTGAACTGCATAAGGGTTCAGCTGAAGGAGGGACCCAAAGAAATAATATAATACATAAATATACAATGTATAAAAGGAAATATACAATACATACAATGTACGTATAAAAAAGCCTAAGATGTAAACACAGCCAATAAGAAAACTCTGCCTTGAAGTCTGAGTAAGCTCTAACAAGGCCAGACCCAACATAGAAAAAAAATCCTAACATAAAAACACAGACAATAAGGAACCACAGAACGAAAGCAGAATGAATCAGTTAATTTTCTTCTCTGCTTCAAATCTCATAAATCAGATCCGTTGCGAGAAGAACGCATAATGAAAGAATATCAGATGCAAACGGTGCATCGCACATGCTGGAGGAGTTACAATGTACCTTTTTTAATTTACGCTGGTAGTCTCGACTGACCCTGTCCTCGTCCTTATACGTATCCACACGTCTTATTCAGTTCACTTGCAACCGTTGTCGTAGTGACAGTGAAAACTTTTCTCTTGTAATTATTAACGTTCACTGTTTGTTACTGCGTGAAATTTTTGCCCTCATGATGTCTGGAAAACGCCTATCTACATCGCAGGGTGCCACCGAGCTCAAGAAACAGCGAAAGCCAATAACTATTGGTATGAAAATGAACGTAATAAGCTGCATTGAGAAAGGAGAGTGCATAGTACACATTGCATGTGTTCTTGGGCTTAGCAAGAATACCATCCGGACAATACGGGACAATTCCTCAAAAATTTTAAAAAGTGCTAAATCTGGAACTTCGACGAGTGCCATGAAGACATCGTACGCGAGAAGTAATATAATGGAGAAGATGGAGAGGATGCTGAGTACATGGATCGAGGATCAAAACCAGCGGAATGTGCCTATCAGCATGTTCTTGGCCCAAGCAAAGGCTTGTTCAATCTACGAAGAATTAGCGAAGGATGAAGGGGATGTCAAGGTATTCAATGCGAGTTCAGGTTGGTTTGCCAACTTTAGGAAGAAACAGGTGAAAAAATCTGCCATGACCGGGAATCGAACCCGGGCCTTCCACTTGCCGGGCGGATATTCTACCACTGAACTACCGTGGCAGACTAATTCTCCTGTTTCTGAACAGGAATATTTTCTTTGGTTGGGACCAAGCTAGCTATGCTAGTATCAATCAGCCCCAACGGATGTCCTCAAGAAAATATTCCCGTTCAGAAACAGGAGAATTAGTCTGCCACGGTAGTTCAGTGGTAGAATATCCGCCCGGCAAGTGGAAGGCCCGGGTTCGATTCCCGGTCATGGCAGATTTTTTCACCTGTTTCCTCATTTCCCATCATAACAGCTTATGCCTGTCGCATAAGGATCTTCAGATCATCCTTTCTATCAACTTTAGGAAAAGATACAATTTCCACAACATTAAAATGACTGGTGAGGCTGCCTCTGATGACATCAATGCTGCAGAGAACTTTATTCCATCATTAAAAGATATCATCAAAGAAGGCGGTTATTCTCCAAAGCAAATCTTCAACCTTGACGAGACGGCACTCTTTTGGAAAAGGATGCCATCCAGAACATATATTTCTCAGGAGGAGAAATCGGCACCAGGGTTTAAGGCTGCCAAAGATTGTTTTACTCTGTTGCTGGGTGGTAACGCTGAAGGAGATTGCAAGTTGAAGCCAGTGTTGGTGTATTATTCAGCAAATCCGCGTGCTCTTAAAGGTTATGTTAAACAACATTTACCAGTTCATTTTTACTCCAATGCCAAGGGATGGATAACGGGCAGCATTTTCTGTGATTATTTAGTCTCTAAGCTTGAAGATGAACTGCGCAAATACTGCATGAAGGAGAAGCTGGACTTCAAGATTCTCCTACTCGTTGATAATGCCCCTGGTCATCCACCATCAATTCAAGAACTTTGTGATAATATAAAAGTAGTTTTTCTACCTCCCAACACTATGTCTATTATCCAGCCAATGAACCAGGGTGCAATTTCCATTTTTAAGGTTAATTATCTGAAGAAAACATTTGATATGCTTGTGAGGGCTACTGAAGATGATAAAATGACAGTGAAAGAATTCTGGAAAAGTTTCACAATCAGGGACTCCATCATGCTCATTGGCGAAGCCTGGAAGGCAGTTACAGTTTCTTGCATCAGGGGTGTATGGAAAAAACTTTGCCCTTATCTAGTGCATGATTTCAAAGAGTTCAGCGTCAATGAAGATGTCACTAAAATGCAGAAAAATGTTGTGGAATTGGCGAAACAAGCAGGCTTTCATGAGGTGGATTTAGACGATGTGGTGGAGTTGTTAAACTCACACAAAGAAGAAATCTCTACTGAGGATTTACTTCAACTAGAGAAGGAACGTCAGGAGGAGGAGAAGGAAGAGAGAACGGCAGAGGTTGAGGTAGTCCATACATTCACAAGCAAAAGATTGGCGGAGACATTTCGCCTGATCGAGGAAGGTCTTGCTATCTTTGATGAAGATGATCCCAACAGTGATCGAAATGCGAAAGCCTCAAGAAATGTTTTAGCAGCCACGCAATGTTACGCTGAAATTTTAAAAGAAAAAAAATGAAAGCCTCTCAAACATCATCACTTTCCTACTTAAAGAAAACGGATAGCGTAAAATCAATTGAACCTCAGCACTCTACCTCTGGCATCTCAAAAATCCAACAGTCGCCCATAAGTGAAGAGGCATCTTCACCTCTCTGTTCTTCACCATCATCGCCCACCGAGTCATCTGACCCAGATGACCCCATCCACAAGTAACTCCCTCTCCTACAGTACCACCACCAGCAAGCCATCCCAGCCAGCATTCAACGTGTTAGCAAAACTTTTCAATTAAAAATTGATTTTTATTTTAGATTGGCTTTTTAACATCCTTCTTATAGTTAGTAACAAATAATCACATTCTAACATAAAAACAGTAGAGGAAATAGATGTACGAATGTGTTTTTAGGCAGTGTTTCCCCTAACCCTTACCATTTCCTTAATTCCTTATGGGAAAATTATGTTTGATTTACCCATTTTTGATTTACCTGCCCATTATCAGGAACGCAACTATCGCGTAAATCGAGAGTTTACTGTATTACTAACAGAGCGATATGGTGCCCCTGGCATGTAGGCCTCCACTGCCATCCTTATCCAAATTTCCTTATAACTTTTTTCTTTTTTTAGAGAGCCAGTTCTTAATTTTATTCTAGCTCATCACTGCCTGTACTGTAGAATAATAGACTACAATAATCGGCAGGGTAGACTTGATGGTGGTGCAAACAGTGCAACTGCACCAGGTCCCACACTTAAATATCCCCAGCACTCTCTAAAAATATATGTCGTAATTATCAAGTACATGCATTTTAAAAGAAAATCTGAAAAAAATATCAAAGTGTTATAACGAGAGACACTGCTTTATTTATTAAAATTTACTTTTAAAAATGTTTGATGTGTACACTTTGCACCGGGCCTTGCAATTTTCCTAGCTGGCTCTGGTAATCAGGTACTTTCCAATATAAATTCCTTGTTCTCTTCCAAATTACGTGTTCACTTGATCACCGGAGTGCACCCAACACACAGTGGTGAGCTGGGTAATTACTAGCGAGGCTTTAAATTTAAATTCCTTTCTCCTAGCAAATTTTAGAAAAATAAATTATTTGAAAAACAAAATAGCTGGTTAACTGGATTTTCAGATAACTGGAATCTGGATAAAATGTTCTATACTGTAAAAGAATTTCCATGAATCTGGTAAAGCCCATGCTGCTTCTCAGTGGCATCGAGAAGCATTTAGTGCATGAATGAATTTTTTGGATTTGTTAATATGAAAACAACAAATGTCTACCAACAGATTAATATAGCTGCAAAGAAAGAAACACAATCAAACAGAATCAAACTATCTTCAATTGTATCATCTATTGTTTTTTGTGGCATACATGACCTACCACTAACAATAAGAGGAAAAAACAGATAAAACTGCTGTTTTCAACGGCTTGCTTTCATTTTGAGTCAATTTAGGCAACTTGTTGTTGAAAGAACATTTAGATATCAGCGCAAAAAATGCTTTGTATACATCTCATCAAATACAAAATGAAATCTCGATGTCTGTAATTCTGTACTGCAGGAGAAATTAATAAATGAAATTAAACAGAGTATAGCATACTCAGTCTTAGCCAATGACACTGATGATATCACAGGAAAAGAACAATTGTCAATTGGGATCTGATATTTAAGAACCACTTAAAATTTGAATACTGCCTGCGAGAGGAATTTTTGGGGTTCACTCCTCTAGAAGAGCTTACATCTGAGTCGATTTCAAAAGTAATCATTAAGATGTTAAACCGCTGTGGCTTGGATCTGAATAGACTTGTAGGTCAAGGATATGATGGATTCTCAACAATGGTAGGTAGACTAGGAGGAGTTCATAAGCGCAATAAGGAAAAACTACCTAAAGCTCTGTTTTTTCATTGCACAAGGCACAAACTAAATCTCATTGTAAATTATTTGAATGATCAAAATGAAGTAAGAAATACAATTGGCACGATCAAAGATATTATAACATTTTTTAGAGATAGCCCGTTATGAAGGAAAATGATTCCAAACATACCTTTATTGTCTGAAACCCACTGGTCTGCAAAACATAGAAGTGTGAGGATATTTTATGAAAATTTTTGAAACATTATTGAAGCATTAGAAAATCTTTCAGAAACTTGGAACAACCCCACAAGAAATTGCGCTTACCAGTTGTACTGTGGAGCAACATCGGCGACTTTTATTGCTTGCCTATGCGTCATTGCTACCTATTCTTCAAAATTGGAACCAACCACTAACAAACTTCAACAGGAAGATTTAGATTTACAGTCCACTTTACAACATACTCAAGTTTTGAAAAATATATTCAGTATGCACAAAGAAAAGTCAGAGGAAGAATTTCAAATAATTTTTAAGCATGCAACGTCAAATGCTGAAGAACTGGATTTGGTTTTACAATGTCCTCGATTAACTAAACAACAGACACATCATGAAACTTCTCCATTACATTCCACTGAAGACTACTTTAGAAGAGCAATTTTTATTCCATACTTACAAGGAGAGGACGTGACGTGAAATCCACGGATTCCTGTCACACTTTGGGAGTAGGTAGCTTCACTCCCCTAGTGTATGTGTGCAAAACACTAAGTGTAAATAAGCAGTCGTTATTGATAAATTAGCAATTAAAAATTTAAGGCAACTAAAGCTCAAGATGAACACAACAATAAGGCATCATTTGTTAAGCAAAACGGTGGTCTAGTCGCTAGAGATGCGGCTGCTGAAACTTATTTTCTCACGTTCGAGACCCATCATCGCCAAATATTTTTTTTCGTCTTTTATTTATTCTTTCATGACACAATAATGCATCATTTATATTTATAATATTCTGGTTTGTTTCATAATAACAATGAAAGAATTTCTGTAATATCCTCTCCCCCATAAGTACCCTTTCCGCTACAGGGGTTCCGCTCCAAGAATTGACTAGTCCAGACCAAAATTCGTCTTCTGCACATCGTCAGCCACCAAGTTTCAATTTCTTCACACATAATTTTCTGATTGTGGATGGTAGTTGCCATAAAAACACACAAAGCATAAATATTTAAAACACCATGAACATTTTATAAATGCGAGTTCACCACAGACACTTTTTCTTATGTAGTTCCTCCGGGAACACGACATCATTGACATTGAAAAAAAATTCTGTCTTGTAATAGCTTGGAGGCATACCAAGCATACCGTAGCATTTTTCCGTAGATCGGTGCACGAAGTTGATGGTGGATAAGAGAATGAATTTTGATTGAATCCTCTCTGCTTGCGATCTCTCAGTTCTGTTTCATCAAATAATAGCAGTTCTGTATCCGGTGCACGTAGTTTTTTACCTGCAAAAAATTGAATGATTTATATTAACAATAAAACTTTTCCGGTGCAGTCTGGATTTCTATACAAAGCACAGTAAATATAGCGTGTCTACTTACCTGATGGTAAAAATACATGTCGCAGGGTTGGCACAGGGGAGTGCATTTGGGCAGTATAATCTTCAATGTGCACGTTGGAACGTCATTTTCGTCCACAAATCTTTCGTCGTATTGTCCAGAATTAATCTGCACACCTCACGAATCGATGATATACAAGAACAACTCAGTCTTCAAGTAAGGATTTATGACCATGTCCAGGAACAGGGAATACGTCTCTCGAGTAAGCTTCCCCAATTTGTGGCCGTAACAACAACATTGCCGTACTTGCTTACAAGCTGATCGGCATCATGACGAACACGGGGGCCAAACTTTTCGCCAACTTCTTGCAGGCGCACGAACATGCGGCAATGGTTTTCCCGAGAGCGTAATTGTATACTGTGCAGTATATGAGTGAGTGAGTTTGTTCAATTATCCCACAGCTACTTCTATTACTTTTTCGCCATGTTGTGATAGCATTTGTTCGCTGATGATGCGATATCGCAGCCTGTTTGATCCATATTAATTATGAAATCTGGATCGAAGTCAGAAATAATTGTGTCTGTTCTTGAAATCTCTTTGCTGCTTCCAATGTGTCTCCTAACGACAGTCTGTCTTTATAGCTCACATACATCGTCACTTTTCGTTGCGTAATTCCGAATTTTCATTTGAATCTAACTATCCAGGTGTGCGACACCTTGAAAACATAATTATCACCAGCGTATTGAAATGCAGCAGTAATTGCCCATTGCTGTAGCATTCTCGTGGTAACAAGATTTTGCCTAGCTTCCTTGAAGCGATCGAGTACATACGATTCGATCATCACTAGTTTATCAGTCAACATTCCACCACCTTCCACTTGCTTTTTCCATCTCCGTAACTGCAAGATGCTTTGTAAGTGATGCGTTGTTTTCAATCTCAATGATTTCAAACTCCACGTTGGATGTAATTGCGATAATTTAACAGCTTTAAGCTTCATTAAAACGGAATATTATCCGCACTCGTGACTTCTTCATTGCATGATGAAGAGGAAGGAGAAGACTGCTGTGATTCAACATCCATTCCTTTAATTTCCTCCCTTTGCATGGCGACATCTTCATCATCGACACACACTGTTTCTTCCAACAGTTCTTCTTCATCCACAAATACCATTTCACAAAGCATATTTGTGATACGGTTCTTGATTTCGCGTCCTATGCCTTGAGAACGGATGGAAATTGAAGCACTGACACTATCTGTGAGCAGTTCTTTCTCTCGCAGCAGTTATATACAATATTCTATCGCATCCGTCAGTTCTTGTTTTTGTGTAACACCTGATAAAACAGGCACATTTTCGTGAGATTCCGAGCTACCAGCTACAGTCTCCATTCTTGCACCATTCGCTATGATTGTGAATATTCTCCACCGACTGACCACTCCAGCACCCTTGAAAACTTTCACAACCAAGCATAGTGAACTTTGGACTACACGAGTCTATTCTCGGAGTGTTTCATTGTTATTATATCTATTGTTATATCTATTACATCTATTGTTATTATATCTACTGTTATTATATCATTGTTATTATATCTATTACATATTATTAATATACACAAAATTAAATATAGATAAAAAAAGTTAACGAAATAATTTCACAATCACGGAACATGCAAATTTTTTGCAGGAAATACCGATAAAATATAAATAATGCATTATCGTGTCACGAAAGAATAAATAAAAAATGAAAAAAAATATTTGGCTATGACGGGTCTTGAATGTGCAAAAATAAGTTTCGGCGGCCGCATCTCTAGCAACTAAACCACCGTTTTGCTTAACAAATGATGCCTTATTGTTGTATTCATCTTGAGCTTCAGTTGCTTTAAATTTTTAATCACCAATTTCTCAATAATGACTGCTTATCTACAACTAGTGTTTTGCACACACACACTAGGGGAGTGAAGCTACCTACATGCAAAGTGTGACAGAAATCTGTGGATTTCACCTCATGTCCTCTCCTTGTTACTCATTGCTAGGTTTTCTGGTGAAAATATCAAAGGATTCAATATGTTTCAATTTCATCCCAAAATTTTTAAAAAGTTGACATTGGTCGAATATTTAAATGTAACGGAAGGTATACAACAGCTTTATGGTGATTTACTGGACAACTTCAAAGCTGAAGCAAAAAGCTGGTATGAACTGTGGATGTTTTCAATGAAAAGTACTGATGTACATTCCTTGGAGTACGTGAATTTGTTGCAAAATGCAGATCAGTATTATCCATCAGTTTTAAAAGCAGATTGGTCTGGCATTACCGGTTACTACATGTACTGTGGAGAGGTCCTTCAGCACTCTTCAAAGGCTGAGATCGACAATGAGTGGATGAAAGGTTAACAGCTTTATGTATGATGAGATGTCAGGGCGAGAATAGAAAAAACAAAAAAAAATTTCCTGGAAGACTTTGTGAATACATTCAGCTTGCAACCATGTAGGATGAAACTACGTTCTAAAGAATATTTAACTTAGGTTAAATTGATTTGAACTAAATAAATAAACAAAAATCTTTATCTTTAGTTTCATTTACATCCTATTAATTATTGATAACTACTTGTCGGGTGCCACAATAATGATTTTATTCATGTTCGAAGGCCAGGGGGGACAACTGCCCCTTTTGCCCCCTCTCCTGTGGGCATCCATGGCCATAGGTTGCCGATCCAGTTCAACAGCTAGTTTTTGCATTCAGTCTCACAATAAGTATCTTCACCCAAAGTATATTAAGATATGTACGTACTTACGGAACAATTTCATCGAATGTATAATATATACAGGATTCATATTATTCGTATAGAAATATTAATAATCTCTGAATTTCTTAGTAGTCTATGTACAATTTATGTGATCATCTCAGATAACTATAAAATTTTTCCTTATAAATATCCGTAAATCACAAAAATGATTGTTTTTCGTTAAAAAATATCAGTGAAAACAGATAAAATCCATGAAAATTAATTTCAATAAAAATTTTAATTTATTTATATGATGAATATATTATATAAAGATTAGAGCCTACATTAGCATTATGATCATGGCATCTTCACAAGCAGAATTTTAAACAGGAACTACTGTTCAATAATTAATGTAGTAAACAATAATTTACCAGTTGGTATTCCTTTAGGCCTTTGTCTGCTAGGAATGGAACACCAAAGAATTCTTGATTTCGGGGATCAAACTGCAGCCAGTGTATTGAAGGAATGGCTGTCCTATCCATCGTAAGTAGTAACAGCTTAAGACTTCTTGTGCTTCCATCTTCTTCATCATAAAATGTGTCCTATTAAAAATATTTATAAAATTCATTAAAATTGAACATACTAAGCTACACAATGAAATTTAACCCACAGGCGCTTTCTTTTGTCCAAACATGATTATGAAGATTTTCCAGGCATCACAGTGCAATCTCACTTTAAGATTCCCATATCTTATATTTAAATCATGGTTAACCTCCTGCAGTTACCATTCATGTTAGCTCCATTTTTATAATATAAAAATACACAAGGATACCTGGAGGGTATTTAAAGGCAAAGTGATAATTATCAATTAATATACCGTATCTGCCCGAATAGAAGCCAACCCCCAAAAATTTCCACCATTTTTTGGTAAAAATGTAAATTTCGTAGATTTCAGGCTGAAGTGTGCAGGGCATTCATGCACGGCTTAGAATACACTATTCGCGATCGAAGAAAAGTGGGACATGTTTAGTTGTTGACATTTTGAAATATTACTCCAATTAATAATTTTGCATTGTTGAATAATATTTCATATTCAGTGACAATAATTTCATTCATCTTCATTTTCACAAAGGCCAAATATAGTAATAGCGATCTCGCCAAGATAATTTTTCATCCAAGTCTATTTCCAATGAAATTAGCATTTACATTACCTTAAGAAATTGCATTTTTATAATTATACATGTTCCATGTAAAGTTTTACTGTTCATTAACAGATAAATTTTGCAGTTCAAGCCTTTGCTCAAACCTTCAGAGCAGATCTCTTGTTCTTTACCCAAATTCAAACAGTTGAGCATCAAAAGCCGTCAACGCATTTTACGTAATCGTCTGGAAATCACGCGACTTCTCAAATGATGTGAATAAAACCCAGCCTTAAACGGTAACAAAGCGCAGATAGTGCTAAATTCAATATTCTAGCAATAATTATTTATTCATTAATGTTCATCGTAAGTCAAATATTTACTTTACGAAAAATATAGTGGTATCATGAGACGTGCTGCCACCTATGAGTGACTACGAGATTAGGGCCGAATTTATAGTCTAGACTAGTGGTCTTCAAGGTGGGCAGATAGCGCCCACCAGTGGGCGTTTTTGGATTTTTAGTGGGCGTTAAAGAACTCACCAAATGCTATTCTAATTTTTACACTGAAAAATAACATTCTTTAAAACAGCTTAATGATACGCACACATATTCTGTACAACTATTACAGTTGGTTTGTCGTTAACTATAGTATCATATCATACTATACTAGCGACAAAATATCCATGCTGCGGTAAAATCGAAAGGCCCATGAGGGTGGTTGGAATCTCTCGCAGAAGCAGCGAAGCGTTTAAGTTTAATTTTATCAAATATATAAAATCATAAATTTTAAAACACTATTATTACCACTGAGACCGTATTCGGTAATCTCATCTAACGACAATCCCACTAGTATTAGGGTTATCATACCTCCGTAAATCGCTTTGCTACTGGGGGTGCAAACTTCTTCTTTGCCCCGGGCGCCAGAAACCCTCACTACGCCACTGGGTGTGCGGTGAACTTATTTCAAAGGACAACATATGGTAAAAGTGGGCGGTGACTCAAAAAAGGTTGAAGACCACTGGTCTAGACTCTATAGGCTTGCCAAGGGATTGCTTCCCAGCGGTATTTATAATAATACCGTTTTTGGCTAAGGAGACTGGGGGACTGCCAGGGGAAGACTATAAATACGGCCCTTAGAGTGCGCTGTTGCCACGTGTTTATCGTTGAGTTTTTGTTACTTTGTTATCGTTGAGTTTACTGTTGAGTTGTTGTTTTTGAGTGTTTCTTCCGTTCGTGGAGTTTTCACAACCCTTGCGTCGGCAATGGAGAAGAAATACTTTTCCGTTCTTCGCAGTCAAGCGAAGAGCATGGCGTACAATGTCGTGAGATATTTTCTCCAAGAAGAAACATACGATGAGCAGGATATTTTAGCCTTGCCATTGGACGATAATTAAATATCTTCCATTTGTATATTTTTATAAAATAAATGTGTTGAATGCAATCTTAAAAGAAACTTTTATTTCCAAATTAAGTAAACATTTCTTAGAAATTAGTATGGGCTGTCCTGAATAATTTCATATTCCGGAGAGGTTACATAAACGATTCTCAACCGGTGTGTCGCGAAAATTTAGCGAAAGGTCAAGCTTTGCTTACATATTTCGTGTTTTTGCGATACTGACAAAATTCCATTATTTAATTAGGACATTAGATGGTTTTGTTATTAGTTCGGGGTGATCAGCCGAGATTTTCTTAAAACATAACCAAAATCAAGAAATTAGAATTTTTATTTCATAGCGAGCTTTAAATGTATGATGCCAAAAGAAAAGGTCTGAAAAGCAATATATCACTATAGAAGTAGCACCCAAGCAATTAAGTCGCCCTTTCTCGCGGGAGAGCTGAACTTCGGACTCATCGTAGCATTAGTAATCAAGATATTTCAATAATCGAGATATTCATTCATTAAAAAATTCGAAATTTTATTGATTTGGCTGTTTTGAATGGATGAATTAATTTTTATATTTATCAATCCCCCAACCAACTGTAAAAATCATTCGTACCGAGAGGTATGCCTGTTTTCAAATGACTTGGCGGATGAGGGGGAGGTAAAATTGAAAGTGGACGGGGACGAGGCACTGAGCGAACCAATAGGAAAGTAGGAGGAGGAGGAGGCGTCCGAGAGCTCACTCTTTATCGGGACTCCGTAATGGTGACATTGTGTCTGAGTGTGCTGTGTTGCCACGTGCTTACGCCGCTGAAATTGTGCGGTTAAAGTTGTTGTTCGTTGAGTCATTACTTATTGTTAGTGAGATATAGTAAAACTAGTAAAATATATTGCACCGTAACCAAAAGATTCATTCAAATGAAGTACATGATCACTAACGAGAGAACAAATGAGATATTGATTCACACCTTTAGTATTGACGTTACGAGTGAGACGAAACAGCGATTCATTTGAATTATTAACAAAGAGCGATAATCGTTTAGACTAAGAGAGAATAATCCTTCACAAGTACTAATTTTGCATTTGAACGATCTCTCGTAGTAAACGAATATCTCGAATAATAGCAATAATCGAATGAATCGATTATTGCCTCACGATTATGCCCAGCACTAAGAATCCTAGGAACGCATACCATCCGGTTTACATTACTTCTTATGAGAAATTCGTCTCCGACTAACACGATTTCACCTTACACGAAATTTTTCAGGAACGCATCTATCGTGTTAGTCGGGGACTAGGGGTACATTGTGAAACCCAAAGAGTCCACAATGTTGTTCCATCTGAAGTTGTTGGGAAAAAAAAAGTCCAACACCTTTTATCACTGTTCGGGTTTTGTCATAACTAGTCTTAGGACACACACCTTTTAAAAAGCAGTTTGAAGAGTGTTCACTAAGCACTGGTGTCTGAATTCTTCTCAGATCGAAACTCAATAACACATCTCGAATTGTCCCCACAATAACAAATATTAATTACTAGTTGAAACGCCCGGCTTCGCGCGGGAAAGAGTGGCAAACGATTTTTATTGTTCGAGGCAAACGTTCTTTTAAGAACTTGGCCGCTGAGGTTGCTCGTGTCCGAGAGGAGTCGGGTTCTGATGTGCGGCTTACCATCTGCAGCATTGTCCCTCGGACGGACTGCGGTTCTATGGTTTGGAGCCGTGTGGTGGGCTTGGACCGTAGGCTGTGGGACTTCTGTAGGGGCAATGGAGTGGACTTCGTTGACCTGAGGCCGGTGCTGGACTCATGTAGGGTACCCCTAAACGGTACTACACGGCCGAGGCAGCGGATGCGGTAGCGCGTAGGGTTTTTGAACACGCTAGGGTTTTTTTTTAGGTTAGACGAGGATAACACCAATATATCTGTTAGAAAAGAGTCCGCCAACATTAACCCTAGGGAGTCCAAGAATAGCGGTAGAGTGAGAAGTAGAAAAATAAAATTGTTAGATCAAGTGGCGGGAAAATCCAGAACGAAAATATCCGTAGAAAACACAATAAAAATTATTATTATGGACTGCCGAAGCATTCGAAGGAAACAGGCTGATTTTCGCCACTTAGTTAAAAGCCATCGTGCAGACGTTGTATTGGGAACTAAGAGCTGGATATCGGGCGACATTAATTCTAACGAGATTTTCCCACCAGATTAGGTGGTATATCGCAAAGACAGGAGGGAAAGAGTCGGAGGTGGAGTTTTCTTCGCCGTCAGAAAGAGTATATCAAGCCAATTAGAGGAGATTAACGTCAGCGAACACTGCGAAACGATATGGTGCTCCCTTCGTACGAGAAATGGTAAAAAATTATTTTTTTGCTCATTTTACCGCCCACCTGACTCGGGAGTAGAGAACATTAGAGAACGCAGTCGTACATTGCAGGTGATAGCTAGGAGAAAGAACGATCCAGTAATCATTCTTGGAGGAGACTTTAATCTTCCATCGATCGATTGGAAATCCGTAACCTATGTTAGTGGTGGAAAAAATAGAGAAGCTTGTCGTGAATTAATTGAAGCGTTTACTCTAAACTCGCTAGAGCAAATCGTCAACGAGCCGACGCGATATGACAACAACGGAAACGGAAACATATTAGATCTGCAAGCCACTACCCACCCACTATCGACTAGAAACCTACAAATCGACGACGGCATAGGTGATCATAAAATAGTAATTACCGACTTCAAATACACCCCTGTGACAATATATAAGCCATCGCGATTAGTCTATATCTTCAGTGAAGCAGATCTCTCAGGTTTAAAAAATTACGTTACAAACCAAATAGCGACATTTATCAATATTGTGAATAGTAACAGCGTAGATGACTCTTGGACGGAAATTTTGCGAATCATTCGAGAAGGGCTAAAAACGTTTGTCCCAACTAAAGCAATTCGTGATCGCAAGGACCCACGGTGGGTGGAACCGAAACTCCGTGCCTTGCTGAAGAAGCAAAGACGGCATCACGCGCGCATAAAGCACCTTAAAGAAGTTGGTAGGGACCACGCGAACGAGTATTTAATATACGGAAATAGTCGTAAATCTGCAAGAGACGAAGCGTGTAAGGAATTTGACGCCTACCGATCCACGACACTCTCGGATTCACTAAAAAACGACTCAAAAGAATTTTAGTCGAACGTCCGAGAAATTCGAGGAGGTCAGTCCACAGTACCTCTTCTGCGTACAGACAACGGTGAAAGTGTACACCATTCATTTACTAAGGCTAGTATGTTAAACCGGTTCTTCGAAAATTGCTTCACAATAGACAGCGGTGATTTCATTGATTTTCCTACTCGTATAGAGTCAAATATGAGCGACATAGAAATATCCGAAAGCGGTATCGTCAAATTACTAAGTCAGGTCCACAAAAGAAAATCGCCAGGGCCTGAAGCCATACCTGCATTTATTATAAACTCGTTAGCAAACGAATTAGCTCCGTACCTTAAGTTTCTATTCAGAAAATCTTTAGATGAGGGTTTAGTTCCTTTGATATGGAAAACAGCCCACGTTACACCAATACATAAAACGGGAAGTAAATTAAAAGTGGAAAACTACCGCCCTATATCGTTGACGTCAATCTTCTGTAAGGTTTTTGAGCACATTATCGGTAGCTCAATAATGCGATTTCTCGAATGCAAAGAAGCGCTTAACAGTAACCAGCATGGTTTCCGGAGAGGCAGGTCATGCGAGACTCAGTTAGCTCTACTCACACAAGATATTGTGAAAGCAGCGGATAAAAGAATAGGAGTTGATGCAGTATTTTTAAACTTTAGGAAAGCCTTCGACATCGTTTCTCACGTGAAAATAGTGCAAAAATTAAGGGCTTATTCAATTAACGAGAAAATTGTAAATTGGATCGCCTCGTTTCTTTCCGGTAGAACCCAGAGAGTAGTCCTCGATGGAGTTGCATCCGACGTCGTCAAAGTGACTTCCGGCGTGCCTCAGGGAAGTGTAATCCGACCTCTGTTATTCTTGATATATATAAATGATTTAGCAGATAATATAAAGTGTAAAGTTAGACTCTTCGCAGATGACACACTTGCGTATGGAGAAATCAACACAATACACGATCAGGAGAAGTTGCAAAAGGACCTTCAGGCTATTACGAAATGGTGTAAAGATTGGCAACTCGACCTGAATATAAAGAAATGCGCCGCAATGAACTTCACGCGCTCCACGAATTTCAACCGTTACCCGTACCAAATATCTGAACCAAAGCTAAAATACGTCAATAGCTACAAATACCTAGGAGTAATTCTCAGTAGCAATTTGTCTAGTAGAGAGCATATCAAAACCATTATAGCATCGGCAAACAGAATTCAAGGGCTTTCCTCTAGAGTCCTGCGGGGATGCCCCTCGAACCTGAAGGAAATCGCATACTTTTCCCTAATACGACCCATCGTGGAATACTGTTCCGCCGTCTGGGACCCTTTCGAGGAGGGCCTAACTAGAGAGCTCGAAATGGTTCAGCGTAAAGCGGCTAGATTCGTAAAAGGAGAATATCGGTATGATGCGTGTGTGTCAGAGATATTGAGGGATCTGAAATGGCAGACGTTGAAGAGTAGAAGAATTGATTACAAAAGGAAACTATTTGAAAAATTCGAAGGCTCCGAATTCGTTGAAGACGTACGTGGCATAGTCGTCCCCGTCAGTGTTAGTGAACGTAATGTTAGATCAGAGTACAGGAGAAAATATGGTGAAACAATCGCTAGAACAGAGAAATACTACAGATCCTTTTTCCCAGACGCGATAAGACAGTCCAACAGAGGAATTAGTTAGAGTTCACTTGGTGTTGTGACACCCCCTGCCAAACGCTTCTAGCGGCTTGCAGGGTATTGATGTATATGTAAATTCCTTAATTATGCAAGCGATACTTACATTAACATTTACTATTTTATGTACTGTATTGTACGCATTAACGTCTTACTTATATAATATTCACATGGATAGATGCACCGAAGCCTTTAAAGCAGCAATAAAATTATGTGGATTATGTCAATACTATTGGCCAAATCGTAAACAATAAACAACATCTTGGTTACTGAACAAATGTAAGTAGATGTATCGATTTATGTTGCGATAAATCTTTCAATGTTAATGGTAAAAGATAATCTTCTAATATTCCTTAAAAATCATTTGACTCACTTTGAAAGTATCCACAGACTATATTTAGGCATATCTTGGCGTTAGCTATTCATGCTCTACGGCGCGCCACGGCGTGGATTTTCCTCGCATTAATTTTTACGTGTATATCTCTCCCTTTGAAGAGAACAACAATTAAGAAATTTAGCTTTGTTGCCACCTGGAAAATGGGCATGTAAACCGATAAATTTTGCGCTTAAAGGAAATTTTCGAGGGTATTAGCATGTAAAACGACATAACATTAACAGAATTAAAATATTCAATCTTTCGTGCGTAAAATAAGATATTTCCCGTGATTGTAAGTTAATATTTAGGTATATTTATATCCATTTCAGTGAAGGACCGCATGGAATTTTGGGGTTCCTCTACACAATTTCTCAAGCATTCTTATGGAAATAGTATTCTGTTGATCCCATGGGGCATAAGAGACTCCACGGTCTGCAAACCTAGACCAAGTTCTTCCTTTGGTCCATAGGGTGACCCATGAAACTTTTGAGTGCGATAGCTTCAACGGTGTAAAAACGTATAAAGAACATACACACACACATACAACACATACATACACACTAAAATATTTATAAGATTACAATATGCCATGGCGTATCACTTAAGAATACAGAAATGTTTGATTCCCAACCTTGCCTTAGGTTTAAGATTAGGGCAGATTACATGACAATGGATCTTATAATAAAGAAAAGAATTCATGATATTCTGTTCTGGGAAGCATGAAAATTTAACAAAAGGACTAATTTGAACTTAATGCATTAAGTATTGTTAAGTAGCATTCTTTTGCTGGAAATGGCAAGCAAATTATTTTCCTCAGGCAAGGCATGTAATTATAATGTTAACAGGTTTTTCACAATAGTAAATATTAGTGGCTAGATTTAGACAGTTTACACAGTATTTCAATTAATTTAATCTATAATTCTCCGTTTTGCAAAGCATAGCTATTGTTACATATGGCATACAGTGATAAACATTTTTAAGGTACGCTATCCCAATTGGGGATAGCGTACAATAACGTTGGTGGTAATAGTGATATTATTACCAGCAAACATAGGAAAACACATGGCTTTCTTAAGTTAAATAATAAGAATTTAGAGCCATGGAGACATACATAAAAGCCTAAATACATTTTATGATGTCTGAACATCTACTTTGTTTTCACAAAGTTATGGCGCTTGATCGAATATCAATATATTTTACCAGATTTTCATCTGGAGCTGACTGCAATGATAAGAATCATTGGGCAATGGGGTCGCTAACTCCCTAGGCCAGAACATATAAATACAATTTATTGATGGTACATTTTTAGATGGGAAATGTTGGCAATTCTCTCCTTATTTGGTGATAACTCAAGAACAGCTGTTACCGGAGATATGAAACTTTTAACAGGAAATGGACCAACCGATTGTGGTGTGAGCTTGGCGGTTTTGTGTAAGGCCTTTGAACTAGTAGGGAATCTTCTATACAACACCAAATCACCAAGTTTGAATGGATTGCCAGTATGACTTCTATTAAAAGCTACAGCTTGGCTAAGTCTTGTCCTTTTTAAATTTTTGAGCACATCTTGCCATAGGGAATGCCATTCGGATTGGGTGAGTGACTCAGACAGGGCTTGTGGAAGAATTCTCCAGAAATTAGTTAAGGGGTGAGGGAGTTCCCTTCCCATAAACACCTTAGCTGGTGTATAGCCAGTACTGCTGTGCTTAGCAGAAATAAAGGTGAAGGTTAAACTAGGTAAGAATTCATCCCATTTCCTATGGTCATTCTGTGATAAGATGGTTAAGGCATATTGTAAGTTACGGTGGACATGTTCAGCTTGGTTAGGCTGAGGATAATAGGGTGCAATAAAAATTTGCTTAATGCCATATTTAAAGCACATATCAGACAACAAAGCGGATCGAAATTGGGTCCCATTGTCAGAAACTAAGAATTTGGGATACCCAAATTTAGGAAAGATTTTATGAAACAAGGCGGAGACAACTTGGGAGGCTAAAGGAGAATGCAGAGGTTCAATAAAGGTAAATTTATTAAAACCATCTATTACTGTCAGTGCACAAGTATTTCCGCTGCAACTTCTAGGTAAAGGGCTAACAAAATATACATATACCTTTTCCCAGGGGTAATTGGGCAGTGAGGAACTCATCTCGCAGGGGAGAGAGTGTTTCCAGGTTTACATATTTGGCAGTCATGACAAGTTTTAACCATTTGACCTATTTGTGGTTTCATGTTTTTCAACCAGAACTCCCTACATATTCGTTCACAAGTTTTGCTAGCACCCAAGTGTCCAGCAGTTGGCAAACAATGAAAATATGAAAATAGCATAGATTTAAGGGCATCTGGAATGACTACTCTTCCAATTTTAAGTTAATGGTGAATTACGAAGCAGAAGGAAAATAATTTTAAGATCATTCTACCAATTTTCCCTAGTTGCTTTGGATGTTTAAACAGCCAGTTATCACTCCATTGCCTGTATATAGATGGAATGTTTTCAGCTGGAGATAGGTCCTGAACTTTTCAGTGGCCCAACAGCAAGTAAGACACTCCAGTACATAAGATGGCAGCTTTTGCTCCTAGTTATTCAGAGTCCTACTTGCATAAACTACAGGCTTTAAATTCCCATCTATCTTCTGGTTAACACTTAAGAGTGCTAAAGACGTTTGGTTATGTCTTTAGTGGTCAGTCCCTTCCGTGCGGGAGATGTTGGTGAACGTCTTTCATATCTCCAAGCTATATTAAGCTGAAAGGCATTGAGAAACATCTTCAGCGTTTCACTACGGGATAGCTATTAGTCCTATGACTACATAGTTCTTTATTTTGCTGCAAGATGGTAGATAGCTTGACTTTTCCGATTTTTTTTTCAAGATGCTTTTCTCATGTAGTTTATGTGCTTATGGCGCTGCCGCTCCTGTAGTGTTTGCGAAGTAGTTTTCTGTGTTTGTATCACTTTTTCTGTGGTATTCTATGTATTCTACAAACATGTAATGTTGTTTTTCTGTTAAGCTTATACATAAAATATACTTTTAAATAGGTATGTATAAATTTTCAATCTTTCTTTTTTGATAAAACAGCATGTATGTTAATCATTTCTTTAATTATTAAAATATATGTTAACAGGTTCAAAATTAAAATAAAATATAAGTAAAAATGTTATATGTAATAAAAAAAAGGAATTAAACATATAAGTTAAAAAGTTTTATAGATATGATTATTTGTAAAAGTGCAAAATATGCCAGCATACAGAATGGAAATGGCCTCCCAGAGGTTAAGTGTTAAGAGCAGCACCAAGTGCCACCTGAATGGCATCGACAAACAAATGAAATTCTCCTCAAAATTAGGAAGGTGAAGTACAGGAGGAGAAGAGAGACATTGAGTTTGGAAAATGAAACTTGGTGAGAATTGGTCCATTGGAAGACGACATTTTTCCTGTGGAGTGCATTAGGAGGTGCTGCAATCTCCACATAATTTGGAATAAATTTGGAATGAAAACCATACATACCAAGGAAACGTGAAATCTCCTTAACCGACTTAGGAACAGGGAAGCTGGAAAGTGCTCAGGTTCTCTCTGGGTCAGTCGTAAGTTCGCCATTGGAGATACGATGTCCAAGGAAGTAATGCATTCCTGGGCCAATTTCATCTTCTCTGGACCAGCTGCTCTTAGTTTCTCCAGCACCATGACCAAGACTCTGGCAGGCTCTTGGAATAGATGCATAAATCGTCATTATAGGGATACATACAAGAATATTTCACACAAGTACTTCATCAATCAGCCTCGAGAACACTTGTGGAGACATTGTTAGACCAAATGGAAGGCGACTCTACTGCTAGAGACCAAAGGGTGACGAAGGCGGTGTATTCTTTTGAAGTTCTGAAATTAGGTTTTTTCGGGTTATCCCGTGTAAATTTTGCCAACGTTTTCTCTCCTTTGCCGGAGATTTCTTCAGGGTGATCTGGGATAACCCAAAAAACCTAATTTCAGCATGACAAGCACCCGCGAAAGCTTCAACCAATTATCTTTTTTGAAGTTGTCCTTAAGGGGATTTGGTGGAAAGCAGAATTTAAATCGAGAATTGTAAAATATTTAGCGGAACCCAAGTATTGTAAGGCATACTCTGTTGAGGGGGTAGGAAACTTATCTGCTTTGACGTGTTTATTCAATTTACGGCAGTCGACGACGAATCTTTCGGATCCATCCTTCTTGGGGATAAGAAATGCTGGTGAACTCCAATTAGAAGAAGAAGGCTGGATAATTCCGTCATTAAGTAACTTATCGACGTGATACCTTATCATGGCCATTTTCGGCGGTGAGTATCGATACGGTTGAGGCATAACCGGAGTCGAATCGAGCAATTCTATTTCATAGGACATCAACTTAGTTTGACCTAGCTGGGACGAGATTAGGTCGGAATATACTTCTGCGAGTCCTTTTATTTCCTTGCATGGAACGCTGTAGTTGACTTCACCTACGGAGGAAGCATTTTCCTTGGAACTGTTATTTGGAACTGTTATTTTTGGAACTGTTATTTTTGGAACTTATTTTTGGAACTGTTACTTTTGGAACTGTTATTTTTGGAACTGTTATTTTTGGAACTGTTAATTTTGGAACTATTTTTGGAACTGTTATTTTTGGAACTTATTTTTGGAAGTTATTTTTGGAACTGTTATTTTTGGACTGTTATTTTTGGAACTGTTATTTTTGGAATTTATTTTTGGAACACTTTTAAAACTGTTATTTTTGGAACTGTTATTTTTGGAACTTATTTTTGGAACTGTTATTTTGGGAACTTTTATTTTTGGAACTGTTATTTTTGGAAATTCGGAAAAAAAAAATCCAAAGTAAATTTAAAAAAAATAATCGAAAAAAATATTAGAAAAAAAAATTCGAAAAAAAATTCGAAAAATAATTCTAAAAAAAATTCGAAACAATAATTCCAAAAAAAACCAAAAAAAAATTGAAAAAAAATTCGAAAAAAAATCCAAAAAGAAATTCGAAAAAATATTTCGAAACGAAATTCGATAAAAAAATAGAAAGAAAAAATTCGAAAAGAGAATTCGAAAAAAGAATCAAAAAAAAAATTCGAAAAAATATTCGAAAACAAATTCGAAATAAAATCCGAAAAAAAAATTCCAAAAAAAAGATTCGAAAAAAAATTCAAAAAAAATCCAAAAAGAAATTATATAAAAAAAATTTGAAAAAAACATTCGAGAAAAAATTCAAAAAAAAAATTCGAAAAAGGAATCGAAAAAAAATTCGAAAAAAATTCGACGAAAAAATTCGAAAAAAAATCCAAAAAAACATTTTTAAAAAAATTCGAAAAAAAAATCGAAAAAAAAATTCGAAGAATTCCAAAAAAAAATTTCGAAAAATAAAATTCGAAAAAAAAATTCGAAAAAAATTCGAAAAAGAATTCGAAAAAAAAAAATTCGGAAAAAAATCCAAAAAAAAATCCAAAAAAAAATTCGAAAAACAGTCGAAAAAAAATTCGAAAAAAAATCGAAAAAAAAATCAAAAAAAATTCGAAAATAATATTTCCAAAAAAAAATCGAAATAAAATCGAAACAGAATTCGAAAAAAAATTCGAAAAAGAAAATTCGAAAGAAAAATTTAAAAAAAAAATTCGAAAAAAAAATTCGAAAAAAAATTCGAAAATGAATTCGAAAGAAATCCGAAAAATTTTTGAAAAAAAATTCGAAAAAAGAATTCGATAAAGAAATTCGGAAGAATATTTTTTTAAAAAATCGAAAAAAAATTTCGAAAAAAATTAGATAAAAAAATCCAAAAGAAATTATAAAAAAAATTTGAAAAAAAAATTCGGAAAAAAAATTCCAAAGAAAAATTCGAAAAAAATATTCGAAAAAAATATTCGAAAAAAATATTAGAAAAAAAAATTCGAAAAAAAATTCGAAACAATAATTCCAAAAAAAACGAAAAAAATTGAAAAGAAATTCGAAAAAAAATCCAAAACGAAATTCGAAAAAATATTTCGAAACGAAATTCGACAAAAAAATAGAAAGAAAAAATTCGAAAAGAAAATTCGAAAAAAGAATCGAAAAAAAATTCGAAAAAATATTCGAAAACAAATTCGAAATAAAATCCGAAAAAAAAATTCCAAAATAAGAAGAAAAAAATTCTAAAAAAATCGAAAAAAAATTCCAAAAAGAAATTATATAAAAAAATTTGAAAAAAACATTCGAGAAAAAATTCGAAAAAGGAATCGAAAAAAAATTCGAAAAAAATTCGAAAAAAAAATTCGAAAAAGGAATCGAAAAAAAATTCGAAAAAATTCGAAAAAAAAATTCGAAAAAAAAATCCAAAAAAACATTTTTAAAAAAATTCGAAAACAAATTCGAGGAATTCGAAAAAAAAATTCGAAAAAAAATTCGAAAAATAAAATTCGAAAGAAAAATTCGAAAAAAAAATTCGAAAAAAATTCGAAGAATTCGAAAAAAAAATTCCAAGAAAAAAAAAATTCGGAAAAAAATTCCAAAGAAAAATTCGAAAAAAATTTTTGAAAAAAAAATTCCAAAAAAAATTCAAAAAAATTCTGAAAAAAAAATCGAAAAAAAATCCAAAAAAATTCCAAAATAAATTCGAAAAAATATTTGAAAACAAAATCGAAATAAAATCCGAAAAAAAAATTCCAAAAAAAAAGTTTCGAAAAAAAATTCGAAAATGAATTCGAAAGAAATCCGAAAAATTTTTGAAAAAAAATTCGAAAAAAGAATTCGATAAAGAAATTTGGAAGAATATTTTTTTAAAAAATCGAAAAAAAATTTCGAAAAAAATTCGATAAAAAAATCCAAAAGAAATTATAAAAAAAAAATTCGAAAAAAAAATCCAAAAAAACATTTTTAAAAAAATTCGAAAACAAATTCGAGGAATTCGAAAAAAAAATTCGAGAAAAAATTCGAAAAATAAAATTCGAAAGATAAATTCGAAAAAAAAATTCGAAAAAAATTCGAAGAATTCGAAAAAAAAATTCCAAGAAGAAAAAAAAAATTCGGAAAAAAATTCCAAAGAAAAATTCCAAAAAAAAATTTCGAAAAAAAAATTCCAAAAAAAAATTCTGAAAAAAAATCGAAAAAAAATCGAAAAAAAATCCAAAAAAATTCCAAAATAAATTCGAAAAAATATTTGAAAACAAAATCGAAATAAAATCCGAAAAAAAAATTCCAAAAAAAAAGTTTCGAAAAAAAATTCAAAAAAAATCGAAAAAAATATCCAAAAGGAAATTATATAAAAAAAATTGAAAAAAACATTGGAGAAAAAATTCCAGCAAAAATTCCAAAAAAAATTCGAAAAAAAAATTCGAAACAATAATTCGAAAAACAAAACGAAAAAAAATTGAAAAAAAAATGGAAAAAAGTCCAAAAAAAATTCGAAAAAATATTTCGAAAAACATTCGTTAAAAAAATTCAAAGAAAAATTCGAAAAAAAAATTCGAAAAAAGAACCAAAAAAAAAATTCGGAATAAAGTCGAACAAAAAAATTCGAAAAACAAATCCAAACAAGAATTCGAAAAAAAAATTCGAAAAAAAATCGAAAAAAATTCGAAAAAGAATTCGAAAAAAAATTTCATGAAAAAATTCGAAAAAAAAATTCGAAAAAAAAATTCGAAAAGAAATTCGAAAAAGAATTCGAAAAAAATTTCGAAAAAAAAATTCGAAAGAAAAATTCGAAAAAAAAATTCGAAAAAAAATTCGAAAAAGAATTCGAAAAAAAATTCCAAGAAATACAAAAAAAATTCGGAAAAAAAATTCCAAAGAAAAATTCGAAAAAAATATTCGAAAAAAAATTCCAAAAAAAATTCAAAAAAAATTCTGAAAAAAAATTCGAAAAAAAATCAAAAATAAATTCGAAAACATATTCAAAATAAAATCCGAAAAAAAATTTCAAAAAAATAGATTCGAAAAAAATCAAAAAAATCGAAAAAAAAATTAAAAAATAATACAAAAGAAAGAATTGAAAAAAACATTCGAGAAAAAATTCCAGAAAAAAATTCCAAAAAAATTCGAAAAAGTAAATTCGAAAGAAAAATTCGAAAAAAAAATTCGAAAAATAAAGTCGAAAAAAAATTTCGAAAAATAATTGAAAAAAAATTACAAGAAGAAATACATAAAAAATTCGGAAAAAAAAATCCAAAGTAAATTCAAAAAAAATAATCGAAAAAAATATTAGAAAAAAAAATTCGAAGCAATAATTCCAAAAAAGACCAAAAAAAATTGAAAAAAAATTCGAAAAAATTCGAAAAAATATTTCGAAACGAAATTCGATAAAAAAATAGAAAGAAAAAATTCAAAATGAAAATTCGAAAAAAGAATCAAAAAAAAAATTCGAAAAAATATTCGAAAACAAATTCGAAATAAAATCCGAAAAAAAAATTCCAAAAAAAAAGATTCGAAAAAAAATTCAAAAAAAATCTAAAAAAAAATCCAAAAAGAAATTATATAAAAAAAAATTGAAAATAGCATTCGAGAAAAAATTCGAAAAAGGAATCGAAAAAAAATTCGAAAAAAAAAATTCCAAGAAGAAATACAAAAAAAATTCGGAAAAAAAATTCCAAAGAAAAATTCGAAAAAAATATTCGAAAAAAAAAATACCAAAAAAAATTCAAAAAAAATTCTGAAAAAAAATTCGAAAAAAAATCCAAAAAAATTCCAAAATAAATTCGAAAAAATATTCGAAAACAAAATCGAAATAAAATCCGAAAAAAAAAACAAAAAAAGTTTCGAAAAAAAATTCAAGAAAAATCGAAAAAAAAATCCAAAAAGAAATTATATTAAAAAAATTTGAGAAAAACATTCGGGAAAAAATTCCAGAAAAAAATTTTTAAAAAAATTCGAAAAAAAAATTCAAAAAAATTAAAAAAAACCAAAAAAAATCCAAAAAAAATTCGAAAAAAAAATTCGAAAAAGGTAATTCGAAAGAAAAATTCGAAAAAAAAAATCGAAAAATAAAGTCGAAAAAAAATTTCGAAGAAAAATTTCGAAAAAGAATTCGAAAAAAAATTCCAAGAAGAAATACAAAAAAAATTCGGAAAAAAAATTCCAAAGAAAAATTCGAAAAAAATATTAGAAAAAAAAATCCAAAAAAAAATTCGAAAAAAAATTCGAAACAATAATTCCAAAAAAAACGGAAAAAAATTGAACAAAAATTCGAAAAAAAATCCAAAAAGAAATTCGAAAAAATATTTCGAAACAAAATGCGATAAAAAATAGCAAGAAAAAATTCGAAAAGAAAATTCGAAAAATGAATCGAAAAAAAATTCGAAAAATATATCCAAAAAAAATTCGAAAAAAAATCCAAAAAAAAAATTCGAAAAAGGTAATTCTAAAGAAAAATTTGAAAAAAAAATTTGAAAAAAAATTCGAAAAATAAAGTCGAAAGAAAAATTCGAAAAAAAATTTCGAAGAAAAATTTCGAAAAAAGAATTTTAAAAAAAATTCAAAAAAATTCGGAAAAAAAACCGAAAAAAACCGCGAAAAAAAATTCGAAAAATAAAGTCGAAAAAAAATCCGAAATGAAATCCCAAAAAAAAATTCAAAAATCGGAAAAATAATTCCAAAGAAAAATCGAAAAAAAAATTCGAAAAAAAATCGAAAAAAAATTCGAAAAAAAATAGAAAAAAAATCCAAAAAAATTCGAAAAAAAATTCCAAAACTAATTCGAAAAAAAAATTCGAAAAAAAATCGAAAAAAAAGATTCGAAAAAAAATTCCAAAAAAAAATCGAAAAAAAAATTCGAAAATAATTTGAAAAATAAATTCGAACAAACATTCGAAAAAAAAATTCAAAAAAAAATTCGAAAAAAAAATACGAAACAAAATTCGTGCATGCTTGAAATACTACTGTGCGGCCTGGATGCTTTGAGGGAACCATGGAGAGAACATACCTAGAGGGGAATCCCCGCACTTTTTTGATTTTTTTTCTAATTTTCCACCTCCATAGACAACTTATTATAGCACGAATTAATTTTTTCTCCTAGAACTGGTCCAACAATAGGGGTGCACGTTGTACACCAGGACGTGCATTGCGTAAATACGGTATTAAAATGAATTATTACAAATTTTCTAAAATAGATGTCATAAAATGTAAACACTGGAACAGCTATACCCGTTTTCTACTCTTATGAAGCTTGACCGTGGCGCAGCGAATAGCCAATTTCCCCTTCCACCACAATTTGAAGTTTTCCAGAGGCGCGGGAAAGTAGTACGCTCTTGCCCGATATCCGTTTTTGAAGAAAGTCGCATGCGACCGCTAAGGCGTAAACGCGGTAGATCTGGCAACACAGTCGAGCTCGGAGTGATGCGAACAGCACGATGGCGAGAGACCGACTGACTTTCTCCCCTCCCCATCGACAGTCTCTCGAGCTTTCATTGCCTGCAGCAGTAAGCATACAACTAGGATTTTCAAGGTCAAGATTCATAAGAGTAGAAAATAGGTATAATTCTAAATAGCCATCACCTCCACCGAAAGATCAACGGTCTTCGTAAATATCAATGTCATTCATCTGTAACTAAAGGTTCGCATTTTATGTTCGGCGTATAAGTCGACTCTTAAGTTTTAAGGAAAATTTTAGGTTTCAAAGGTCGACTTATACGCCGGAATATACGGTAATAAAAACCCTTTCAGCCAGTGGTGGGCGACCTTTTCTGCATGGTGGGCCACATTGGTGGCAGTGAACTCTTTGGTGGCCGCATTTGAATTTGTCAATGGATTAAATCGTAAGTTACGTAGATATTGTTAGGTACCATATGCATGGAACTCAAGTTAGAATTAACTTTTTAGGGTTAACATCTCAATATTAAAAATCGTGATGAATTGAATCTTACAAATATCTTTGATAAACTAAATCAAAAACAGCGTTAACCCTAATCTTACTGGGCTCTTTTGCTGACATATAGTACCAGGACGTGACTTAAGGACACACATGAGAAATTTATAAAATATTATTTATTTTAACAGTCCAGTAGACCCCCGCTTTACGACGGGTTTGCAATACGATAAAATCACTTTACGATGTATGCTCATAAGGACATTAAGGTTCACGTTACGATTCATGACTCACGTTACAATATCCTTCCGATATCGTGTTCCTTTGCTACACGCAGATACTCCGCGGCAAAGGCCCGTAATTTAAGTCGCCATTAATACAAAAAGTAACGTATGTTTAATAATTGTAATACATATTTGAGTGTGAGGGCGACTTAAAATATGGGTTTTAAATTACGATGTACATACATAGTAAACGTATGAATGTCACTTTTTGTGTGAGTCGCGAGTTAAAATACGTACAGGCCAGGATGACCAAAAATCGCTCCAGGAAGATTTAAACGCCCTTTCAGCATGGTGTCAAGATTGGAAAATCGAAGTTAATCACAGCAAATGTTCCCTATTGAGTTTCTGGAAGAATAGGAACAATGAATTAGACTCGGAGTACAGAATTCATAGATTGAATATCCAATCTGCAGAGTACGTTAAATATTTAGGAGTCACCATGTGTCGTGATCTATCGTGGAATATGCATATTCGAAGGATCGTAGGCGCAGCTAATAAGAAATTGGGCTTCGTAGGCAGAATATAAGATGTAGCACAGAACAGGTACGAGAAACGTGTTATTTATCATTGGTCAGATCTCAGGTCGAATATGCTTCCAGCATATGGGATCCGTACGAAAAGGGACAGATACTTGAGTTAGAAAGAATCCAACGCAGAGCAGCCAGATTCGTAAAGCAAAAATATGAGAAAAATTAAGCGTCACATCACTCTTGAAGGAGTTGAATTGGATATCGCTAGAGGACCGCAGAATTAGCGCTAGGTTAAGGCTTCTGGAGAAATTTAGGTCGGCAGTTCTCTTAGAGGAGGTCTCAGGAATATTAGAGGCACCTACGTACATGGGCAGGTACGATCACGAGGATAAAATACGAGAGATCGACTGTAGGACCGAGCGATATCAGGGTTCGTTTTTCCCAAGGACCATACGGGATCATAATAGGAGAGTGATTCCCACGAGGGACGTTATTATGTAGGTTTTGGTGTGCTGCACCCCAAAAAAAATTGTCGACAGGTGGGCTGTCGATTTTTTCGAAAAAAAAATTTTTTTTGAAAACTCTTAAGACACGAAAATAATGGTTTTAAGAATAGGTTGTATTGAAATGTGACGGGAGAGGCGCCGTTATCTAAGACGAATTATCGACAGGAGGGAATTTCGAAATTTTTGAAAACCAAATGTTTTTGGAAACTCATAGAAAACATACATGAAGGTTTTTCGAGAAAATTTTTACGAAGTGTGAAACGTGAGGGTTTGAAGTTGAAGATGAATAACTTGGGAAAAAATTCTTTTTTGAAAATTTGTCGGAAAAAGTCAACAGGGAGGGCTGTCGATTTTTTTGGAAAAATATTTTTTTTTAACTCTTAAAACACGGAAATAACGGTTTCTCGAATAGGTTGTATTGAAATGCGACGGGAGAGGCGCAGATATCTTCAACGAATTATCGACAGGAGGGAATTTCGAAATTTTTGAAAATGGAAACTCATAAAAAACGTAAATGAAGGTTTTTCGAGAAAAATTTTGCGAAATGTGAAGCTTTGAAGTTGAAGATGAATAACTTGGGGAAAAAATCTTTTTTCGAGAATATTTCGGAAAAAGTCAGTGGAGGGGGCTGTCGATTTTTTCGAAAAAAAATTCTCTTTGAAAACTCTTAAAACACGAAAATAATGGTTTTTCGAATAGGTTCTACTGAAATGCGACGGGAGAGGCGCCGATATCTACGACGAATTATCGACAGGAGGGAATTTCGAAATTTTTGAAAAGATCAAATTTTTTTGGAGACTCATAAAAAACGTAAATGAAGGTTTTTCAAGAAAATTTTTGCGAAATGTGTAACGGGAGGCTTTGAAGTTGAAGATGAATGAATGAATGAAAAAATTTTTTTGACAAGGGGGTCTCGAATTTTTCGAAAAAAATTTTTTTCAAAACTCTTAAAAAACGAAAATAATGATTTTTCGAATAGGTTGTATTGAAATGCGACGGGAAGGGCGTCGAAATCTACGACGAATTTTCAACAGGAGGGGATCCCCTCGTTACTAAACTCCTCAAAGGTAAATGTTCAGCAGTCACCTAGAGCAGTGGTTCTCAACCTGGGGTCCGTATCTTGAGTCCAGGGGGTCTGCGAGTTGATTTTGGTGTCTTATATATTAAAAAGATGCATGATTTTCCTTAAGATTCATTTTGACCGTTTAGAGTGGTCTGATAACGGTTGAAAATGACTTAAATGGAAGGTTTCATAGCATATATTACATTCTTTATAACGTTAAGTAAGTTCTCGGTTCCTATCCAATGGATTTTAGAAGTTTAGGGTAGATGGGCAGAGGTGTGATGAATGAATGAAAAATATCCAAGAGTAAAAACCTCATTAGCCTTCTAGCTGTGTCACTTTAATGTGTGCGTGTGTGTTTTTAAAAGAGTAGAAACCGTAGGTACTATTTGCTGTAAACTGAATTTGTGACCGTCTCTCGTAGAAATATTATTTGCCATGACTACTGTATTTCATGGAAAGATCAGGTCTGTGCCCCAACCAAGACAACTGTCATTCTCGTTATTGCTAAAAGCAACAAGACATTACTCACGTTCAAGGAATGGAAGCAAATCAGCTGAGAGTACAATCACGAGTGCTGAGAGAAACTGAATATCACGATTGGTTACCCCTTCAGTTAGATATTCTATTTTTCGCTTATGGCATCTTCTTAGTTATATAAGGTTTTAATAAAAATTTAAATTTTAGTTCTTTTTTATATTTATATTTCCATGTAAAAGAACTTAAACTTTTACTCTATTTAAACAACACTGTTGAACTTATAATGGAAAAGAGGTCCGCAGCTCCGGAGAAGTTGACGTAGGGGGTCCGCAGCTCCAGAAAAGTTGATGTAGATGGTCTGGGGCTCCAGAAAGGTTGAGAACCGTTGACCTAGAGGACACTGATCTGAGTATGAAGTGTAGCAATATTTTTAATATTGTTGTTTACAAAGTGCAATCAAAAAGTTCCCGGACTGGCCGCGTGGTGCGCTAACCGGACGTAGTACGGACTTGGGCTGCTAGGTAGCGCTAAAGAGCTTCATTGTAAAGCAGTGTTCCGAGTATCATATTGATACACAAAAGATTTTTTTTTCAAGAGCGTTTTTGTGCGTTAGTGGTGTTCTGCGATTTTTGCGAGAAGAGATACTGCAGATTGAAGGAGCAGCGCGTGTGCGTAAAGTTTTGCTTCAAAATCCGCAACACTGCATCGGAGACCCACGAAATGCTTATACAAGCATTTGGTGAGGACACCATGGGCAGAACCCAGACTTTCGAATGGTTCTCGCGGTTCAAACATGGGTAAACGTAAGTTGAGGATTCTGAATGTTCTGGTCGGCCCTCAACCAGCAGAACCGAAGATAATGTTGAAAAAGTGCATCGGGCCATCCACGAGGACCGTCGGCGAACGATTAACAACATCTGGAGCATTGTTGGCCTGTCGTTTGGTACATGCCAACGCATTCTCGCGGAGGAACTCAACATGAGGCAGATTGCTGCCAAATTCGTGCCCCGCTTGCTGATCCGGGACCAGAGGCAACACCGGCTCAGTGTGTGCAGGGACCTCCAGGAACAGATCAGAAATGACCGAAACTTCCTTTCCAAGGTCATCACTGGTGATGAAAGCTGGGTTTATGGCTACAACCCAGAAACCAAACAGCAGTCATCCCAGTGCTGCTCCTTCAAGTCTGCAATTTCTCTTCTCGCAAAAGTCGCAGAACACCACTAACACTAACGCACAAAAACGCTAGTGAAAAAAAAATGCTTGCATGTATCAATGTGACACTCGGCACACTGCTTCACAATGAAGCTCTTTGGTGCTACCTAGCGGCCCAAGTCCGTACTACGTCCAGTTAGCGCTCCACGCGGCCAGTCCGGGAACTTTTGATCACACCTTGTATTTTGATATTATCTTACAAAATAGATATTTAGATTGCAATATGTGATTTTGGTTTAGTATTTCAGTCGGTTGACAGCTTCAGGTAGGTGTGAACAAAAATTCTAAAGAATCTTAGTCCTCTACCGACATAACTTGGATTCAAAACGAAGTAAATCAGTACACAGGTATCAATTGATTGGTGAAATAACTTCGAATTGACGTAAATCAGGATGACATAAACCGGGGTATACCTGTATTAGACATATGGGCATTGCATTAAAACAGCATTAATTTTTAATTTCCACTCTTGTTGCATTTTAATGTCTCTATCTTCATTTCATTGATTAATATACTTAAAAATTTATTAATAGTGATGGTTTGATATACGCAATAACTGTCAATGCAGTAGGTCCTCGATTTATGAACACCCGTACATACGAATGAAGCCCCATCAAGTATTAATATATTTTTTACTTGGGCATGTGAACGGCTACCACCCTGAAGGAATCAGTCATCACTCTCAGGAACTACTTGAGGCAATGAGTATAGAGCCCTCCCACTGAGGGATGTTCTGTGACAGAGTGGTCTGGTACACTCTCGCTCAGTTACACGTTTGCATCTATATTGTGACTATGATAACTTGAGCTCTGAACAAGACTCACTCCTGAAGAAGCCTTCCACATCAAAGGTGAAACGTCGAGAGCAGTAATGCCGTCCACGCAGTGCCTCCCGAAAGCATCAACCCACACTTACAAATGAACTTTTGATGTGCAACCAGTAGGCAACTTGAAGATCTCCTGTATGTATATATGCTTATTGCTATTGTCATGTTAGCAGTAGTTATTACCCTTATTGTTTGCATAGCAACCAGGCTGTTTTGGCCAACTTGCAGGCATTCATATATTACTCTGCCTGGATAATTTTTTGCATACAGGAATAGTTGGAAAAAATGTTTATCTTTGCTATCTGGAGTCTCACAGAGCTAGATTTCATGCAGCAAATTATTTTTATCTAATTAGCAATTAAATGTTTTGTTGTGATGATGAATAAATATTACCTTATAAAGATACCCATTAGATATGTTGGTATTGGCTAGTTGACAAGTGTCCCGATTTGGGTGAGACAATTCTGATTTGGGAAATAATTTTTCACATCCCTCTGCTTCTTAGGCAGAACAGCAAATATCCTGATTTTAGCAGGTTGCTGCATACGCTGAATGAAAATTATGGCCACTTGAATGAAAATTTCCTCTCAGAGTAAACAGAAGTACTGAGTTTCAGAGTCATTTGCAACACTGGTGCCTTTTTAATCCAAACTTTGGATATTGCTGGGGTTTCATATGAGGTGAAGCATGCGAAGTGGGATGTAAGCTAATGATTAAACATGATTTTGAATTCTGAAAATAGCTAGGTAATACAGAGAGAATAAGTTACTAAAGTTAAATAAAAAAATAAATATGAACAATGTTATAACAATGATTAATGCTTTGAATCTATAGCTGGAGACAGAAGTTAAGCAACACTGGTGCATTCTTAATCCAAACCTTGGATAATGCTGGGGTTCCACCTGAGGTGATTTTCTTTGAGCATGCAAGGTGGGATGTAAGCTAATGATTAAGCATGATTTTCAATTCTTAAAATAGCTAAGTAATGCAGAGAGAAAAAGTTACTAAAGTTAAATAAAAAATAAAGATGAATGATGTTATAACAATGATAATTGCTTGGAATCTATAGCTGTAGAGAGAATTTAGCTTAATTTTTATGATGCTATTTGCGCAATTGCTTTTAATTTTTGTATTTGAAATAATATACCATTATAAGCCAATTGCATAAAAATAAATGTTAAAATTCTGAATTTTAGAGCCAACAATTCAGAATTTACAAATTTTTTCGTTTTATTATAATAATGTACTTTGTTAACTATGGCATGTTTAAAAACAAAATGCTTAATGAATCAATTACTGTCTATGTTGATATTGAGATACCAAAATGCAGTATGAGCATTCCTTCTTGTTTGATAAAAAAATAAAATTTATGGTGGAACCTAACACTGGGGACCCCTAAACAAAACATTTTTGGGGCCTTCCTGCCATCAGTTGATCTAAAATACGTCATTAACACTTTGGGTGCCATGAGTAGCACTGGTGCTCAAATACATTTGTTCCTGGAGAGCCATAAGAAGCACGTGTACTGCTCAGTCATAATGTATTTCAATACTTTCAGTTGTTATTTTTTTCAAAAGTTGTTTTAAAACCAATTAAGAGTTTTTCCTACCTGGTGCCTGAATTTCACTAGGTTAATTATATATTGTATTGAAATAAAATAATATTTTAATAGTATTTGGAAGCCCCTAAGCATTGCTTTGCCTGCTTATACCAAGTTCTGAGGCTGTTCCCCATAGGTCTCAATGTCCTACTTTTCATATCTGGAAATCTGACAAGCCTTGTAAATTGGGAGACTAGTTTATTGCTGGAATATTTTTTGGGAATATCTTAATGGTAAACCAGTTAGAACTAAATAACTGAAAATCATATATACCAATGAGTGGCAATGTTTCAGTGTTGTGTAGCATACATTTGGTACAAGTGGTTGAAAAAGCAACTGGGATTTGGACAGAACATAACACTTTCATGTCTATAAATGGGGAAAAGAGTACAGTTTTATATTGGGAGATAAACGTTTGCTCTTAGAGATGATTTTGTAATAAATTACCACGGTCATCCTTTTTATTACCATTGTTTAAATATTCCTTGGAAAATTTCTTGGATACTTGTGTATTAATGGGTGAACAACAGAAAATTCAAATTTTGACTGCATGCATCCACCAGAGAAGTTGTAAATAAAATTGTTAGGGTCACTTGTTTATACACCATAACCCAACTCACCTGTTTATACACTACAACCCTACCATCTGACATTAATATGTAAGTACCATATGATGGGTTGTGGTATATAATTGGCTGACTCTAATAATTTTATGGACAACTTGTGCAGGGGGTGCATACATAGTGCCATCTTGCAGCCAAAATTTGAATTTTATGTCATTCACCCATTAATACACAAGTTCCATTTCTTGCTTTGATCTAAAGAAGTGTAAAAAGTGTGGTTCTATCCATGTAAGTTTTATAATTATCAAATATTATTTTGTGTTATGGAGATGCTTATATATTTGGAAGATTTCTAAGTGAATTGAAAATTTTAATGACTAGAGTTTTCTAACAATTAATAATGTTTGATTTTTTAAAACTCATGCAAAATTATCTATAACAGTAATTATGACAATATGATACATGACGGAGGATTCATTATTCAACCATTGACTTCTGGCTGTTCATTTTTTACGGAACAAAAATTCTCAACTTTTTGTATTGTGAAAAAGAGAACTGGAGGTTAGAAACTAGCAGCTGGAAAAAGAAACAATTTTTATTTTGCAGAAACAACAAGGACGTACAATTTCAAATTTCTATACAACAAAGTAAGAAGTATTGTGTATGTACGCCAGAAAAAATATTAAGGATCTCGCTTCAGCAACTGTTTTGACTGCCATTTAAAAGAGGGTCGAGGTGTTTGCAGATGGAAGGAATTTCAAGGAGCGGGCTTTGAGGCCACTAGTTGTTGGAAATAGGTATGTTTTCGATTCTTCCACGGGAAAAAAGATCAAGCTGCAGTTACTCGGAAAGCAACCATTTTCGTCTGGTACGTGCATTTCAAATTTCAAAGTAAACAAAATGCCCGTTGCTGTTAATGTGTGCACATTTTAATGGCAGTGTTTGGATGAGAGTGGTTGACAAGTGTGATTAACTTTTATTTCCGGACATCGTTATTAAAGTTATTGTTAAGGGACTGCATATCAGAGAGAGATATATTATAGTATAGAGAGATTGAAATAGCACAAGAAAGATAAGACGGAGGTGGACAAAAAATTGGAACACACACACACATACAGCAAGAACACAAAACTGGTTTGATTTTTGTATTTGGAGCACATTGATAAAGGAGGTTTGTTTTTTAAATGAGGATTCCCAACCTTAAACTTTATTCCTCTGAGAAATTCGTGAGGACTGAAAGGAAAAATCACGCAATCTGAATGTCCAAGAGGTTCTCTAGGAGCATTGTTTTTCTCGTCCAAGGTTAGATTTCCATGAAAGCAAGCTCGCATTACTCACGCTCTTTGCTCGAGGGGATCAAGGTATGTGGTATGATTCAGCATAATTAAGTATTAGATTGGCAGTGCATACGAGTGAGTGATAATTAAAGGTCTAGCTCGATACAGTTTTCACGTTGATGCAGATTAACGGGTTGTTGACATTTGAAATTTGCCAGACGTAAGGATAACACTCTTCTCTGTGTTTTGCGTGAGACAGAAAGCCGAGCACAGTACCCTACAATTGAGAAAAAGGTAAATACAGAACACGGAGAGGTATTTTGGGGACTTCAGAGTACTTTTTGAACCACGAACGGTATCGCACAATTACACTGCTGATGTTTTTTTAATCTTCATAGGAAACGTAACTTTTTCACCATATACTGAAATCTCTGTTCACGAAAGCAGTCTCTCATTTTTAAGAGCACATAAGTTTTTCTTCTCACTTTTTAAACAGCCGTTGTCAAGTGCCATTACTCTAGGTTTCTAGGCGTACTCTTCCTCCTCTTTCATCATTTTTATTGCCGGTAGCCGACACTTCTGAACCTTTGTTTGCTACCATCTCGAGTGGCCGTAAGACACTTTCGATCCCTGCGGCCTTCTTCCAGTCATCACAAAATCACCGCGTTGTCTTCAAAAGGACAAAATGATGCCAACGGACACCGAGTCGAATCGGCACTCAAAAATTGGCGGAGGAAGCAGCGAAGAAGCAGGTTAACATTATACACTAGAGGCCATCCGAAACGTCGTGGTGGATAGGGCCGACGTGTTTACGCTTTATAACGTTCACCTCTAAGATTTTCTCCACGCAACACAACCGATCGAGACTACAGAAGATGGCGTGCCACGGGAGAAGAGATGGGAAGAGAGTAGTTCTGTAGGGCGTGCCTCCTGCTCCCTTTTGGCTGTGTCGCCACCCCAATCTTGTGCGCGTCTTTCTTCCTCGATAGGGAGTGGGAGGCATAGACTCCCTGGCTCGGACAACAGGGCAGTCCCTGCCACTCGCTCACACGTACCACTCTTTTATGTCCTTGAGCTCTCTTCGCTTTGCGGGGGCCTTCCCTCCCACTGTCCCCTTGCCATCCCCATTCCTCACGTTCCCGTTCATCTGTGCCCCGAGGGGCTGCGTACCTACGGAGCTGAAGCCGCCTGATGTGGCAGCGCCAGTTGCAGATGAGGCACCGGCAGTGGACGAGGGCGCCGGGAGCAGGGCCGTACTCACGCCCACGGCTGGTGACCCGCCTCCGCCTCCCCCGTAGTTGTATCCTTTTCCGTCGTCAACTTTGTAGGATCCGTCCGTGCGACCCTTGAACTTGAGGATGACCAGGATGATGAGGATGATGGCTATCATGGCCCCCGCTATGATGCCGATGATGAGGGCCGTACTCTCAGCGGCCTCCGACGAGATGCGGTCCCTCATCTTGTTACGGCCGTTGGCTCCACCGGCGCTGAGGACGATGGTTCCTGGGCGAGTGGGATGAGGATATTCGGGAGGGGCAGGCGGAGGAGGGGGAGGCCTTGGGGGCGGCGGAAGCTCTGTGGTGGATGTGATGATGTTGTGCGAGGATGGCGGGGTGGGCGATGTGGGGGGCAAGGAGGGCGAGGAGGAGTTGTCTGCCGAGGGCTCGGTGCTGGAGGAAATGGAGGGCTGGGGTGAAGGGGGCGAAGATGAAGTCGTAGTTCCGGCATCAGGGAGGGTGTCGTGGCTCTCAGTGGCCACCCCCCCAATGGTGCTGATCACATCGTCCGTCTCCGACCCAGAAGTTGGAACTTTCAAGAATAGAATTGAATTATGTGTAAAGTTTGGGACGGTGATCTCACTATGGTCTTAATGTACATAATTGTAATGTTGATGATTAATAACATTATTGTAATATTAACACATTCAAAAATAATTTATGGAAGTTTTTAACAAATGTAATTTAGTGGAAAGATGGTTTTACTTGTCGGATGTCTTCACTTGGAATAGTTTGTTTCGAAAAATGTTATTTTTTCAATAGGCCGGCTTCAATATAGACTTAAAACTTAAATGTAACAATAAATCGATGAAGTTGGGGCCTTTGAGCTGGGTCCACATAAAGCACATTAATAGAATACTTGTGAAGGTGTGCTTGCATTCTGCAAGCATTTTCTCTCACCCTAAAGTAAAGAGTATGAGGGCACAAATAATTTTTAACCGCAACAGTTTGTATCTTATTGCAGATACCTCACATTTATACGAAATTTCATCAATGTAGGACCTCTAGAAGTGCATTTCTATGAATTTCATTGTTTAAAGTTTATTAATTTTTAACAGCCACAGCAATAAATATTTCTAAAATTTTCAATGTTACTTACCGCTGGGACAATATTTCCTAACTCTGTTAAAATTTTCAGCTTCCTGGCTCTACAGAAAGTACATAAACATTACTCAATTTGTTAAACATTTGAGAATTTATTACGGCCGAACGAATACAAATTTTCAAATTTCTATACTCCCGTTTTTATTATTTGGCAAATTCTACCTCTTGAAAAAATTTCAGCTTCATAGCCCATTTGGAAGTACCTAAACCATGAAATGTCAGTAAAATGGTTTATAATTTTTTACGTCCAAGAAAATAAACATTGTTGCAATTTAGCATTTGTTCCTCTGATAATTTTTTTTTGTTTCACCTGTGTATTAAATTTCAGCACTACAACTATAGTAGTTTGGGCCAGACATTAATATCCTCCTATATCCTATATATATCCTATATATCATTCTATATCGACTCTGTTGAGATGATTCAAATCTCGCGGCTTCAATACGCAGATTTTATATTGATTCCCGGAGTACTTCCGGTATGTTTGGTTTCCCTTTCTTACGTAGTAGTTTTCATCAGACCAGTCTTCCTGTCGCCATCGCTGTGATAGCACGTTTTTCCTCCTCGATCTGTATCGAAGTGAATCCTGTCCATCAGTTAATACTGGACTTATATAATATAATAAACTGAATTCTCATTATCTGTATCAAGTTTATTTAAACCTTCTTAACAGGTTATGGGCCCAGATACGTTTAAAAAGGATCGCGAGTGAAAAAGTGTTTGAAGTTGAGCTCGTGCCACGAGGTGATGAAAATGTCCGTCACAAATGTGAATTCTGCCCGCATCGAGATGCTGTCAAAAGTGAATTATGACACTTGGAGGATGCAAGTAGAAGCGTTATTGATAAAAAATGACGCGTGGGGATATGTGAGTGGCGAAACTCCGTTGCCACCGGAGGCGACCGGCGATGATGCGTCGGCGGCGGATGCTCGACGACAGGCGTGGTTTGTTGCTGACAAGAAGGCCAGATCCGATTTAATATTGTCCATTAGTCCATCAGAACTTAAACAGATTCGTGGCTGCGAGACATCTCGCGAGGTGTGGCTCAAGCTCGAATCTATCTACGCGTCGAAGGGACCTGCGAGGAAGGCGACACTCTTAAAACAGTTGACGCTGCAACGCATGCAGGAGGGCGACGACGTGAGAGACCACATGACAAAATTCTTTGATGCTGTGGACAAGCTGGCAGCCATGGATATAGAGGTGAACGCAGACCTTCTTGCAATTATGCTCTTGTATAGTCTTCCAGGGAGCTATGAAAATTTTAGGTGTGCGATCGAATCGCGAGACAAACTCCCCACCCCAGAAGAACTCAAAGTGAAGATTCTGGAAGAGAGCGATGCGAGGAAGCAAGCAAGTGTCCTCGATAGCGCTGGGGCGATGTCAGCGAGTCGGCAAAGATGGAGGCCTACGAGATCGAGGCAAGAAAAGTATGAAGGGAAGGAGCCTGAAAAAGGAAAATTCAAATTCCGATGCTATCGTTGCCATAAGACCGGACATAAAGCGGTGGGATACAGCAAAAGGAAGAGTGGCGAGAAGTCGCAATCGCAAGGGAAGGCCAAGCTCGTCGAAAACAGCGCGGATGACACTTATTCTGCATATGGCGCGCAGGTATCCAATGCTAAGGAAGCGAGTGACGATGTGAGATGCAACTCTGCGAATCATGCATGGATTTTGGACAGCGGGTGTACTTCTCACTTGTGTGGCGATAGGGAATGCTTCGAGTGGATTAATTCGTTGGCTCAGGGCAAACTGAACCTTGCTAACACGTCATCAACAAACGTGAAGGGAAAGGGAGCTGTGAGAATCTCTGCAGTCAACGAGAGAAGTCGAAGGTTAGTTGAGTTCCGAGATACTCTGTATGTGCCCGATCTAAAGACTAACCTAGTTTCAGTGGCAAAAATCACAGACCAGGGGAAAGTCGTGACGTTCCGAGACAAAGTTGCTGTTGTTACCAACCAGGACGGAGAGGTCACATTGACGGCTGACCGGAAAGGTGATTTATATTACGTCCGAGAAGAGGCTAATGTGGCGACGTCGCAGCAACGGTCAGAGATGCTAAAATGGCATGAACGTTTGGGTCATCTAACGCCAAGGACGTAATGAAGGTGATACGGGTTGGTGCAGTGGACGGAGTCAATGTCGGAAGTAACGATGATATTTCCCGGTGCGAGATATGTCTACAAGGAAAAATGACCTCCACACCATTCCCAAAGGGAAGGAAGCCCTGCTCAGAAAAGCTGAAGATCGTGTTTTCGGACGTTGTGGGACCGATGCGGAAGGAGTCTTCAGGAGGGGCGAGATTCTTTGTGACCTTCATTGACGATAGTACAAGGTGGTGTGAGGTGTACCTGCTTAAGCAAAAGAGCGGTGTTCTTGATGCGTTTAAAGTCTACAAAAACTACGTCGAGAAGCAGACTGGTAGACGTATCAAATGTTTGCAGTCCAATAATGGATGTGAGTATTGCAATGCAGAGTTTGACAATTTCCTCAGTCAGGAAGGCATCGAGAGAAGGCTCACTGTTGCGCATACACCACAACAAAATGGTGTAGCAGAGCGCATGAATCGGATGCTTCTCGAGATGGCCAGGTGCATGGTGTTGCAGTCGGGATTACCAAGGTCATTCTGGTCAGAGGCAGTGACGACGGTGTGCTACATCAGAAATTGTTGTCAAACAAGTAGTCTTGGGGGGAAGATTCCCTACGAGAAGTGGACTGGGGAGCCACCGAAGCTGGACCACCTCAGGACATTTGGGTCAAAGGTGTTCGTCCTCGACAAGGTCCCCAACAAGGACAAGTTTGCAAACCGTTCCAGAGAGGGTACGTTCGTCGGATATCCACGAGAGTCAAAAGGATATCGAGTCTGGATTCCATCAGAGAGGAAGATCGTGGTCGCGCGAAACAAAGTTCCTCGAAAATGCTGATGACGACAAGAAGGGTGAGGACATTGCAGAGTAAGTAGTCGAGCACCAGCATTCCTCAGATAAGGATCCAGAGCAGGATGACAATCCTAGGTATGTGGAGATTGACATCAATTTGAATGCTGATGTTGTGCCGGGGGAGGCACAGCCCGATCCACAACCTGGTTCGAAAGTGACCTGAAGAGGACTAGGCAGACCGACACTCATTCGGACCGGGAGACGTGGACGGCCCAGAAAGCAGTACACGTCAGTGGAGGACAGCAAGCCTGAAGAACTGGAAGTTCCTGATGAGATTTCAAACGGACTGGACGATGAGGGATTCGCTGGAGTAGCTGAGGTCTCGAACAACGAGGCGAAGTCTAGCGACGTCTGGGATGAATGGAAGGACCCGGAGCTGGCGGTGCTGGTGGATTCGGAGGACTGGGAGCTGGTGGTGCTAGAGGTACCGGAGGATCCGGAGCCGGTGGTTTCGGAGGACGGCAGGCAGGTGACCGCCAAGGAGGCTTTGGAAGCAGCCAAGGAGGTTTTGGAGGCAGTCAAGGAGGCTTTGGAAGCAGCCAAGGTGGCGTCGGAGGCAGCCAAGGTGGTGTCGGAGGCAGCCAAGGAGGCATTATATCTTTGCAGCCTTCTCAAGGAGCTGGGGCTCCATTCCATGGCCGACATCATGATTTACATCGACAATCAGGGGGCAGAGCATCTGGCGAATGATCCAGTTTTCCATTCACGCACGAAGCATATTGATATTAGATATCATTTCATTCGTGAGGCCACAAGCTCGGGTGAAATTAAACTGAAGTATTTGTCAACTGATCATATGATTGCAGATGTTCTAACCAAAGCTTTACCTAGTCAAAAACATGTAAAGTGTATCTCTGGTATAGGAATTCAACAGGTGAATAGTAAGAGTGTAAACCGCGCGTCTTGAGGGGGGGTGTTGAGATGATTCAAATCTCGCGGCTTCAATACGCGGGTTTTATATTGATTCCCGGAGTACTTCCGGTATGTTTGGTTTCCCTTTCTTACGTAGTAGTTTTCATCAGACCAGTCTTCCTGTCGCCATCGCTGTGATAGCACGTTTTTCCTCCTCGATATGTATCGAAGTGAATCCTGTCCATCAGTTAATACCGACTATTATTTTCTATTCACGTGTGTATTAAATTTCAGCTCTGCAACTATAGTAGTTTGGGCCAGACATTAGTATCCTCCTATATCCTATATATATACTATATCCTATCATTCTATAAGCACTCTTCTTACAGAGGAGGATATACGATACTAGCGAACGTGTGCTTGCATTCTGCAAGCATTTTCTCTCACCTTAAAGTAAAAATATAGCCGAAATCTAATTTTAAATGCATAATTTCGCATCTCGGCTCCGAATTACGTTTTTCTGTTTAGAAAATATTGCGGTATAAACAACACCTAAAATTTATAATTACAAAACATTTGTAGTTTTTAGCATTTTTTAGGAATACCTCACATTTATGCAAAATTTCATCCATGCAGCACCTCTAGAAGTGCATTTATAAGAATTTCATTGTTTAAATTTCATGAATTTTTAACAGCTACAATATAAAACTTTCATGAAATTTCAAATGTTATTTTCCACCGGAACATTATTTCCCAACTCGGTTAAAATTACCAGCTTCCTGGTTCCAACTAAAGTACAGAAACAGTGAATTTGTTTATGATTTAGGAATTATTACGTCCGGACGAATAAAAATTTTCAAATTTCTATATTCCCGTTTTCATTATTTGGCGAATTCTACATGTAGAAAAACTTAAGCTTCATAGCGCATTCAGAAGTACCTAAACCATGAAATGTTAGTAAAATTGTTTATAATTTTTACCGGCCAAGAAAACATACATCGTTGCAATTTTCGAATTATTCCTCTGATTATTTTTTTCGGTTCACCTATGTATTAAATTCCAGGTCCTCACCAATTGTAGTTTGGGCCAGACATTAGTATACTCCTATATATATATCATTCTATATCGACTCTTCTTGCAGAGAATATATATATACAAGTAAATGTGTGTTTGCATACTGCAAGCATTTTGTCTCCCCTTAAAGTGAAAATAAAAGCCGAAAAATAATTTTCAATGCATAAGTTCACATCTCGGCTCCGAATTACGTGTTTTTCTGTTTTCAAAATATTAGGGTTAAAAAACCCCTAAAATTTATAATTATAAAATATTTATAGGTTTTTAGCATTTCTTACGGATAACTCACATTTATCCTAAATTTCATGAATGTAGCACCTCTAGAAGTGCATTTATATGAATTACATTGTTTAAACTATGAATTTTTAATGGCCATAATACAAAACTTTTATGAAATTTTCAATGTTATTTACCACCAGAACATTATTTCCTAACTTTGTTAATATTTTCAGCTTCCTGGATCTTCAGAATGTGCATAACCATTAGTCAATTTGTTTAACATTTGAGAATTTATTACAGCCGAATGAATAAACATCTTCAAATTTCTATAATCTCGTTTTTATTATTTTGCAAATTCTACCAATATAAAAAATTTCAGCTTCATAGCACATTTAGAAGTACCTAAACCATGAAATGTTAGTAAAATTGTTTATAATTTTTACCTGCCAGGAAAATAAACATTGTTTCAATTTTGCAATTTTTCCTCAGATAATTTTTTTCTCTTCACCTGTGTATTAAATTTCAGCTCTCCAACTATGGAAGTTTGGGCCAAACATTAGTATCCTCCTATATCCTATATCTATAATATAAAGACGCTTCTTACACATGATATCATTCTATAAGCACTCTTCTTACAGAGGAGGCTATACGATATATATATAGGATATATATAGGATATAGGGTGATACTAATGTCTGGCCCAAACTACAATAGCTGGAGAGCTGGAATTTAATACATAGGTGAACCGAGAAAAATAATCGGAAGAATAAATGGAAAATTGCGACAATGTTTAATTTCTTGGCCGGTAAAAATTATAAACAATTTTACTAATATTTCATGGTTTAGGTATTTCTAAATGCGCTATCAAGCTGAAATTTTTTCTATCTGTAGAATTCGCCAAATAATGATAACGGGAATATAGAAATTTGAAAATTTTTATTCGTTCGGCTGTAATAAATTCTCAAATGTTTAACAAATTGACTAATGTTTACGTTCATTCTGTAGATCCAGGAAGCTGAAAATTTTAACAGGGTTAGGGAATAATGTCCCGGTGGTAAATAACATTGAAAATTTTAGAAATATTTATTGCTGTGGCTGTTAAAAATTAATAAACTTTAAACAATGAAATTCATATAAATGCACTCTTAGAGGTGCTGCATGGATGAAATTTCGCATAAATGTGAGGTATTCATAGGAAATGATAAAAACCTATAAATGTATTATAATTATAAATTTTAGGGGTTGTTTTTAAACCAATATTTTAGAAACAGAAAAATACGTAATTCGGAGCCGAGATGCGTACTTATGCATTGAAAGTAATTTTCAAGCTTTTATTTTTACTTTCAGGTGAGAGAAAATGCTTGCCGAATGCAAGCACACGTTCACTAGTATCGTATATCCTCCTCTGTAAGAAGAGTGCTTATAGAATGATAGGATATATATAGAATATAGGAGCATACTAATGTCTGGCCCAAACTACAATAGCTGGAGAGTTGGAATTTAATACATAGGTGAACCGAGAAAAATATTCGGAGGAATAATTGGAAAATTGCGACAATGTATAATTTCTTGGCCAGTAAAAATTATAAACAATTTTACTAATATTTCATGGTTTAGGTATTTCTAAATGCGCTATCAAGTTGAAATTTTTTCTATCTGTAGAATTCGCCAAATAATGATAACGGGAATATAGAAATTTGAAAATTTTTATTCGTTCGGCTGTAATAAATTCTCAAATGTTTAACAAATTGACTAATGTTTACGTTCATTCTGTAGATCCAGGAAGCTGAAAATTTTAACAGGGTTAGGAAATAATGTCCCGGTGGTAAATAACATTGAAAATTTTAGAAATATTTATTGCTGTGGCTGTTAAAAATTAATAAACTTTAAACAATGAAATTCATATAAATGCACTCTCAGAGGTGCTGCATTGATGAAATTCCGCATAAATGTGAGGTATTCGTAACAAATGATAAAAACATATAAATGTATTATAATTATAAATTTTAGGGGTTGTTTCGACCCCAATATTTTAGAAACATAAAAACACGAAAATCGGAGCCGAGATGCGAACTTATGCATCGAAAGTAATTTTTGGGTTTTATTTTTACTGTACGGTTAGAGAAAATGGTTGCAGAAAGCAAGCACACGTTCACTAGTATCGTATATCCTCCTCTGTAAGAAGAGTGCTTATAGAATGATAGGATATATATATATAGGAGGATACTAATGTCTGGCCCTAACTACAAAACTTGGTGAGCTGGAATTTAATACATAGGTGAACCGAAAAAAATAATCAGAGGAATAATTCGAAAATTGCAACAATGTGCATTATTTTGGCTGCTAAAAATTATAAACCATTTTACTAACATTTCATGGTTTAGGTATTACTAAATGCGCTATCAAGTTGAAATTTTTTCTACCTGTAGAATTCTCCAAATAATGAAAACGGGAATATAGAAATTTGAAAATTTTTATTCGTTCGGCCGTAATAAATTCTCAAATGTTTAACAAATTGACTAAAGTTTATGTACTTTAATTAGAGCCAGGAAGCTGAAATTTTTAACAGAGTTAGGAAATAATGTTCCGGTGGTAAATAACATTGAAAGTTTCAGAAATATTTATTGCTGTGGCTGTTAAAAATTTAAAAAATTTAAACAAAGAAATTCATATAAATGCATTTCTAGTGGTGCTTCATAGAAGAAATTTCGCATAAAAAATAGGTTTTCGTAACAAATGATAAAAACCTTAAAATGTTTTATAATTATAAATTTAAGGGGTTGTTTTTGCCCCAATATTTTCGAAACAGAAAAACACGTACTTCGGTGCTAAGATGCTACCTTAAGCGTTGGAAATTATTTTTCAGCTTTTATTTTCACTTTAAGGTGAGAGAAAATGCTTGCAGAATGCAAGCACAAATTTACTTGTCATTCTATAAGCACTCTTCTTACAGAGGAGGCTATATGATATACGATATAGGAGGATACTCATGTCTGGCCAAAACTACAATAGCTGGAGAGCTGGAATTTAATACATAGGTGAACCGAGAATTCTACCTGTAGAATTCGCCAAATAATGAAAACAGGAATATAGAAATTTGAAAATTTTTATTCGTTCTGCCGTAATAAATTCACAAATGCTTAACAAATTGACTAATGTTTATGTACATTCTGTAGATCCAGGAAGCTGAAAATTTTAACAGGGTTAGGAAATAATGTCCCGGTGGTAAATAACATAGAAAATTTTAGAAATATTTAATGCTGTGGCTGTTAAAAATTAAAAAGTTTAAACAATGCAATTCATATAAATACACACTTAGAGGTGCTGCATGGATGAAATTTCGCATAAATGTGAGGTATTCGTAACAAATGATAAAAACCTATAAATGTATTATAATTATAAATTTTTGTGGTTGTTTTTACCCCAATATTTTCGAAACATAAAAACACATAATTCGGAACCGAGATGCGAACTTATGCATTGAAAGTAATTTTTCGGCTTTTATTTTTACTTTCAGGTGAGATTAAATGCTTGGAGGATGCAAGCACACCATCACTAGTATCGTATATCCTCTGTAAGAAGACTCGATATAGAATGATACGATATACGATATAGGATACAAGTAAATGTGTGCTTGCATTCTGCAAGCATTTTCTCTAACCTTAAAGTAAAAATAAAAGCCAAAAATAATTTTCAATGCTAAGTTCGCATCTCGGCTCCGAATTATGTTTTTCTGTTTTGAAAATATTGGGGTATAAACAAATCCTAATATTTATAATTATAATACATTTATAGGTTTTTAGCTTTTGTTACGAATACCTCACATGTATGCGAAATTTCATCAATGTAGCACCTCTAGAAGTGCATTTATATGAATTTCGTTGTTTAAAATATATTAATTTTTAAGAGTCACAGCGAAAAATATTTCTAAAAATTTCAATGTTGTTTACCACCGGGACATTATTTACTAACCCTGTTAAAATTTTTAGCTTCCTGGATCTACAGAAAGTACATAAAAATTAGTCAAGTTTAAACATTTGAGAAAATTATTACGGCAGAATGAATAAAAATTTTCAAATTTCTATATTCCCGTTTTCATTATTTGGAGAATTCTACAGGTAGAAAAAATTTCAACTTGATAGCGCATTTAGTAATACCTAAACCATGAAATGTTAGTAAAATGGTTTATAATTTTTAGCAGCCAAAATAATGCACATTGTTGCAATTTTCGAATTATTCCTCTGATTATTTTTTTCGGTTCACCTATGTATTAAATTCCAGCTCACCAAGTTTTGTAGTTTGGGCCAGACATTAGTATCCTCCTATATATATATATCCTATCATTCTATAAGCACTCTTCTTACAGAGGAGGATATACGATACTAGTGAACGTGTGCTTGCTTTCTGCAACCATTTTCTCTAACTTTAATAATAAAAATAAAAGCCAAAAATTACTTTCAATGCATAAGTTCGCATTTCGGCTCCGAATGACGTGATTTTCTCTTTCGAAAATATTTGGGTAAAAACAACCCCTAAAATTTATAATTATAATACATTTATGGGTTTTTATCATTTGTTACGAATAACTCACATTTATGCTAAATTTCATCGATGTAGCATATCTAGAAGTGCATTTATATAAATTTAATTGTTTAACATTTTTGAATTTTAAACAACCACAATAATAAACTTTAGGGAAATTTTCAATGTTAATTCTCACGGGAACATTATTCCCTAACTTTCTTAAAATTTTCAGCTTCCTGGCTCTTCAGAATGTGTATAAACTTTAGTCAATTTATTTAACATTTTAGAGATTTATACAGTCGAAGGAATATATACTTACAAATTTCTATAATCCTGTTTTAACTATATGGCAAATTCTACCAATGGAAAAAATTTCAGCTTCATAGCTCATTTTGAAGTACCTAAACAATGAAAAGTTAGTATATAGTTTATAATTTTTAACGGCCAAGAAAATACATATTGTTGCAATTTTTCCTGTTTATTTTTTTCGATCCACACATGTATTAAATTTCAGCTCTCCAACTATTGTAGTTTCGGCTGAACATTTGTAACCTCCTATATCCTTCTATATCCTAACTAAGACCCATCAATATCTAATGAAGAAACATTTTTAAATTTTTAGATTTTTACAATTTCGAATTATTCCCTGTTGACTTTTAAAAAAAATCATGTAAGCGTGTCAAATTTCAAGTTTGTAGAAGTGCCTTATAATTTTATTCCACGTATGGGGCAATAATGGGGCAAAACAGCCATAACGTTACGAATTTTAACAATACGGATTTCTTCTTTATGTGTTAACTAAAAACCCATTATTCAGCCAAATTTCAAGTTTGTATCTCATTAAGAAGTGCCTTATAATGTTCGCACTCGTATTGGGTAGAAATGGGGCAAAACCACACCTAAAAATCTGAACTTTTGCTATTTCTTTATTTTATCTTCGGTTACAATGAAATTTCTATAATGGTGCCATATTTCAAGTCTGTAGTTCATATGGAGCTGCCTCTTCATTTTTGTTCTCGTATGGAGCAATACTGGGGCAAAAGTGCTGAAAAAATGAGGATAATTGCAATATAGGATTTCCTTCATTAAACATAGTTTAGCAATAAAGGCATTAAAATATCAGCCTCTGATTCCCATTAAAAGCTTACCCATATGAAAGCATTAAGACTGTTGCCTAGGAAGCCTATTGTTAGACCCAGAAAAATTACCACTTTTTTGCGATAAAAACTATAAATTTACGCTAATTCTACTCGGATTTGAATTCTGTCTTCAAAAATAAGAAACTAAAATTTATATCCTTTCTGACAGCTTAAGTCTCGCGTTCGTATCTTGATGGGAAGTAATTTTAAAATGTAAATATAAAAACCTCTGCACCAATTTACATGCTTTCTTATGGGCAAAAAATGGGGAAAAAAGGGCCAAAATAGCCCCTCAAAATAGGAATTTTGCCAGTTTCGGATTTTTTCCTTCGGTTGTGACCAAAAACCTATAATCCTACAAAATTTCAAGTTTCTGGAACATCTGGAAGTGCCTCATAATTTTGTATCCCCCTTATATATATATCATGTGTAAGAAGCGTCTATATATTATAGATATATCATGTGTAAGAAGCATCTATATATTATAGATATATATATACTAGTTGTTATGTGCTTGCATTCTGCAAGCATTTTCAAATTTTAGCATTTTTACAAATTCAAATTATTCCCAAGCGATGTTTTACATAATCATATAACCACGTCAAATTTGGAGTTTGTTGCTCATTTAGAAGTGCCTTATAATTTTCATCCTCTTATGGAGAAATAATGGCACAAAACAGCTGCTAACATTAGGAATTATTACAGTCTCAGTTTTTTTCCATCTGTTGTAACTAAAAACCCATACTTCTGCCAAATTTCAAGTTTGTATCTCATTAAGAAGTGCCTTGTAATTATCACACTCGTATGGGGCCGAAAAAGGGCAAAACCAAACATTAAAAATAGGAATTTTTGCAATTTTATCTTAGTTTGCCATGAAAATTCTATAATCGTGCGAAATTTCAAGTCTCTAGGTCCGATGTAGCTGCCTCGCATTTTTTGTTCTCGCATCGGGCCGAAAAGGGGCTAAACCGCCCTTTAAAAATGAGAATTTTTGTAATTTTATAATTTCATCTTAGGTTGCAATGTAATTTCTATAACCGTGCCAAATTTCAAGTCTCTGGGTCCTATGCAGTTGCATCGCCTTTTTTGTTCTCGAATGGGGCAATAATCGGGCAAAACAGCCCCAATAATGAGGATTATATCAAAATCGGATTTCCTTCATTAGGTTTAGTTTGACATTAACAGCATTAAAATATAAGCCTCTGATTCCCATTGAAAGCTTACCCATATAAAAGGATTGAGCTTGTTACCAAGCAAACCTATTGTTAGACCCACAAAAATTAGCAATTTTTTGCGACAAAAACTATAAAATTAAGCTAATTCCACTCGGATTTGCATTCCGTCTTCAAAAATTAGAAACTACAATTTATATCCTATCCGACAGTTTAAGTCTAGAGTTCGTATCTTGACGGGAAGTAATTTTAAAATGTAAATATAAAAACCTCTGCACCAATTTACATGCTTTCTTATGGGCAAAAAATGGGGCAAACAGGGGCCAAAATAGCCCCTCAAAATATGAATTTTGCCAGTTTCGGATTTTTTCCTTTGGTTGTGACTAAAAACCTATAATCCTACCAAATTTCAAGTTTCTGGCACATCTGGAAGTGCCTCATAATTTTGTATCCTCATATATATATATATATAATATATCATGTGTAAGAAGCATCTATATATTATAGATACTAGTTAATATGTGCTTGCATTCTGCAAGCATTTTCAAATTTTAACATTTCTACAAATTCAAATTATTCCCAAGCGATGTTTTACATAATCGTATAACCATATCAAATTTGGAGTTTGTTGCTCATTTAGAAGTGCCTTATAATTTTAATCCTCGTATGGGGCAATAATGGAACAAAACAGTCCCTATCATTTTGAATTATTACACACTCAGATTTTTTCCATCTGTTGTAACTAAAAACCCATAATTCTGCCAAATTTCAAGTTTGTATCTCATTAAGAAGTGCCTTATAATTATCACACTCGTATGGGGCCAAAAAGGGCAAAACCACCCATTAAAAATAGAAATTTTTGCAATTTTGCAATTTTATCTTAGTTTGCCGTGAAAATTCTATAATCGTGCCAAGTTTCAAGCCTCTAGGTCCTATGCAGCTGCCTCGCATTTATTGTTCTCGCATGGGTCCGAAAAGGGGCAAAACCGCCCTTTAAAGATGAGAATTTCTGTAATTTTATAATTTCATCTTAGGTTGCAATGAAATTTCTATAACCATGCCAAATTTAAAGTCTCTGGGTCCTATGCAGTTGCATCGCCTTTTTTGTTCTCGAATGGGGCAATACTGGGGGAAAACAGCTCCAAAAATGAGGATTATTACAATATAGGATTTCATTCATTAGGTGTAGTTTAACATTAACAGCATTAAAAAATAAGCCTCTGATTCCCATTAAAAGCTTACCCATATGAAAGGATAGAGCTTGTTACCAAGGAAACCTATTGTTAGACCCAGAAAAATTATCAATTTTTTGCGATAAAAACTATAAAATTACGCTAATTCTACTCGGATTTTCATTCCGTCTTCAAAAATTTGAAACTACAATTTATATCCTATCCGACAGTTTAAGTCTCGAGTTCGTATCTTGACGGGAAGTAATTTTAAAATGTAAATATAAAAACCTCTACACCAATTTACATGTTCTCTAATGGGGAAAAAATGGGGCAAAAAGGGGCCAAAATAGCCCCTCAACATAGGAATTTCAACAGTTTCGGATTTTTCCCTCTGGTTGTGACTAAAAACCTATAATCCTACCAAATTTCAACTTTCTACCAGATCGGGAAGTGCCTCATAATTTTTTATCCTCCTATATATATATCTATATACTAGTTAATATGTGCTTGCATTCTGCAAGCATTTTCAAATTTTAGCCTTTTTGCAAATTCAAATTATTCCCAATCGATGTTGTACATAATCATATAACCATGTCAAATTTGGAGTTAGTTGCTCATTTAGAAGTGCCTTATAATTTTAATCCTCGTATGGGGCAATAATGGTGCAAAACAGCCCCTAACATTATGAGTTATTACACTCTCAGATTTTTTCCATCTGTTGTAACTTAAAACCCATAATTCTGCCAAATTTCAAGTTTGTATCTCATTAAGATGTGCCTTATAATTATCACACTCATATGGGGTCGAAAAGGGGCAAAACCACACATTAAAAATTGGAATGTTGCAATTTCACAATTTTATCTTAGTTTGCCATGAAAATTCTATAATCGTGCCAAGTTTCAAGTCTCTAGGTCCTATGCAGCTGCCTCGCATTTTTTGTTCTCGCATGGGTCTGAAAAGGTGCAAAACCGCCCTTTAAAAATGAGAATTTTTGTAATTTTATAATTTCATCTTAGGTTGCAATGAAATTTCTATAACCGTGCCAAATTCAAGTCTCTGGGTCCTATGCAGTTGTATCTCCTTTTTGGTTCTCGAATGGGGGAATAATGGGGCAACACAGCCCCAAAAATGAGGATTATATCAATATCGGATTTCCTTCACTAGGTGTAGTTTAACATTAACAGCATTAAAATATAAGCCTCTGATTCCCATTAAAAGCTTACCCATATGAAAGGATAGAGCTTGTTACCAAGGAAACCTATTGTAAGACCTAGAAAAATTACTACTTTTTTGATATAAAAACTATAAATTTACGTTAAATCTACTCGGATTTGAATTCTGACTTCAAAAATAAGAAACTACAATTTATATCCTATCCGACAGTTTAAGTCTCGAGTTCGTATCTTGATGGGAAGTAATTTTAAAATGTAAATATAAAAACCTCTGCACCAATTTACATGTTTTCTTATGGGCAACAAATGTGGCAAAAAGGGGCAAAATAGCCCCTCAAAATACGAATTTCGAGAGTTTCGGATTTTTTCGTTTGGTTGTGACTAAAAACCTATAATTCCCCCAAATTTCAAGTTTCTAGCACATCTGGAAGTGCCTCATAATTTTGTATCCTCATATATATATATATATATATGATATATATATATATATATATATATATATATATATATATATATATATATATATATATATATATATGATATATATATATATGATATATATATATACAAGATAATGTGTGCTTGCATTCTGCAAGCATTTTCTCCTACCTTAATATAAAGAGTAACGGCAGACAAATAATTTGTAAACACAAAAGTTTGCACCCCTGCGCCTATTTATGTTTTTCTTTATGGACAATATTCAAAAAAAGCAACCCCTAAAATTCATAATTTTGAAAATTTTATAGGATTTCATCATTTGTTGCTAATACCTCACATTTCTGCAAAATTTCATCTATGGAGCACCTCTACAATTACATTTATATAAATTTCAATGTTTAAACTTTATGAATTTTCAACAGCCACAATAATAAACTTTCTAAAAATTTTCAATTCTAATTGTAACGGAAACACAATTCCTTAATTTTCAGCTTTCTAGTTCGTACGAAGGTATATAAAAATAATTCTATTTTTTTAACATTTATGAATTTTTAACAGCTGAATAAATAAATATTTTCAAGTTTCTATAATTCCGATATCGTTATTTGGTAAATTAGACTGTCAGAAAAATTTCAGCATTGTAGAACATTTATGAAGTACATAAACCATGAAATGTTTTTTAAAAGTTTATAATTTTTAATGGCCAATAAATAAAAATATTGTAAATTTCTGTTTTTCCTGTCCATTTCTCCATGCTATGTTAATATGTGCTTGCATTCTGCAAGGTTTTCTAAATTTTACTATTTTTACAAATTTTAATTATTTACAATCGATTTTTTACCAACCATATAACCATCTCAAATTTCAAGTTAGAAGATCATTTTGAAGTGCCATACAATTTGAATACTCGTATGGGGCAATAATGGGGCAAAACAGTTAATAGGATTTTGAATTTTTACAATATCAGATTCTTTCCTACTGTAGTAAGTAAAAACCCATAATTCTGCCAAATTTCAAGTTTGTATCTCATTGAGAAGTGCCTTCTCATTTTCACATTCGTATGGGGCCGAGTAGGAGCAAAATCGCCCCTTAAAAATTGGAATTTTTTTCTGATGTTATAATTTTATCTTAGGTTGCAATGTAATTTCTATAATCATGCCAAATTTCAAGTCTCAAGGACTTATGCAGCTGCCTTGCCTTTTTTGTTCTCATATGGGGCAATAATGGGGCAAAACAGCCCCAAAAATGAGGATTATATCAATATCGGATTTCCTTCATTAGGTGTAGTTTAACATTAACAGCATTAAAATATAAGCCTCTGATTCCCATTAAAAGCTTACCCATATGAAAGGATAGAGCTTGTTACCAAGGAAACCTATTGTTAGATCCAGAAAAATTATCAATTTTTTGCGATAAAAACTATAAAATTACGCTAATTCTACTCGGATTTGCATTCCGTCTTCAAAAATAAGAAACTACAATTCATATTCTATCTGACAGTTTAAGTCTCGAGTTCTTATCTTGAGGGGAAGTAATTTTAAAATGCTAATATAAAAACCTCTACACCAATTTACATCTTTTCTTATGGGCAAAAACTGGGGCAAAAAGGGGCCAAAATAGACCCTCAAAATAGGAATTTCGCCAGTTTCGGATTTTTTCCTTTGGATGTGACCAAAAACCTATAATCCTACCAAATTTCAAGTTTGTAGCACATCTGGAAGTGCCTCATAATTTTGTATCCTCCTATATATATGATATATCATGTGTAAGAAGCATCTATATATTATAGATATATACTAGTTAATGTGTGCTTGCATTCTGCAAGCATTAGTATCGGAAAAATAATTTTTTGAAGCAAAAGTTTGAACCTCTTCACCGCTTTACGTGTTTTCGTTATTGAAAATTTTTGGGGTAAAAACAACCCCTAAATTAATAATTATAAAATATTCATAGGTTATTAACATTTGTTATGAATACCTCACATTTATGCCAAATTTCATCGATGTAGCATCTCTAGGAGTGCATTTATATAAATTAAATTTTTTAAAATTTTTGAATTTTTAACGGCCACAATAATAAACCTTAGGAAAATTTTTAATGTTACTTGTCACAGGAACATTATTCCCTAACTTTCTGAAAATTTTCAGCTTCCTGGCTCTTCAGAATGTATATAAACTTTAGTCAATTTATTTAACATTTTATAGATTATTACGGTCGAATGAATGATAATTTACAAATTTCTAAAATCCCGTTTTCATTATATGGTAAATTCTACCAATGGAAAAAATTTCAGCTTCATAGTTCATTTAGAAATACCTAAACCTTGAAAAGTTAGTAAATAGTTTATAATTTTTAACGGCCAAGAAAATACATATTGTTGCTATTTTTCCTCTGATTATTTTTTTTGATTCAATTATGTATTAAATTTCAGCTCAAACTATTGTAGTTTGCACTGGAAATTTGTATGCCCTCTATATTCTAAGTAAGGTCCATCAATATATAATGAAGAAGCATTTTTAAATTGTAGGATTTTTACAATTTTGAATTATTCCCTGTCTACTTTTAAAAAAATCATGTCAAATTTCAAGTTTGTAGATCATTTAGAAGTGCCTTATAATTTTATTCCTCGTATGGGGCAATAATGGGGCAAAACAGCCATAACGTTACGAATTTTTACAATATCGGATTTATTCCTTCTGTGGTAACTAAAAAACCATAATTCTGACAAATTTCACGTTTATCTCATTACGAAGTGCCTTATAATGTTCACATTCGTATTGGGTAGAAATGGGGCAAAACCACACCTAAAAATCTGAACTTTTGCTATTTCTTTATTTTATCTTCGGTTACAATGAACTTTCTATAATGGTGCCATATTTCAAGTCTATAGTTCATATGGAGCTGCCTCTTCATTTTTGTTCTCGTATGGAGCAATACTGGGGCAAAAGACCTCAAAAAATGAGGATAATTGCAATATAGGATTTCCTTCATTAAACATAGTTTAGCAATAAAGGCATTAAAATATCAGCCTCTGATTCCCATTAAAAGCTTACCCATATGAAAGCATTAAGACTGTTGCCTAGGAAGCCTATTGTTAGACCCAGAAAAATTACCACTTTTTTGCGATAAAAACTATAAATTTACGCTAATTCTACTCGGATTTGAATTCTGTCTTCAAAAATAAGAAACTAAAATTTATATCCTTTCTGACAGCTTAAGTCTCGCGTTCGTATCTTGATGGGAAGTAATTTTAAAATGTAAATATAAAAACCTCTGCACCAATTTACATGCTTTCTTATGGGCAAAAAATGGGGAAAAAAGGGCCAAAATAGCCCCTCAAAATAGGAATTTTGCCAGTTTCGGATTTTTTCCTTCGGTTGTGACCAAAAACCTATAATCCTACAAAATTTCAAGTTTCTGGCACATCTGGAAGTGCCTCATAATTTTGTATCCTCCTATATATATATATATATATGATATATATATCATGTGTAAGAAGCGTCTTTATATTATAGATATATCATGTGTAAGAAGCATCTATATATTATAGATATAGGATATATATAGGATATAGGAGGATACTAATGTCTGGCCCAAACTACAATAGCTGGAGAGCTAGAATTTAATACATAGGTGAACCGAGAAAAATATTCGGAGGAATAATTGGAAAATTGCGATAATGTTTAATTTCTTGGCCGGTAAAAATTATAAACAATTTGACTAACATTTCATGGTTTAGGTATTTCTAAATGCGCTATCAAGCTGAAATTTTTTCTACCTGTAGATTTCGCCAAATAATGAAAACGGGAATATAGAAATTTGAAAATTTTTATTCGTTCGGCCGTAATAAATTCTCAAATGTTTAACAAATTGACTAATGTTTATGTACATTGTGTAGATCCAAGAAGCTGAAAATTTTAACAGGGTTAGGAAGTAATGTCCCGGTGGTAAATAACATTGAAAATTTTAGAAATATTTATTGCTGTGGCTGTTAAAAATTTAAAAAGTTTAAACAATGAAATTCATATAAATGCACTCTTAGAGGTGCTGCATGGATGAAATTTTGCATAAATGTGGGGTATTCGTAACAAATGATAAAAACATATAAATGTATTATAATTATAAATTTTAGGGGTTGTTTTTACCCCAATATTTTCGAAACAGAAAATCACGTAATTCGGAACCGAGATGCGAACTTATGCATTGAAGTAATTTTTCGGCTTTTATTTTTACTTTCAGGTGAGAGAAAATGCTTGCAGAATGCAAGCACACGATCACTAGTATCGTATATCCTCCTCTGTAAGAAGAGTGCTTATAGAATGATAGGATATAGGATATAGGAGGATACTAATGTCTGGCCCAAACTACAATAGCTGGAGAGCTGGAATTTAATACATAGGTGAACCGAGAAAAATAATCAGAGGAATAATTGGAAAATTGCGACAATGTTTAATTTCTTGGCCGGTAAAAATTGTAAACAATTTTACTAACATTTCATGGTTTAGGTATTTCTAATTGCGCTATCAAGCTGAAATTTTTTCTACCTGTAGAATTCGCCAAATAATGAAAACGGGAATATAGAAATTTGAAAATTTGTATTCGTTCGGCCGTAATAAATTCTCAAATGTTTAACAAATTGACTAAAGTTTATGTACTTTAATTAGAGCCAGGAAGCTGAAAATTTTAACAGAGTTAGGAAAAAATGTCCCGGTGGTAAATAACATTGAAAATTTTAGAAATATTTATTGCTGTGGCTGTTAAAAATTTAAAAAATATAAACAATGAAATTCATATAAATGCACTCTGAGAGGTTCTACGTGGATGAAATTTCGCATAAATGTGGGGTATTCATAACAAATGATAAAAACCTATAAATGTATTATAATTATAAATTTTAGGGGTTGTTTTTACCCCAATATTTTCGAAACAGAAAAACACGTAATTCGGAACCGAGATGCGAACTTATGCATTGAAAGTAATTTTTCTGCTTTTATTTTTACTTTCAGGTGATGGAGAATGTTTGCAGAATGCAAGCACACGTTCACTAGTATATATACATATATCATATATATAGGAGGATACAAAATTATGAGGCTCTTCCAGATGTGCCAGAAACTTGAAATTTGGTAGGATTATAGGTTCTTGGTCACAACCGAAGGAAAAAATCCGAAACTGGCAAAATTCATATTTTGAGGGGCTATTTTGGCCCCTTTTTGCCCCATTTTTTGCCCATAAGAAAGCATGTAAATTGGTGCAGAGGTTTTTATATTTGCAATTTAAAATTACTTCCCATCAAGATACGAACTCGAGGCTTAAACTATCGGATACGATATAAATTGTAGTTTCTTATTTTTGAAGACAGAATTCAAATCCGAGTAGAATTAGAGTAAATTTATAGTTTTTATCACAATAAAGTGGTAATTTTTCTGGGTCTAACAATAGGCTTCCTAGGCAACAGTCTTAATGCTTTAATACGGGTAAGCTTTTAATGGGAATCAGAGGCTTATATTTTAATGCCTTTAATGTTAAACTATGCCTAATGGAGGAAATCCTATATTGTAATAATCCTCATTTTTGGAGCTCTTTTGCCCCAGTATTGCTCCATACGACTACAGAAATGATGAGGTAGCTCCATATAACCCAAAGACTTAAAATTTGGCCTGGTTATAAAACCTTTATTGCAACCGAAGATAAAATAAAACTGCAAAAATTCAAAATTTTAACGCCGGTTTTGCTCTAATTATGACCCATACCAGCGTGAAAATAATACGGCAATTCTTAATGAGATGCAAACATGAAATTTTGCAGAATTATGGATTTTTAGTTACAACAGAAAGAAGAAATTCGTTACCATGAAAATTCGAAATCTTAGCAACTGTATTGCCACATAATTGTCCTATGCAACGAGTAAAATTATAATGCACTTCTAAATGAGCTACAAAGTTGAAATTTGATACGGATAAATGATTTTGCACAAAATTGATTGGGAATAATTTGAAATTGGAAAAAGGCTAAACATCAAAAATGCTTACAGAATGCAAGCACACATTAACTAGTATATTATAGATATAGACGCTTCTTACACATGATATATATATATATACTAGTTAATGTGTGCTTGCATTCTGCAAGCATTTTATCTCATCTTAATATAAAGAGTAGAATAGACAGATAATTTTTAAATGCAAATGCTTGCACCTCTGCGCCGATTAATATTTTACATTATGGACAATATTCGAATAAAAACAACCCCTGAAATTTATAATTGTAAAACTTCTATAGGTTTTCATCATTTGATACGAATACCTCAGATTTCTGCAGAATTTCATCGATGTAGCACCTCTATAGGTGTAGTTATATAAAATTAATTGTTTAAAAATGATGAATTTTTAACATCCACAATAATAAACTTTATTATATTTTTCAATATTATTTACCGCTGGAGTAGCATTCCCTAATTTCTCAAAATATTCAGCTCCCTAGCTCTAATAAAAGTGCATAAACATAATAAATTTTTTAAATATTTATGAATGTTTTACGGATCAATAAATAAACATTTTCAAATTTCTATAATCCTGTTTTCGGTACTTGGTATGATCAACCGTTAGAAAAAATTTCAGCATTGCAGCACAATTATAAGTAACTAAACCATGAAACGTTTGTTTATATGTTTATAATATGTGATTTCATTATGCAAGCATTTTTAAATATTAACATTTTTACAATTCCGAAATATTCATAATCGATTATGTCCAAAACCATATAACCGTGTCAAATTTCGAGTTTGTATCTCATTAAGAAGTGCCTTATAATGTTCATACTCGTATTGGGTAGGAACGGGGCAAAACCGCACCTAAAAATTTGAATTTTTGCTATTTTTTTATTTTATCTTCGGTTGCAACAACATTTCTATAATCGTGCTAAATTTCAAGTCTCTAGGTCACATGGAGCTGCCTCACCGTTTTTGTTCTCGAGTAGAGCAATACTGGGGCAAAACAGCCCGAAAAATGAGATTATATCAGTATCGGATTTCCTTCATTAGTCATAGATTAACATTAATGACATTAAAATATAAGCCTCTGATTTCCATTAAAAGTTTACCCATATGAAAGGATTAAGACTGTTGCCTAGGAAGCCTATTGTTAGACCCAGAAAAATTACCACTTTTTCGCAATAAAAACTATAAATTTACGTTAATCTACTCGGATTTGAATTCTGTCTTCAAAAATAAGAAACTACAATTTATATCCTAGTTAATGTTACAATTATATGATATCATATGTGTCCTTCATACTGAATTGATTTCTTACTACTAGTTATTAATTACTTGGTTGATTTATGAATTGCTTATTAATAAATCAAATTGAATAATTTAATTAATAGGTGTGTCTGGTTTTTGCATTGTCCATGTGGTCAAAATCCAACTCACATTTTCTCAACTTGTGTAGATAGTCTTAAATCCCTACCGTCTCAAATGGTGAGCTTGCCCCAGTTAGGATTTGTTGGAATGAGTTGATCATACAGTCATTATGTAACAGGCATAAGATGGAATTTGGATAATTGGAAACAGGAGAAAAAATCTTATAATACCAGGAATTGAACCTGGGTCTTCTACTCAACATCAACATTTGAGAAGGTAAAGGTTTTCTGTGATGTATCTCATTGAGGATATCCATTGGGGCTGGTTAAACTAGCTTGGCTAGTCTGGTTCTAACATAAGAAAAAATTGGTACAACATACATTGTACAAACTTTCTCATATATGGGTACTAATGCGTTGTTTAGTTATCTTTAGAAAATGAAAATCGTATGAGCCTGTTTTTAGAAAATCCAATTTTTGTTAAAGTTGCCCAAGAATAAACTAGCCTTATATTCATTCATTGAGAAAAATGAAATACGTAGTATTATTGTAGTTGTACACTCAAGTAACTGTACGAAATTTGATCAAAATTGTTACAGCCGTTTCTGAGAAAATCGAATTATTGTTAAAGTTGCCTAGAATAAACTAGACTTATATTCATTTTTTGAGAATTATGAACTATACAGTATTATTGAAGACGTAAACTCAAGTAACTGTACGAAATTTGATCAAAATCGTTAGAGCCGTTTTTGAGAAAATCGGATTGTTGTTAAAAATGCGTAGAATAAACTACTGTTAATTATTGATCAATGTCAACCATTTCTATGTATACTCTGCTCAGTATGATAAAATGCCTAAGTATGCGATTTCATCCATTTTTGCTCTACTGTCTAGGCTCCAGCTCTAGTAACAGAGAGACAGACATTGCGAAAACCACTTTTTCGGATTCAGCGATACCTAAAATGTATATTTCTGCAAAAATCTCGAGGTCGAATTTTTTCGCGAAAAAAAATACTTTCTCGATATTTCGTATGAGAAAGTAAAAATTTCTATAGTAGCTCTTTGGTAGAATATCTACCTACCTAGTTCGATTCCTGGTATATATATATATATATAAATACTACGGAAGAGGAAAGGTAAGTAAGGATACTTAGGGCAACTAGGTGTTGAAGGAAACCCAGTGAACACTTACCAGAAGTAGAGCCGCTGGGGTGTTGGAGAGACACATTTGTAGAGGTTAGAGCTTTTGGGATGATCCCTTCGTCAGCACAAGAGAGAGACAACCGAGTTGTGACGAAGGGATCATCACGAAAGCTCTAACCTCTACAAATGTGTCTCTCCAACACCCCAGCGGCTCTACTTCCGGTAAGTGTTCACTGGGTTTCCTTCAACACTTAGTTGCCCTATATGTATATATGTTTTTCAGGGCTTCATGTAGCCCTGGGTGGAAGGTTGTTGTGAGAGTCAGGGGGGTGTCGCTTAGAGTATGTGAGTTTGGGTTCGGTGTTTTTCCAGAGGCGGGAGAAGGAGAAATGGCGTTGTGTATTTGGTTGCAGGTTAATTCCGGACGATAGCCTCAGTTGAGGAATGCCTCCTGAATTTTTGTGCAATATTCGGATAGTTAAGTGCTATCCGAACATATCCTATATCCTCGGTGGGCGAGGGAATAAGGAAGGGATGCTTTGGTGTGGTGTGGGTGGAAGCTGGTGTAATGGAGGTATTGTTGGTGGCTGGTATCTTTAATGTGCACCAAGGTGCTGATGTGTCCATTTCTAAAAGATAGATTAACGTCGAGGAACATGGATTCTGTCGTGAAGGAGTTGTGGGTGAAGGAGAGTGTGGGGTGGGTGGAGATTGTATTTAGGAAGCAATCAAGAGATTCCGTCCCATCGATCCACAGTAAGAAGATGTCATCGATGAAGCGGAGCCAGATGAGAAGCTTTTGGGGGGAGGATTGGAGGAGCTGCAGTTAGCATAAGAGGGTGCCATCCATGTGCCCATTGCAGTTCTTTTGGTTTGTAGGTTACGGTGCCCTCCAAACGCGAAATTATTTTTGTTGAGAACCATCTCTGCCAGCGTAGTGAGGAAGGCAGTAGATGGTTTCTTCTCCTCTGACCTCTTGTCAAGAGAGGTTCGAAGAGTGGCAAGTCCTTCTGGGTGAGGAATGTCCCTGTAGAGGGAGCACACATCTATGGTGACCATGATGGTGTTTGGTGGGAGGGGGGAAGGAAGTGATTTTAGTCGATGGAGGAAGTGGTTCATATCCTTGAAGTAGGAAGGTAGCTGTTGGACAAGGAGCTTGAGGTGAAGGTCGATGAAGGCAGAGATTCGCTCGGTGAGTCGAAACTCACGACTATTGGTCGACCTGGATTTCTGGTTTTGTGAATTTTGGGAAGGAGGTAGAAGTTGGGTGTGCGAGGGTTGGGGGGCACAAGTCGGGCAATAAAATCCTTTGACAGCCCTTCTCGTGGCCCCTCTGTGTGGAGGAGAGCAGAAATATCAGAGGCGTGGATGTCTGTGGGATTAGAGTCGAGGGAGCAGTAATATGTTTGGTCTGAAAGTTGGCAGAGGGCTTCTTGGTTGTAGTCCTCCCTATCGAGGATGACGAAGGTGGAACCCTTGTCTGCAGGTAAAATTATAATATTTTTATTGGACCTGAGTTGGGCCATGGTGTGTCTTTCATCTCTGGAAAGGTTGTCTTGGTGGTCGAGGGATTTTGGGAAGTCCGGATGGGAAATGGCATTGGAAATGTAAGAGATGTATTGTTCTAGGGGGTGGTGTGGGGGAAGTGTGGGAGGTATGTGTTGGGTTGGCAGTTTGAAGTGAGAAAGGGGCTCGGCTTGGTTGATGGGTGTGGGTGGGTTCACGGAGGATGGTGTAGGGGTGTTGAATTTTAACTTCAGTCGGAGGAAACGGGCGTAGGACTGTGTCCACTAGGAGGCGGAAGTGGTCGAACTTCGGAGTTGGAGAGAAAGAGAGTCCCAGGGAGAGTAATTTACGTTCTGGGAGGCTGAGGTCATGCGTTGATAGGTTAACTAAGTCCTCTAGGTCTGGGTTGTGTCGAGAGTGGGGAGGCATATTTGAGCGATGTTTGAGTATGGGGTCACCGCACCTCGGTTGGGGTTTTGCTATGCATAAAGGGGGAGGGGTGGGAAGTCCGAAAATATCCGCTAGGCTGGGCTTCTGTCGGAGCAGAGGTGGCAGAGGGCATGGTTTATTACCCTGGTAGGGAGGGGTAAAGGGTAGTGGGAGACCCATCTGGAAGTGCTTGATGCAGAGGAAGGAAAGTTTCCTCATGAGCTGGTCTTATGGCTGGCTTTTTGTGAGGCAGCGTCTTTATGCACACTTAGAATGTGTTCCCGCGAGGCCGGAGTTGATTTTTTGATTTTGTCTTCCAGGGATATGGCGGTATTCTGATGAAAGACAGCAAGGGATTCATATTCCTGGAGAACAGACCGGGTGAGGGAAATGGAAAAATTGTGCTGAAGGGCAGCAATTTTGGGTCGAATATGGGGGGGGAAGTCCTGTTAAGGGGATTTTGATGGTTAGGCCATTAGGTGTGATCCCGAGTGCTAGACACGATTTATGGAAGCTAATTTGACAAGTGAGAGATGTGAATTTCTGTAGGTGGTGGCATAATAGGAGTAAGTCTTGGTTAGTGAGACAATGTAAGGGGTTGAGAGATTGGAAAGAGAATAGAAGAGAATTGTCAAGCGTGGATAGACCGAGGAGAATAGTGGTAAGGAGTAATGTGGTAAAACGATAAGGATATAAGAGGAGATATATAGGATTGCAACTAGTAGTTGAGAGGGATAGGACAGAGCCAGTGGACATTTACTTGGTGTTGTGGACGTCCATGGCAATAGAGGAAGGCATTTGCTTGGAGCTTTTGGGCATGTATGCTGTGTATGTTTCGTCGACTGGCAGAAGGCCTTTGATAGAGTAAATTGGGTACTGCTGATGAGGATATTAAAGGATATAGGTGTAGACTGGAAGGACAGGAGACTGATCAGGAATCTATATCTGAATCAAGTTGCAAAGGTCAGGTTGGAGAATACGAACACCAGCGGAGTACATATCGGTAGAGGAGTAAGACAGGGCCGCTGTCTATCATTGATTCTATTCAATATATATGGAGAGAGACTAATGCAGGAAGCGTTAGAAGGCGCGGGAGATTTCAAAATCGGAGGAAGGATTGTAAGAACAGTGAAATACGCGGATGTTCAAGTACTTCTAGCAAGAAAGGAAAAGGAACTCCAGAAAATGATGAATAGACTAGTGATAAGAGGTAGAAAATACGGTAAGGAAATTAATACAGAAAAATCCAAGGTATTGCGAATATCAAGTAAAGAAGAAGAAAATTTGAACTTAAGTATTGGAGGAAAGCCATTAGAACAAGTTTCAGATTATAAATACCTTGGAATCATCATAACGAGAGAAGCAAAATGTACAGATGAAATCAGGACTAGAATAACAAAAGCAAAAGCCGCATTCAGAAGAAAGAAACTCCTGCTAACGGGAAATATAAAGCAGGAAATCCGCAAGAGGTTGATAAAATGCTATGTATGGAGTATAGCTTGGTATGGGGCAGAAACATGGACACTAAGGAAAAATGATATAAAATACTTGGAAAGCTTCGAAATGTGGACATGGAGAAGAATGCTGAAGATAAAATGGACAGATAGGGTGAAAAATGAGGAAGTACTATGAAGAATAAGAGAGAAGCAAACGATTATACAGACTATCAGAAATAGGAAGTCGAACTGGATTGGGCATTACCTAAGGAGAGAGTGCATGATTAAAGAAGTGCTAGAAGGAAAACTGGATGGAAAAAGAGAAAGAGGTAGGAAAAGGTTTCAGCTAGTAGACGACTTGAAAGGGAAAGAGAGCTATCAAGACATAAAGAAAACTGTGGAAAATAGGAGTATATGGAGAACCAAGTTTAACCTAGAATAATCACGGACCTGTCAACAGACAGACTACCTATGATGATGATGATATATATATATGTCTCTCCGTCGCTGAATAAGGGCATCAGACCGAACGCTCCATATTTGTGTCATTTTTGTTTTTTTGTGTTTTTCGTGTGTCCTCAGCACCCCCAGCGGCTCTTCAATCTAGGAAAGTGTCCACTGGGCTTCCTCCAACACCTTGTTGCCATCTTTATTATTACCTTTCCTTTTCCTTAAGCATTTATACATATATGTGTGTGTGTGTGTGCATGTGTGTGTGTGTGCATGTGTGTGTGTGTGCATGCGTGCACGTGAGTGTGTGGTTGTGTATGTATACAGTAAGTCCCCAACTTACACGGTTAATTCGTTCCAAAGGTCGCCGTGTAAGTTGAAAACCGCGTAAGTCCAGCAATGCTTAAATACGATATATTTTTTGACATGTACGTTCGTTGGATAGTTAAAGCTAAAAAGGTAGTGCTTATGTGAGGAGTGTTTATACTTTATTTATGAAGAGCAGTACAGTAATGAGACACAACTTGCACCCACGGGATAACAAATCTAAATGGCGAAAGCGACACTGTCAGCTGTGCATCAACGTACAGTAATCCCTCGGTTTACGAGCTTAATTTGTTCCTCGAAAACTGCTTTCAGACAAAAACTCGTAAAAAGAAATTAATTTCCCAACAGATCCCATGTTATAAATTTTATAAACAATAGTTACATCATTAAAGTTGGGATGCCGTGATGTTCTGCGCATTCGGGAAGATTCGGGAACCGACAAAAGACGAGAATAGGTGCTGGGAAAAACGATCAGTTTGCGAGAGGATGGAGAATAGGCTCGTGAATTGAAAAACAGGTATTAATTTGTGCATCTCGTATAATCGAAAACTCGTAAACCGATTGCTCATATAACGAGGGATTACCGTACTAGTAACGCCATCTATTGAGTGGCAGGTGAACTAAAAATCGAGTGCGCTGATAAGCTGTCATGTATCCGTGTATCTGCGGATCCATGTAACTCGGACCCATGTAAGTCGGGGATTCTCTGTATATATACGCACACACACATACACACACACACACACACACCGGACATCGACCTGGTCGGACGCTTTCTTTCCACGCTCGTTTTGACTGCCGTTTTCGTGAGTTTCTGCGGTTTTCAACCGTTTTTTGGGGTGGGAAGTTGTCTTGTTGTATTGTTGTTGTTGTTGTTACTCCGTCTGTTTGTTGATCTGGTTGTTGTTGCTGTTTTTGTTGGTGCTCTTGCTCCGAGAGTTCGTTTGGGGCGATCGTCGTTTGCTTTCTTCCGGCCGCTCGTCTCTCCGTTTGCCGGGAGTCGAGAGGGTTATCGCCGGGGTTTTGTTCCCTCCCTCCCCCGTCTTTGGTCGGGGGTCGGTTGGCCATGAGCTCGTCGGAGGTGGGGAGGCATCGACGCCTCTCCTCCTACGGTCCTACTTCCCCTCTCGGGACTTGGCCTGAGGCCGCTTTTCTCCGAGTTATATACGGCTCTCCCCATTTCACGCTCCTCCTCCATGTGTGGTTTACCGGTCGCTGCCGCATCTCCTCCTTACCTACGTGTCCACAGATCCGAAGAATCCGTTGCGGTTCTTAGGCGTGAATCATTCAAAACATCGTTCTATACCAGATCTCAGTACTCCTGACTTGACTGCGCCTCTTAGCGCACCCATTCCGCAACCGTGTTTACCACCTTCCCCTCCACCGTCACTTTCCTCTCGCGACCAAAACGCGGGAATGTCCTTTGACGCAGTTGGCCCCTTCTGTCAAAAGTCTCCCTCGCCTTCCGCAGGCCTCGCACCCGGCGTATCACCAGCATCCCTCCCTCTCCTGCCGCTGCGTCGCAGGTCGTAAACCTTCCTATTCCGAGCTCCACCGCCCAAGCTCCTACCGCTACCCGTCGTGGCTCCCCCGCCCCTCTCCATACTGCCGCCCGCAGCTATGCCAGTATTGCCGGAGGTAGGTCGGGTAGCGCTCCCGGACCGACGGACTCCGAAACCCCGAGGAACGTTTTTACTTTCGCCACCAAGAAGGTAATGCCTTTATCCAGTGGCCCGACTAAAAAGACTGGGGTCATCCTCCAAGCGCTACCAAATACATCCCTCCACGAATACGTTTTCGCCGTGGGAGATGCCCTTGGTGGAATTGGGGCAATCACCCATGCGACGCGCTTGTCGAACAACCGGATTTGCATCTACCTAAAATCCGAGGATCTGGTTGACCGATTTATGTCCGAACACGGGGGGATAAAGGTCAACGATGCATACGTCACCGCCAGGAGGATGACGACTAAGGTCGACCGACTGGTGGTATCCAACATTCCGCCCGAGTTTCCCAACGCCGACCTCATCGACATACTAAGCCAGGCGATGCGGACCGTGAGCCCCGTTCAGACACTTAATCTTGGCATCAAACGGGAAGGGTTCGACCACATCGGCAGCTGGAGGAGGCAGGTCCACGTGGTTCGCAGGGAGGGACTGGAAATTCCCGACTCTATCGTCGCTGACCTCGGGAATACCCCGCACCGAATATTCCTTAATTTCGACGACTGGAGGTGCTTCAAGTGCAAGGCTGAGGGGTACCTTTCGAAAAATTGTCCTTCACTGAACATCGTTCCTCCGATCCCCAAACCTTCCGTCTCCTCCCCCGCGCTTCCGCCCTCGGAAGTGACGGCCACCTCATCCCTGACGGAACAGCCTTCCCCTTCCCCTCTCCAAGCCCGAGACGAGCACAGCGGAACACCTTCTTCCGCCCTAACGTCCTCGGCCCCACTGGCCCCGACTCCCCCGATAGCCCTTTCCGGCACGCTGCGACGGGTATTGCGTCCGCCGAAGAAGGATGCGGAATCCCCTCCCCTTCGAGTAGGCCAACTACCAAGAGGAAGACCGTGAAGGCCGCTGAGAAAACCTCGCCACAGCGGAAGCGAACGGCCGATAATATGAGGGAAGAAGAGGGCTTGCGGCTAATCGGCGAGATTTTCGCGGGAAAGCCCTCCGTCGCAATGGTGCCGCCGGACGATCTTTCCACCTACATGAAGGACGTCAAGGGGAGCAACGATCCGCTGGGCTTGGCCAGGAGGGTTTTTAAGGATCTCACTCCTCTGCGGGAAACTTTAACGGCTCTCATCGGTGAGCGGTCCCTTCGGCAAACGGCGCTGAGAATGCAGATCCAAAGGCTGCTCAGAGCCTTTGACCACGAGGAGGCAGTTGTTTAATACTGCTCTCTCGCTTTTATCGGTTTCTCGCCACTTTTTCCCCTTCCTATTTATTTATCTTATTTATTTATTTCACTTATTGTAATGGCGGGCGAACAGCAGGATATTACAATCCTTACGCTTAACGTCTGCTCCGTCAAAAGTGCAGCCAAGTGGGCGCAACTCTCGGTCTTCCTGAGACGCTGGTCCCCGGACATCGTCTTGCTGCAGGAGACCAACGCCACAGAAGCCCGGTGGCGCGGCAATTCGTCGCGGTCAATTCGTCGCGCGTCAATTCGTCGCAAGACAACTCGTCGCACGCCAATTCGTCGCATGACAAACTCGTCGCACGTCAATTCGTCGCAGGACGAACTCGTCGCGCATTGCCCCATAAGGAAAGCCCGTATATCGGTGTAGGGGTTTTTAAGTTTGCTTTTTAAAATTATTTCCCGTCAAGTTCCGAATTCGTGATTTAAATTATCCTAAAGATTTAGCGTTAATTATTAGTTATTATCGAAAGAAATTGAATCAAAGCCAGTGTTCAATCATGGACAACGTTGCCTATTCACGAGTTTCATGCTTACAAAACATAAAAGTAAACATTTCAGAAAGGCGTAATTACACAAGAAATGGAGCTGGATTTGACGAAAGTGATACGATAGGAAATCAAATTATCGTTATATCTGAATGCAATACACTTGGAAGCGGATTGTTTACAAACAAATTTGATTAATTGTTAAGAAAATCTTAGTGAAAAAGTATTCTTTATAGGTGGTTTTCAGTTTTTCGTAGAAGAAAGTGTATTTGTATATTCTGCATATGCCCTAGAATTGGCAGCGAAACTAGAGTCACAAAATCCGTTGAAATTCAACGGGCACTTACACTTCTTTAAACATAAAACGTCATATCTCGGCTTCTATTAATGCAATAGGGACAATTATTTTTTTTATGCCTCTCGAGACATTGATTATAACAACTGTAGAAATCAAAAACACATATTATCAGTCAAACGCCTTTGAAAAATTAATAACTTTACTCATAAAACCTTCCGCTATCTGCGTTTTTATTTCTCTTTAAACGTAAAATGTCATATCTCGGCTTCTAGTGATCCAATAGGATCCAATATATCACTAACTCAATTAGGGAAAAAGTTTTCCGCAGACTGACTTTTTCATGTCCCAAGCAAAAATTTCGGTGAATAAGAAAAGTTATTCGTTTTTCAAATGCGTTTGAGTAATAATATATGTTTTTGATTTCTGCCTTTTTTATAATCAATCTATCATGAGATATAATAAAAAAAATTGTTCCTATTGGATCACTAGAAGCCGAGATATGACATTTTACGTTTAAAGAGAAATAAAAACGCAGATAGCGGAAGGTTTTATGAGTAAAGTTATTAATTTTTCAAAGGCGTTTGACTGATAATATGTGTTTTTGATTTCTACAGTTGTTATAATCAATGTCTCGAGAGGCATAATAAAAATAATTGTCCCTATTGGATTAATAGAAGCCGAGATATGACGTTTTATGGTTAAAGAAGTGTAAGTGCCCGTTGAATTTCAACGGATTTTGTGACTCTAGTTTCGCTGCCAATTCTAGGGCATATGCAGAATATACAAATACACTTTCTTCTACGAAAAACTGAAAACCACCTATAAAGAATACTTTTTCACTAAGATTTTCTTAACAATTAATCAAATTTGTTTGTAAACAATCCGCTTCCAAGTGTATTGCATTCAGATATAACGATAATTTGATTTCCTATCGTATCACTTTCGTCAAATCCAGCTCCATTTCTTGTGTAATTACGCCTTTCTGAAATGTTTACTTTTATGTTTTGTAAGCATGAAACTCGTGAATAGGCAACGTTGTCCATGATTGAACACTGGCTTTGATTCAATTTCTTTCGATAATAACTAATAATTAACGCTAAATCTTTAGGATAATTTAAATCACGAATTCGGAACTTGACAGGAAATAATTTTAAAAAGCAAACTTAAAAACCCCTACACCGATATACGGGCTTTCCTTATGGGGCAATGCGCGACGAGTTCGTCCTGCGACGAATTGACGTGCGATGAGTTAGTCCTGCGATGAATGGAAGCGCGACGAGTTTGTCATGCGACGAATTGCCGTGCGACGAATTGGCGTGCGACGAGTTGTCTTGCGACGAATTGACGCGCGACGAATTGACGCGCGACGAATTGACTGCGACGAATTGACTGCGACGAATTGTCGTAGAACCCAGAAGCCCCACTTGCGAACCTCCCGGAGTATAGCGTGTACTTCAACGCGCCGAGGACTCCGAGAACCGGTTACGCTCTTTTGATAAAAAATAATTTAAATGCGGCGGTATTAAATACCACCATCGCCTTCGATGGCCACGTCCCGAGGTCTTACTCCGTCTGCTTCTACGGACCCCTCTGCGAGCCCGTAGTGGTAGAAGCCACGGAGGTTCTCGACGCCTCCCTGTCGCTTCCCTCTTCCGAGGCTACAGATAGGTGTGTGGTGATCGCGAGAGACTTCAACGTCTGCCTGTTGCCCGCGAGGGAGAAGTCTTCCGGCGTGGAACGTCACCCGAGGTTCACTTCGGCCCTGGGCGACTTGATGGGGCGCACGGGTTGGTAGATGCATGGAGCGAACTGCAGCCCCAGGATGCTGGCCACACTTTCCACGGGCACAGGGATGGAGACTCGAGCGCGAGACTCGATCGGTTCTACGTATCTCGATCGAGAATACGTGCCCTGAAGGACAGTACGTAGCACGCGACGGTGATCATCAACGCTCTCCTCGAAGACGACCATCAAGATCCCTCACTGAGATGGGAGAGGCTGAAGGAGGAAGTAAAAGGACACGCCATTCTATATAAGCTGATCATCAAGGCCAATTTAACGTTCGAGGTTGAAAAGGGGTGGTACGCGAGGGAGGGCGAGAAAGTGCTCGAACGCATCGGTTGGAGCCAGCTGGTTGCCAACGATAAGCCTTCCGTTGCACACCTGACGCGGTGGGCGGGGAAATGTAGGCCGAGAGAGCTCAAGGAGATAGTCGCAGGTGATAACATGCTGCGAGATCCTAGCGCCGTTCGCGACTTCGTCTCTCGTCACTTCTCCGATTTATACAGCGACGACGGAAAAGGCGAAAACTGCCCGGTCGGCCCGAGGGACTGCGGTGTGGTCCCCCGTCTATCCGAGAAGGATAGGACTTGGATGGATTCGCCCATCCAAGCGGAGGAGTACACCGAAGCACTGCAGAAATTAAACTGGAACAAAGCACCTGGACTCTACGGCCTCACCGTAGAGTTTTACGCGGCTTTTTGGGGGTTGCTTATCGATCCGTCCACGGACATGGCTGAAGCCGCTTTCTCTGGGAGACGATTGCCGCTATCGGCCGCGACGGCGGTGATCGCTCCCATTGATAAGGAGGGTGATGCCAGATCCGTGGAGAATTGGAGGCCGATATCCCTTCTCAACACGGACTACAAGATCGTCGCAAAAGCGCTCTCCGCGAGGCTGTTCACCGTCGTGGCCACGGAGGTCTCTCCTGAACAGGGCTACTGCATGCCTGGAAGGAGCATTTTTGACAACATCGCTCTAGTACGGGACGCGATTCGGCTAGAGAACGAGGAAAACGTCCCCTCGGCACTGCTGGGCCTCGACCAGAAGAATGCTTTCGACAGGGTGCGGCACAGCCACTTATTTCGAACGATGCACGAGATGGGGTTTGGCCCTCTTGTCATCGAGAGAATCCGCGCCTTATACAACGGTGCGAGGTGCGTAATCAGGGTCGCCAATTCCCTGACCGGCCCGATCTTCTTCGCGAGGGGGATAAGGCAAGGCTGACCCATGTCAGGCCAGCTCTACTCGCTGGCGATAGAGCCCCTACTGGGGTTGCTCAAGGAGAACGTCAGAGGAATCCGCCTTCCGCCGCCGCCACCTGCGACCGCCCTCGTCGTCGCCGCCTACGCTGACGACGTATGCGTCTTCATCGGGGAGGAGGACGACTTCAGCCGCATCTCCCAGGCCTTCGATAGCTATTCCGCCATGTCTGGCACTCTTTTGAACACCGCAAAGAGCAAAGGGCTGTGGATGGGAAGCTGTAAGGACCGTCCGGATGCGCCGTTGGGTTTCGTCTGGTCGCGCGGCACTTCGACTGCGCCAAGGTACACAAGATCTGGAGGATGACGATCGACATGCTGCTGTCGCTAACCGGTGCATGCAGCGTGAACGCCGAAGTCCTCTACGGCGGGGTGCAGGGCAAAAAGGGGGTAATGTCGAACGCTGGCCGCCTGGCCAATTATCTGATAACCACGACGAAAAGCGTGATATACCAGGATTTCACGTTGTTCTTTCGGGGAAAAAAGGAGCATGTAAATTACGTGGAGGTTTTCCAGTTGGCCCTGCAGAAAAGACTGGTGATGGAGTGGGGACTCAGTGAAGTGGAGAACAGGGGAGAAACATTTGAAAAGTTCTGGGGGCAGAAAAGCCTCCTCTGCACCCTGGAAAGCGGCTCACTTGTAATGAGCTGCAAAACGTTCGACCTAATAAGGCTCGAAGACTGAACGTCTTGCACCCATCGGAGCGCGGTAGGTGCATGGTTGGGGTCAATGCCACAAGATTGCGGTTGCAGCCCCTTTGGCGGAACGCCCTCACCCGGCACTGACCCGTGCTTTGACGGACCGACGATCAGCTCTTCCGTAACGGAAAATGATGATATGCTTAATAAATAAGGTGATGACGAGAATATAACTCCCCTTACCGTTGCCTAATAATAATAAAACAAACACACCCAAACACCGACGCGCCCACACACACATATATATATATATTGTGTCTCTCTTGTCCTGACGAAGGGATCATCCCAAAAGCTATAACCTCTACAAATGTGTCTCTCCAACACCCCAGCGGCTCTACTTCCGGTAAGTGTTCACTGAGTTTCCTTCAACACCTAGTTGCCCTAAATATCCTTACTTACCTTTCCTCTTCTGTAGTATTTACATACATACATATATATATATATATATATATATATATATATATATATATACACACACACACACATATATACGACCAGGAATCGAACTTGCTCGATAGAAATTCTACCAAAGAACTACCATAGAAGATTTTTGCTTATGTTCGAACCAGACTAGCCAAGCTAGTTTAACCAGCCCCAATGGATATCCTCAATGAGATACATCACAGAAAACCTCTACCTTCTCAAATGTTGAGATTGAGTGGAAGACCCAGGTTCAATTCCTGGTATTATAAGATTTTTTCTCCTGTTTCCAATTATCCAAATTCCATCTTATGCCTGTTACATAATGATTGTATGATCAACTCATTCCAACAAATCCTAACTGGGGCAAGCTCACCATTTGAGACGGTAGGGATTTAAGACTATCTACACAAGTTGAGAAAATGTGAGTTGGATTTTGACCACATGGACAATACAAAAACCAGATAGACACACACACATATATATCATCATCATAGGTAGTCTGTCCATTGACAGGTCTGTGATTATTCATGGTTCAACTTGGTTCTCCGTATACTCCTATTTTCCGCAGTTTTCTTTATGTCTTGATAGCTCTCTTTCCCTTTCAAGTCGTCTACCAGCTGAAACCTTTTCCTACCTCTTTCTCTTTTTTCATCCAGTTTCACTTCTAGCATATCTTTAATCATGCTCTCTCACCTGAGGTAATGCCCAATCCAGTTCGCCTTCCTCTTTCTGATAGACTGTATAATCGTTTGCTTCTCTCTTATTCTTCATAGTACTCCCTCATTTTTCACCCTATCTGTCCATTTTATCTTCAGCATTCTTCTCCATGTCCACATTTCGAAGCTTTCCAAGTATTTTATATCATTTTTCCTAAGTGTCCATGTTTCTGCCCCATACCAAGCTATACTCCATACATAGCATTTTATCAACCTCTTGCTGATTTCCTGCTTTATATTTCCCATTAGTAGGAGTTTCTTTCTTCTGAAAGTGGCTTTTGCTTTTGTTATTCTAGTCCTGATTTCCTCGGTACATTTTGTTTCTCTCGTTATGATGCTTCCAAGGTACTTATAATCTGAAACTTGTACTGATGGCTTTCCTCCAATACTTATGTTCAAATTTTCTTCTTCTTTACTTGATATTCGCAATACCTTGGATTTTTCTGTATTAATTTCCATACTGTATTTTCTACCTGTTATCACGTCTATTTATCATTTTCTGGAGTTCCTTTTCCTTTCTTGTTAGAAGTACTTGATCATCCACGTATTTCACTGTTCTTATAATCCTTCCTCCGATTTTGAAATCTCCCGTGCCTTCTTACGCTTCCTGCATTAGTCTCTCTCGATATATATTGAATAGAATCGGCGATAGACAGCAGCCGTCTTACTCCTCTACCGATATGTACTCCGCTGGTGTCCGTATTCTCCAACCTGACCTTTACAACTTGATTCAGATATAGATTCCTGAACAGTCTCCTGTCTTTCCAGTCTACACCTATATCCTCTAATATCCTTCCTTCTGCCAGTCGACGAAACATACGCAGCAATCTTGACTGTACTCTATTGCCCTTTCTGATATGATTCTCACTACACCGATAGCATCTCTGGTTCCACGTCCTTTTCTGAAGCTGAATTGATCTTCCCCTAGCATTTCTTCGGCCTTTTTCTCTAGTCTTTTATTAAGAATCCTCGTGATGATCTTCGAAGTGTGTGACAGTAGGGATATCGTTCTGTAGTCTTTACACTGCATTATTGCCTTTGGCTTCTTCTTTAGAGGGATCATTGTTACATCTAAGAAATCCTGAGGCCACTCTCCCGAGTCGTAAATCTTGTTAATTAGTTTCGTAATCACTTTTAGTCCTTCCGATCCAATGACTTTAAGTACCTCTACCGGTATTCCATCGCTGCCTGTAGCTTTTCCTTTCTTTAGCTCCAGTATCACCTTTTCTACTTCGCTTTTCATAATACTTGGTCCCAAATTGTCTTCTTCAATGCAATTCTCTTCTTCCAGTTCCATTTGTACCGATCCTGCCTGCTTTTTGTATAGTTCCTTAATGTATTCTTCCCATACCTGTGCTACCTCCTTTGGTTCTGCGATTATTTTTCCATCTGTATTAATAATTCCTTTACCACGAATCCCATTGGGCTTCTTATCTTCTAACTCCAGTGCCCTAGCGTACATCATATTGTACCATCTTAACTTCTCCATCTGTTGTATTTCCTAACATTTTTCTTTTATCCAAATTTCCCTACCTTTATCTGTTACCCTTCTCAACTCATTGTTTATGCATCTATAATTGGCTCTACCTTCTTCACTGTTAACATTTTTCCATTTTCTTCTCTTGTCCATTTTCTCCAGCATTTCCTTAGTGATCCACGGTTTTCTGATTTTCTTCTCGTTTCCCAATCTCTTTATTCAAGGTATCTTTGATGCTGGCTTTCACTTCCTCCCATTCTGTATCCATGGTCTTTGGTTTGTTTTCCAAATTTCTAAGGCAATCTTCCAACTTCGTGGAAAATATATATATATATATATATATATATATATATATATATATATATATATATATATATATATATATATATATATATATATATACAGGGTGTCCCAAAATGACCCTATAAGAACGTAATCACGGGAATCCTCGCGAAATTTAAAATGAAAATATTCTATGTCCAAATGTCGGCAGACTCCTTGCTTCCTCAGAAAACGTGATTTAATTGAATGCAATGTGGCAACACTGCATGTGGGAAATTGTGGGTTTCATACGAATAAGAGCATATTGTTCCAAAATAAGTGTTAGCACGACCTGTTATAGATAAACGACCGAGTATTAATTAGTATTACAGGCAGTCCCCGCTTTTTGTCGGTCTGCTTTTCGTCGCAGTTTCCAGGAAGGTAACCTGACGAATAAGCGGGGACTGCCAGTACTTCATTAGGTTGGCGACGCCTGCAAGCAGCAACATCATGCAGCTCCTTTTCCCCTTAACAGATGTTACCTTCCTGAAAACTGCAACGAAAAGCAGACCGACAAAAAGCGGGGACTGCCTGTAATACCAATTAATACTCGGTCGTTTATCTACAACAGGTCGTGCTAATACTTATTTTGGTACAATATGCTCTTATGCGTATGAAACCCACAATTTCTCACATGCAGTGTTACCACATCGTGTTCAATTAAATCGCGTTTTCTGAGGAAACAAGGAGTCTGCCGACTTTTGGACATAGAACATTTTCGGTTTAAAATTTTGCGAGGATTCCCGTGATTACGTTCTTATATGGTCATTTTGGGACACCCTGTATATATATATATATATATATATATATATATATATATATATATATATATATATATATATATATATATATATATATATATATATATATATACAGGGTGTCCCAAAATGACCATATAAGAACGTAATATATATATATATATATATATATATATCAACTTAATGCTTAAAAAATCGTTATAATGTATGAGAATTACAGTGGAACAGAAAATTTGGCAGTAGATTCTTAAAAACTTCAACCTAATGGAAAATTTTTGTGCAAAATTATGAGTTATCACTGCATCAGCATTTTATCATAATATATTATTTATATGACTTTAATTTCAAATGAGATTTGTATAGGGAATGCAGTCTCTTAATTTTGTTTGCAAAACAGCACTACATAAATATTAAATCTTACCTCGACTATCAGGTCCAGCAGTGCCTCCATCTTCTGTAGTTACTGCCTCTCCTGACCCAGATCCAGGGAAGCAATCTTCATCATCACAAGGCTTCGCACCGCCTTCTGTTGGCCTGTGATGGCTTTTTGGAGGGGCTGTTGGTGGGGGTCGTGTCGGAGGGACATATACAGGAGTAATGAGGTCATCTCCTAGGGCAAAATGAAAAAGCACTGTTAAATGGAATAACATTATTTTTTACAATTTTTATAAAAATACATTCTGCACATCACAATAAACACAATGATTCATAGAATACCATGGAGAAGGAATTTTGAGCAATAGCTCTAACAAGACTAATGAAACCCATTTTTAATTATGAAGATAATGGTGTAAAACCAGTTAGTTCCTTCTCCACGGTATTTTATGAATCATTGTGTTTATTGTAATGTGCAGAACATATTTTTATAAAAATTGTGAAACTGAATTTGTTATTGCAAAAGTATCGATTCCTTATAAATTTTCCATGAAATACGATAAGTAATCATTTTTTCCAAAATTCACAATTAAAACATTTTTATAGCATAGAATGTCAGACTATAAATAACAATTATAAAATCATGAAATACAAAAAATAATGAATAGAAAATGAAAAAGAACTGCCAGTATATAACCTCTAAACCCACATCCTCCGCACGCGAGTCAGAGTCACTAAACACTATGCTACGGCGGCTTCTTGCACAAGGGGCTTCGTAGTAGGCCCATATAATATGCCGCACACACTGTTTTCCGCATTATTCACAAACCCTTGAGAGGTGCACCTTCTCACTTTGTAATATTTCAAGTTACGACGCACAACATGCCCTGCCACATGCTCGTTGATATCGGTGTTCCATGACACATATGGACTCCTTGTTAGTTAGGATGTAAGGAAGAATCGTACCAAATTTGGTTATACTAGCTTTTATCGTTTAGGAGGAGTTCCATGAACAAACACACACTTCAAAATATATTATATTAGATGAAGTTTAAACATTGTAATTATAAAATTGAAATTTAGTTAAAAGTACAACCAGCAATAAACAATTTTCTGAGATCTTATGGTTATCATTTATTGAAGGATACTGACATATCTATGGATTACATTTTAAAATTAAGTAGACAATAAAAAAAGAAGAAATGATAATTCCATATTGAATAAAATTTTACTCGTGAGAAAAATCAACTTCTCTCTAAATATTTTATATTCAACAGTTAATGAAATACATCTTGTGGTTGCCCAGTTTACTTACAAACTGTTGAAATGATATTTATAAAAGTTCCCAGAGTTTTATTCTTAACATAAAGTGGTTATAAAAGCACGTCAAAATTCATGGGATGAAATTTAATGTACATATTTTCTTTCCTCTCTCCATCCCTTTCAATCCTTAGTCTGAATAACAATTTATGATTATCATTTTTTAATTGATGAAATTTACTGTTCATACGAAAAAATAAATTCTGAATCGGTTTACTTGAAAACACATTAACTTAACAAATTCCACAGCTTGTCTATTTATAGAAATTCCATGTCAAATATGTTAGTGAATTTAAAATTGAAAACAAAATAAAGTAAATACTTATTTCCATATAAATTTAAATTCGTTATCCAAGCATAACTCTGTGTGTCTTATTTATGGTGAAAATCATACTTAAGCTTCTTAAGTATAATCAGTATGTTCTCTTTCATAAGTACCATAATCCTGATACATTTATTGGGACTATGTATACCAGATTTTAAAATCATATACAAGCAACCCCCTAATTTCATAAACATACGTTCCTGAAAACATGTACGAAAGTCGAACTTAGATTTACATGTTATAGGGGGGGTTCCGTTCCCAGAGAGCCAAAAAATATTATAAAATCTCTAATTATGGTATAAATGTTTAGTTTTTTGAGCAGGAGGCTTTTAGACACAATTGTCGATTTTATAATATAGAGAGATAGGGCAAAATGCAATAAAATATTTAAATAATTGCACAAATAAACACTGCTGTACAGACAAAGATGCTGATGCTGCGGAAACTGGTGGCCTGGTGGCTGGCAACCAGCAGCACTCGAAATATTCGTTCGTCATTTTGTTGACGCACGAAATTCAGAATTCGGCATACAGAAGGCGGTTCAGGGGTGTCATTGTATAATGAATGAAAGTGAGTTTTTTTCATTGAAGCATTTTGCTATTTTCATAGTTTTTTTTGTAATATTGCCTAATCATGGCCCTAAAGAGAGTGATGATTGAAATGAAAGAAAAGTAGGTAAAAAGGGTGAAAAAAGTGATGAGTTTGGAGAAGAAAATTCAAGTTTTAGATAGGCTTCATCAGTTGGTAAATTACTTGGTGTGACCGAGTCCACAATAAAATGGATAAGGAAAGTGAAGAAGCAATTAGACCTAGTGTTGCAAGTGGTACTTAAACGAGTACAATAGAGTCTTTTGTAGCTAGGAATCCGTATGTAGAAAAGACAGAAAAGGCTTTAAACCTGTGAATCGGGATCCAAACTCGTAAGAAAATCTCGCTGAGTTCACTTGTCATTCGCGATAAAGCTAAGCAACCGCACAATCATTATATCTCAAATTGTTTTGAGGTCTGCTAACGGGATATCGCAAACGCCATCAAAGCATGTGTAGATCGGTTGCTTGCTCTTTAAAAAAATGTGGCGTTTATTCAGAATGCCACAGTACGTATTGTATTATTATATTTGTTCTTCTCCTTCACAATTGAACACACACTGAACCAGCTTAAGTCCAATGATCGTCTGATTGAAGCTAAAGATTCGCCGCTTTTGGAAGGCCTAATTATTCCCATCTTTGTCTCAATCGTGTTCACTTTATGAGCCCTACGTTTCTTTTCACTTGTATTATCACTTTCAGTTTTCCGTTTCTCACTCATGTTGATAAAATAATACGTGTAAAATCCACAAACAAAGAAACACTGCTGTACGTACAATCAAAGATGGTAACGTTGCAGAGACTGAATAATAATACTAATTTATTGATTATTAACCGACTATACAGTGGTATTAATCTTGTCAAATTTCAGTACAATATTAAAAAACATTACACACAAATCTTACATTACATATATTATTACACAACATACTTTAAGGTTACTTTTCTCTTCAGAAATTTAAATCTGCTAGGTCACTTTCTAGACTCTCATCAATTGAGTAGAACGATTTAGATTTCAGCCATGGAGCCATTACTGTTTTGAATTTTATTATATTTATGCATTTGCTTCATTTGGTAATTTATTAAAAGTATTAGCTTGGCTGACAGACAGTGCCACTATGAGATAGCTCAAAATGTTTGATCGTCAGCTGACATACAAAAGTCCGAATTCGGCGTACGAAAGGCGGTTTAGGCATGAGAATGTATAATTCACGAAAGAGCGAGTTGTACGAAAGTCGAATGTACGAAAGTAGGGGGTTGCCTGTAGTTCGAATGACATCAAGATTATTTATAGTACTTAATAATAAATAAAATGAACTTGAACATACTCTGTAAATAGTTTTATAACTTAAAACTTTCTTTTTATATCCTTACATATTACGACTTATGAATTCCATTTTCTATTTAATTGCAAATTTAAAATGATTTACTCAAGGATTGTGCTTTTACATTCTTTCCAATACTTAAGTTTAGCTTTCATTGTAAACTGTTAAACAAAGTGAGTATTAAAATTTATTAATGAACAACCAACTACAGTGTTGTTAGTTACCACAACAAAGTAGATAAAAAACATACATTAGGCTATTAAATATGTATATTGTTATTTCGTATATGACAACTAAGAAAATTTAGCTTACCCTGTGATATGTATGGTATCGAGTAAAATAATATCGGATAGAGGAAAACATTTGTTATTGTAAAGTCCACGAGAGCGCACATTCATGACTTTTAGCATATGATGAAGTGTGATTGGCACCCCGGCAGCCAATCAGATTAGCATCAGGGACAAACAGAGGTTATCATTATAATAGAGTGAGACAACAATAGAAGCTCAAACATCGGAAAATTGGTTATAGCTTCTCGGCAGCCAATCAGATTCCACTGGGTTTACAGACAAACATACTCGCTCCAATATTATGATGATATTGGTGTTATATATTTTTATTTGGTTAATTTTAGTAATAACTGATAAACTCACCAGATCCTGTATCAAACACTGGTGTGCATTCATCCTCATCGTCAGCATTACAACCAGATCCAGCTCCTGAGAAGACCAAATCATCCATAGTTCCTGGATATTCAGATGCAGGAGTCTAAATTCAAGAAAGGATATATTATATTTACAGTAGTATATAATGTATCTTTTATGTTACCAGTGGCGTAGCCAGGATTTGACCAAGTGGGGGGTCCAGGTTCAGAGCTATGTACCAGACGGGGAGTTACCCTGCCGCGGCGTGCCGGAGGCAAAATATTTTCACTTTATTTAATGATTTACACATGTGTTCTGTAAATCCCTATATATATTTTTTTGGTAAAAATAAATAAATTGTGTTGCCTCACCGAAATTAAAAATTTTCTTAAAAAATAATGAAATTCGTTGGAATTATAATTAATAAACAGGATATCGCCAACGTCATTGTAGCGTGTGTAGATCGGTTCCTTGCTCTTTAATAAAATGTGGTGTTTATTCAGAACACCAAAGTACGTATTGTATTATTATATTTTGAAGGGCAAAAATGCAAGTTATATGCTGGAATAGGGACTCCAAGAACCAAACCCTATTTTTTCCATACACAGGCACTCCTCGACATCTGTACATAATGCGTTCCTGAAAACGTGTACAAAAGTCAAATGTACATATGTCCAACATAGATTTACATGTTATAGGGGGGGTTCCGTTCCCAGAGAGCCAAAAAATATTATAAAATCTCTAATTATGGTATAAATGTTTAGTTTTTTGAGCAGGAGGTTTTTAGACACAATTGTTGATTTTATAATATAGAGAGATAGGGCAAAATGCAATAAAATATTTAAATAATTGCACAAATAAACACTGCTGTACAGACAAAGATGCTGATGCTGCGGAAACTGGTGGCCTGGTGGCTGGCAACCAGCAGCACTCGAAATATTCGTTCGTCATTTTGTTGACGCACGAAATTCAGAATTCGGCATACAGAAGGCGGTTCAGGGGTGTCATTGTATAATGAACGAAAGTGAGTTTTTTTCATTGAAGCATTTTGCTATTTTCATAGTTTTTTTTGTAATATTGCCTAATCATGGCCCTAAAGAGAGTGATGATTGAAATGAAAGAAAAGTAGGTAAAAAGGGTGAAAAAAGTGATGAGTTTGGAGAAGAAAATTCAAGTTTTAGATAGGCTTCATCAGTTGGTAAATTACTTGGTGTGACCGAGTCCACAATAAAATGGATAAGGAAAGTGAAGAAGCAATTAGACCTAGTGTTGCAAGTGGTACTTAACCACTTGACTGGGGAAGACGAGATATCTCGTCATGCAGAATTTGCAATTAATTTGGGGGAGACGAGATATCTCGTCAAGTTAATTTTTGGGCTATTTCGTTTGGGCGTGACAAGATATCTCGCAAGGAGTTTCTTATGCATCTTCCTTGGTCCTTCGAGTACACTTTTCAGTCAGCAGATGGCAGTTACACCCAAGCAGTCGTAAGGAAGATGCATTTTCGTAAAATCCTGCATCTGTTGGTAGGGGTTGCATACCCCAACCTCTTTTTGACCCTATTTCGAAGGTGCCATGAAACCTTTTCGTACCCTTTTGCGATCTCCGGCAAGCTTGGTGGTCCCTTCCTCTCTTTAAAGCAATACACATTTCACTTTCCCCTTTCTTAAAATGGAGCGTTTTGGAATCTTTTCTTTGTAAAGATCAGTTTTCTTTCAAATATCGAAGTAGCAGTATCGTGAAATAGTGTTCGAGATATCAAGTTTTTCCATTTATTTGTGGTTATTATAATTTTTATTTAATTTCCCAGTAATAATGGCATCTGGTAGTAAAAGAGGAAAATATGCTCCGATGTCCGAGGATACTATTCACGATCTTTTGGAGGAAAGTTGTGAAAGTGATTTCAGTGATGATAGCAACGAGATTTATATAAACACTGATGTGAGTTCCAGTGAATCTGAAGGAAGTGAGGAATCGGAAGAAGAGGAAGTGCAGCATACACCATCCGATCCTCATCTATGGAACTCGCACGAAACAGTTTGGAATAAATTTACATTTGAAGGCACTAGTGACCTAATGGTGCAGTTTGTGAATAATGAGGACATTATTGAAATATTTGAGAATTTTGTGGATAACGAATTGTGTTGCCTGATATCTGAGCAGATGAACATTTATTCCAGGCAGTTTCTTGACAGTAACCCTATCTAAAGCCACGTTCAAGAGTGCGCGAGTGGAGCGATACATGTGCTGGGGAAATAAAAACATTGATAGGTGTTTTTATTTTAATAGGAACTGTCCAGAAGCCAGACTATCATAGCTATTTTTACAAACGTGAAAGTATCTCCACTCCTTACTTTAGAAAAGTTCTTACTGAAAGAAGATTTCATCTACTCCTCAAATTTCTACATTTTGTTGACAACACAACATTTGTTGCAGACTGCCCAAATAAGAAACTTTTCAAGATTCACCCTGTGTTGCAGCATATGAAAATGAAGTTTTCGACCCTTTACATTCCCATACCAGCAGTTGTGGTGGACAAGTCTCTGCTCCTGTGGAAGCAGTTTATTCCTTCCAAGCGTAGCAGATTTGGTATAAAATTTTTTGTTCTGTGCGAGTGTGAATCAGGGTGTTTGGAATTATATAGTTTATACTGGGTAGGATACCATGTTCAGTGAAAAGAATAAAGACGAACAAATTTCAAGTCGAATTTTGTTGGATTTGGCTGATGAACTTCTCGACAAGGGCTACACCATTTATTTAGACAATTGGTACACTAGCCCTGTTCTCGTTGACAAACTTTGTGTGAGGAAAACAGATGTTGTGGGAACAATCCGACAAAGTAGGAAGGAGTTTCCCCACAGTGTAAAAATAAAAAAATTAAAGAAAGGGGAAATACTGTATCTGCCCGAATAGAAGCCGACCCCGGATTTAAGCCGACCCCCCAAAAATTTACGTTTTTTTTTTGCAAAAACGTAAATTTCGTCGATTTCATGCTGAAATGTGCCGGGCATTCATGCACATCTTAGAATACATTATTCGAGATCAAAGAAATGTGTGAGAAATGGTTTAGTTGTTGACATTTTGAAATATTACTCCAATTAATAATTTTGCGTTGCTGAATATTGTTCCATATTCAGTGAGAATAATTTCATTCATCTTCATTTTCACAAAAGGTCAAATACAGTAACAGCGATCTTGCCAAGATATTTTTTCATCCAAGTCTATTTCCAATGAAATTAGCATTTACATTGCCTTAAGACATTGCATTTTTATAATTATACATGGTCCATGTCAAGTTTTACCGAAATTCAAACAGTTGAGCATTCAAAACCGTCAACGGATTTTGCGTAATCGTCAATTTACGCAACCGATCTCGCCAAGATATTTTTTCATCCAAGTCTATTTCAAATGAAATTAGCATATATATTGCCTTAAGAAACTGCATTTTTATAATTATACACGTTCCATGTCAAGTTTTACCGAAATACGAACAGTTGAGCGTTCAAATCCGTCAAGGCATTTTGCGTTATTGTCTATTTACGCAAGCGATCTCGCCAAGATATTCTTTCATCCAAGTCTATTTCCAATGAAATTAGCATATACATTGACTAAAGAAACTGCATTTTTATAATTATACACGTTCCATGTCAAGTTTTACCGAAATTCAAACAGATGAGCGTTCAAAGCCGTCAACGCATTTTGCGTAACCGTCAATTTACACAAGCGATCTCGCCAAGATATTTTTATATATATTCATCGGAGGTCAAATATTTACTTTACGAAAAATATAGTACTATCATTTGAATGCGAAGGCAATGAGAGACATCAGATTTAACCATAACCCAAATTTTCCTCGGACTCGCATTTAACCCGAGGGGTGATTTTTTCATGATAAATTTTGACAAAAAACATCGGCTTGTATTCGGGCAGATACGGTAGTAGCAGCTTTTCGGGGAAAACAAATGGTGCTAAAGTGGAAGGATAAGAGGGACGTGGCAATGGTCAGCACGTTTCATGGTACAGAGATGTACCATGTGAAGGGTAGAGGGTGCACTGTAGAAAAGCCAGCGGTAGTTCAAGACTACAACAAGAATATGGGTGGTGTCAATAGGAGTGATGGAATGATGAACATTCACAAAACTGCAAGAAGTCGAAACTCAAAATTTTATATGAATATATTCAGGCACTTACTTGATATGGCGTGTCTCAATTCATTTGCCATTTATAAAAAAAAGGTGGAAAATTAATTAGGAAAAACTTTCTAATAACTTTGGCAGAAACATTGATTTCCAAATATGGGAAACCTGAGGTTGAAGGAAGAAAAGTTCCGTCGCAGACGCCATGTCCTACTCGGCTGACTGAGAGGCACTTCGTTGGCTCAATTCCTCCCACTCAAAAAAAACCCTTCCCTACAAAAAGGTGTGTAGTTTGCTACAAGTCAGGACTGCGGAAAGAAATGAGATTCTGCTGTCCTGATTGTGAAGTGGCATTATGTCCCACAATATGTTTCTAAAATTATCATACCAAAGTTGAATTTTACAAAAATTGTATTTTTGAAATTTTTTGTAAATGAATGTATTAACATTTAATATTGTATAATTGACTTTTAATAATACTTTCTTATAATAAATGTTTTTCTTTAACTGTGCATCAAGAATTTACTTATCATCTAAAAATAAAAATCTACCTTTTCCATTACGTTACTCCCCAAATAGAATGCACTTTTTGAAAATAGCATTCGCCAGTCAAGTGGTTAAATGAGTACAAAAGGGTCTTTTGTAGCTAGGAATCCGTATGTAGAAAAGACAGAAAAGGCTTTAAACCTGTGAATCGGGATCCAAACTCGTAAGAAAATCTCGCTGAGTTCACTTGTCATTCGCGATAAAGCTAAGCAACCGCACAATCATTATATCTCAAATTGTTTTGAGGTCTGCTAACGGGATATCGCAAACGCCATCAAAGCATGTGTAGATCGGTTGCTTGCTCTTTAAAAAAATGTGGCGTTTATTCAGAATGCCACAGTACGTATTGTATTATTATATTTGTTCTTCTCCTTCACAACTGAACACACACTGAACCAGCTTAAGTCCAATGATCGTCTGATTGAAGCTAAAGATTCGCCGCTTTTGGAAGGCCTAATTATTCCCATCTTTGTCTCAATCGTGTTCACTTTATGAGCCCTACGTTTCTTTTCACTTGTATTATCACTTTCAGTTTTCCGTTTCTCACTCATGTTGATAAAATAATACGTGTAAAATCCACAAACAAAGAAACACTGCTGTACGTACAATCAAAGATGGTAACGTTGCAGAGACTGAATAATAATAATAATTTATTGATTATTAGCCGACTTTACAGTGGTATAATATTGTTCAAATTTCAGTACAATATTAAAAATCTGATGGGGCCAACACATGACTTACTCCATATTTGGGGTATAGATATTTAAATTATTATGAATAATATTACGAGGCAAAATTATTATTTCGTATCGTAAAAGAAGACACGTCCTTGTTGCCGTAAATTATGTATATTTTGAATGTTTACAGAATTCACCGCTACATGGTGTTGGCGCTGTATACTGGTCTTAAGATAAAGCAAAATATATCCGAAATGGATGGTTCTACGAAAATTAGTTTCAAACAAAATTTGGAAGAAATATTATTCTCTACAACTTTGGCCCTTACGAAGATTACCAATAACGATGTTTTTAAGGAGATATTTGATGGAAACCGAAAAACCAGTTATTTATAAATAACTCCTAAACAATAACTCCTATAGAAAATTCTTTCAAATGAAAACTGTAGTAAATTACATTCTCTATAACAATTGTATATACAATAAAGGATTTTTAATGAAGAAATATCGCAAAAACTGAATCGGGTTTCGAATAAACGACTTCCGGTTATCCGTTATTGTCCAAAAACTAATCCGTTCTTTGTGCTCATGTTAAAGTGTTATATATGAAGTTTGGTAACGATATGGCACGTACTTTTTGAGTTAGAGCGCCCACAATAAGACACACACACGCACACACACACAGACATCATTCCGAAAATAGTCTAAACGTGTTCTAGGGACCTCAAAACATGTATTTCCGTTGAAATCCCAAAGTCGATTTTTTTCATGAATACAATACTTTCCCATTACTACGTATGGAGAAAGTAAAAATCTGATGTGGCCAACACATGACTTTCTCCATATTTGGGCTATAGATATTAAAATTATTATGAATAGCATTATGAGGCAAAATTATTATTTAGTATCGCAAAAGAATACAGTTGTCCTTATTGCCATAAATTACATATATTCTGAATAGGTTTACAGAATTCACCGCTACATGGTCCGGGTGCTGTATACTGGTATGAAGAAAAAGCAAAATATCTCCGAAATGGATGGTTCTACGAAAATTTGTTTCAAACAAAACTTGGAAGAAATATTATTCTCTACAACTTTGGTCCTTACGAATATTACCAATAATGATGTTTTTCAGGAGATGTTTGACGGAAACCGATAAACCGGTTATTTATAAATAATTCCTAAACAATATCTGCTATAGAAAATTGTTTCAAATGAAAGTTGTAAGAAATTACGTCCTCTATAACCTTTGTATAGAATTGTATATACAATAATGATGTTTTAATGGAGAAATATCGCAAAAACCAAATCGGGTTTTGAATAAACCAAGATTTCTGGTATACCGTTATTGTTAAAAAACTAATCAGTTCTTTGTGCTCATGTTAAAGTGTTATATATGAAGTTTGGTAACGATATGGCAAGTACTTTTTGAGTTAGAGCACCCACAATCACATACACACACAGACATCATTCCGAAAATAGTCTAAACGTGTTCTAGGGACCTCAAAACGTGTATTTCCATTGAAATGTCGAAGTCGATTTTTTTCGTGAACACAATACTTTCCCATTACTACGTATGGAGAAAGTAAAAAACATTACAAATGTTACATTACATATAATACGTATATTATTACATAGCATACTTCAATTTGGTAATTTTTTAAAAGTGTTGGCTTGGCTGACAGCGCCATTATGCAATAGCTCAAAATGTTTGTTCATCAGCTGATGTACGAAAGTCAAAATTCGGAGTATGAAAAAGCGAATTGTATGGATGTCGAACGTACGGATGTCGAGGACTGCCTGTACCCAATTACTTACCATTCATGAATGGCAAGGGACTACTGTACATTCATTACCTGTCATAAATGCATTTTATACAACGTTAGTAAGAGAGACGTAGCTAGGAATATTGGTACTTATGGCCAAGTTATCAAAATTCGCCTTTTTAGAACGCAAGTATTTCTATAGTAGCATTTATGTATTATTTCTACAAACGATCAAGCGAATAACCTTTGAATGTATAATGTATGATTAAAATATAAAATATCTTGTATGCTTGGCTGATGTAACGTCAGTAATAAATATAAACTTTAGCTATAAAAATTAATTTATGTAAATTTTCATCTTAAAGATTCTGGAAAATACTAACAATAAGTCACATTGTCATTTATCCGAGACATTTAAATTTTTAGTTTAAAAACTTATCGCTACAAATACTGTTATTAAAATATGAAATATAAAATTCTATGTAATGTTACTAGATGCATTAAATTTTATAACTCCCATTCCGGGCCGTCATGTCAAAAATTGCCGCCTGAGGCGAGTGTACTTTATGCCGCCCTTCTGCACAGTAACAGCATTTATATTTTTTAGACCCAATGAATTTTCTTAATTCCGAAAAGTCTTGATATATTTCCAAAGAGGAACCTTTGGCCTTTACTTTTTCAGCTCCATTCTACAATTTAGTGCATATAATGTACATTAATTTTTGCGTTTTCATTTTCATGCAAGTAGCGAAATGTGAAATGTTTCGATAATGTGAAACTCGTCTGCGTAAAAACCCCATATAATTCTGAGATGAATCTTATCTCGGCACAATAGGAAGGATAGATATCTTATGTCAGTTACAATGAAACCTCTCAAAGAAATTTATGATGTTTATCTCTTGATCAAGAGTGAGTCCAAGATGCGAGGGAAAGATTCTCGCATTCAAGTTGCATAGAAAACCCTCTCCCGTTGCCATATCTCCGGTTCTAATGAACAAAATGCAACAATTTTTTGTGTATGACTTCTGTAATGTTTATGAATAATGATTTTGTAACTATAACTTCTATATTATTAATGAGTTGTCTTTAAAAAAATCAGAAACGCAACATTTTCTTGAAAATTTCCAGTCGAAATGTCAAAAAATTAACCTATGGTAAACTTTTGCCCTATTTGTTTTAAAGAGGTACACCCAGCAGATGAAATGTTTAGAAATGTTCACATGTTTCTTTGAATAAGATTGCATATCAATAGATTCAATAATGTTCACGATACTGTAAGCTATATGAATACCGCGAACGCACCGATCTTGGCCATTGGTGGACCTTAGGTAGTTTTTTTGATCTGAAAATTAATTCCTATTATTTAATCTATATTATGATTAAAATTCCAAGTTTCTACGATGATTATTAGTATTTTAGAATTCCTCTGTTTCCTACAAAATACGATATCATATATACCAATTTTCTGATAAAAATGCTGCCATTATATTGATGAGCGATTACATACCTAGATGTAAAGATGATCCAGGAAGAAGATGCCAGTGTTACTGGCTGAAACAGCGGTAAGGATGCACATAGGACCCCTCTGCAGAAATTGAATGTAACCGTAAAACTACACTCGAACAGGCTGCCCTACATTGGACGATACCTGCAGACTTTTACTTTTTGGAGAGTTATCTTCTAACACGACCGAGTCCGATGATCCCATATTTCTGACTGGGAACTAAGATGCAGCAAGTGAAGAAAGGCATGCTAGATGCTAAGAGTTTAATTAAGAGGAACATGAAACAGATGCCATCCAAAGATCCAGAGAAGTGAAAAGAAACTCCAACCTAAACATCCCGAGTCCAACATCACGGAGAGATATTTAAAAAATTCAAATTATTTTTTTTAATGCTATGAGTACAAAATCATGTACACTTAGTTGATGTTGAAGTGGTGAATGACAATGTATGGGCACCTTTTTCTTTTTCACAAATCCACAATGGCAGTTGATTTTTGTCTCAATATGCATCTGAAAATGCCGCCCCAAGCTAAATGCCACCATAGGCGGTCGCCTCACCCCTGGCGCTGGCCCTGCTCCCATTTTTACCTTTAAAAATGTGTACAGTAGACAAAAATAATCCATAAATAGCAAAAATAAAGCAAGAATAAGCGTTCCGTAATAATTTCACACCTAAGGTTGTACGCGCTTCAAGTGCGGCACATGTTTCACTTTGAAGTATAGATGATCAGCTCACTTTTTTGTCTCATATTTACACGGCATTCTTTGTTACTATTTCATTAATTATTTTTACTAATAAGTTCAATTTTCTCACTGGATGTCATAGTTATAATAAAAACAGGGAAAAAATAATAATCTTATAAATATTTTAGTGTGTATGTGTGTGCATGCGTGTGTGCATGTGTGTGTGTGTGTGTGCATGCGTGCGCATTAGGGTGGTTCAAAATAATCGAAAGTTTAAAATGTTCGGGTGCTCATGCTTAATTTTGTTCCTTTTCATGTCAGAATGACGTGAGTAAAATTTTAGCCTCATCAGTACCCTCTAACCCATGCCGCAGAGGGGTCAAAGTTCACAAATTTTTCAGAAATTTTTGAACAACTGGCTAAAATTCATGTTCATAACATTTTTTTTCGCGTTTTCTAATTTTTTAATGAATATTTGAATAATATGAATTATTCTGAAAGCTAGATAATGTTACTTTTCCTTTTAACCAAGAAATAAATCGTTTTCTTTGTTGCGCCGAGGCGCGGCGCGCCACCACCCTTTCCGAAGGGGGCATTTCTCCGGAGTTCAGTGTCTTCTTTCCGTCGTGTAACCTCGTGCAGCATTTAAAAAAATCGAAGTTTATAATTTCTAAAGTGCACGTTGCTAATTTTTCGTACTCATATTTAGAAATACATGAAAATTTTGATCATGGAAGAGAAATAAGCCACTAATACGCAACTTTTAAGCAAAAAAACCACAATGTCGAACAATTTACGACTTGGCAACGCAGAATGAAGGCAAACGACGATAAAGTAATTAGGGTCTCAGACCCTCAGACCCAGGGTGCCTGATAATCGCTATTAGTCATCACCAATCCCCGAAATGCTATTGGCTGAGGGAAGCTCTTTAGCGTGGATACCTTCTCTTTCACTTATGTCTCTATTAGCGAATGCTAATACCATTAACCAGTCCCTCCCTCGATTTCCTACGGGATGGGTCCGAAACGGAAGCTTTATTTGCTTGAACGTTTGCATGAGAGTATAGTTGGAGCGAAGTTGCCCTCGAAAGAGCAGGTTTTAGGAGCATTATTATACCGGGTTAGGTTCTGTAATCAAAGTGCAGGAGAATCTGCCCTCTCCGTAATACGAAAAGCAGCTGAAGTATAGAATCGAGCTCGGATTCCCATGCAGGAAGAAAGAAACTGTGTGCGAAAGCTTATAAAATTTTATCACGAATATAGGAGTCTGCAGAAATCAGCTAATAGGAGAACCGAGATGCAAATTAAAGCCGAGGGCAAATTCAAGGACGCTCTAAATGACCTCTTTGGTTTGGCTCCGAGTAATGTCTTTGAATTGATTAAAGTTGAGGAAGACAAGCAGTTCCTTATAAACCAAAGAAAGATAGGTCGTCTCGGTAGCATGACTTCGACTGACGAAAAGCTGCTCAAAAAAGAGAAGAGAAAAGCTGAAAGAGAAGAGAAGAAAGTGAAGAGGGAGAATAAGTGGAAGATGATAAAAAAACCTCAAAGGACATAGCGAGTTTCGAAGATGAAGAAGGTAAGAATATTTCATGTATTAGAATTTATGAACAACTAACTGATTTTCTGCCTCTAATTTAAGTTTTTTCCTTCAAAACCTTGATTACGTTCTTACGTTAACGGTTTTCTCTGTTATTTTAGATGATACAGCATCAGATTCCTTTATTGAAGACAAAAATAATGTTTACGAGCACTGCATAAAAGGAGAAGAGCCGTTTATGCTCGCCTCAAGATCAGCCACCAAGAAAAAGTCAACTATCATGTCTCCAAAAATGGCTGCTGTCTTAGACTCAAGAAAACTCAGCAACTATCAGGTCATCATGCTACTAATAATACATATACATACTAATATACATATTATTAGTACCATGCAGGCCATGAAATTATCTGTGCGGCTTCGGAAACTCTTGATCAAGACATTAATGATTAAAAATTAAAAACGGCGCATTTTAAATCGCAGTTTGCTCTACCATCAGAGCAGGAAAATGGAATTCGGCAAGTGTGCATTTTTGTGGCATTATTGTACGCAAAAGCGTGGCTTTCAGCGCCAATAGTAGTCAAAGCTCCGATGCAAGACTTCCAGTTTCTTCGTGATATTTGTGCATATAAAAGTTTGAATAGTGCTGTTTCCATGGTGGCAGTGCAAACTTTTTTGAATCACCTTTGGTATTTAAATACGGAGCTGACAGCGTTGTCCTTTTTTGACGATTCAGTACCATCTGGCATTAAGAGAGAGATGGTTCGGGCTGTAACGGACATGACAAGAGGACAAAATCCCTGTTGTAGGCCAAAAATTTCTCCTGAGGACGCCAGTTTATTTTGTTCAAAGGAATATCATGAATTTCTGACCCAAAAATCCCTAAAATTGTTCGAACGTTTTGGTGTATCTACCTCTTTCTTGGACAGTGATCCTTCAGCGTAGAACGATCTCCCTGATTTTGAGAGAGGGCGTAAAATAATTAATTCGATTCAAGTATCAATGATTCAGCCGAAAGGGCTGTTGTTATGACTACCGAGTATGCTAACACTCTCACGAAGAAAGAAGAAGAAAAACAAAGTGTCCTTCAAGTTGTGAGTATAGACGGCAATATCTTGATACAAAGAAAATAACCCTTTCTAAAAAGTACAATCATTAAATATTGACAAGTTTGAATAAAACATGAAAAAGTTGAATTGTTACTTTTTATTTATAATTTTAAGTTTTTACAACCCATTATTTGGAATGAGGTTTCATTTTTTTAATGTCCCGCGAGAGTAGATGACAGAAAGAGGAAGCAAAGCTAAGCTCCGGAGACACACCCCCTTCGGAGAGGTGCACAGCGCAGCAAAGAAAACGATTTATTTCTTGGTTAAAAGGAAAAGTAACATTATCTAGCTTTCAGAATAATTCATATTATTCAAATATTCATTAAAAAATTAGAAAACGCGAAAAAAAATGTTATGAACATGAATTTTAGCCGGTTGTTCAAAATTTTCTGAAAAATTTGTGAACTTTGACCCCTCTGCGGCATGGGTTAGAGGGTACTGATGAGGCTAAAATTTTACTCACGTCATTCTGACATGAAAAGGAACAAAATTAAGCATGAGCATCCGAACATTTTAAACTTTCGATTTTTTTGAACCACCATAGTGCGCATGCATGTGCGTGTGGGCATGCGTGTGCATGTGTGTGTGTATGTATGTTCTTTATACGTTTTTACACTGTTGAAGTTATCGAATTCAATAGTTTCATGGGCCATCCCATGGACCAAAGGAAGAACTTGGTCTAGGTTTGCAGACCGTGATGTCTCTTATACCCCATGGGGTCTAAAAAATAATATTTCCATAAGAATTTATGGGAAATGATGTGGAGAAACCCCAAAATGCCATGCAGCCCTTCACTGATATGGATATAAATATACCTAAATATTAACTTATGATCACGGGAAATGGATTATTTTATGCACGAAAGACTGAATATTTTAATTCTGTTCATGTTTCGTGGTATTACATGCTAAATCGCTCGAAATTTTCCTTTAGGCGCAAAATTTACTGGTTTAGATGACCATTTTCCAGGCGGCAACAAAGCTAAATTTCTTAATTGTTGTCCTCTTCAAAGGAATGCAAGGAAAATCCACGCTGTGCATGCCGCCGCAGAGGAAGAATAGCTAACGCCAAGATATGCCTAAATATAGTCTATGAATACTTTTAAAGTAAGTCAAATGATTTTTAAGGAATATTAGAACATTGTTATCTTTTACCACTAACATTGAAGGATTTATCACAACATAAATCGATACATCTACTTACATTTGTTTGGTTACCAAGATGTTGTTTCTTGTTTATGTTTTGGCTAATAGTATTAACATAATCCACATAATTTTATTGCCGCTTTAAAGGATTCAGTGCATCTATCCATGTGAATATTAAGTAAGACGTTAATGTGTACAATACAATACATAAAATAGTAAATGTTAATGTAAGCATCGCTTGTGTAATTAAGGAATGGGGAACGTTTGCCCCGAACTATAAAAATCGTTTGCCACTCTTTCCCGAGAGACACCGGGTGTTTCAGATAGTAATAAATAATTTTTCGATTTTCTCATGGGGGGGAGGGGGTTTAACCCCATAAACCTCCCCCCCCCACCCCTTGGCTACACCTCTGTATGTTACATTTATGCATGTTTCTCAGGACTTCATTATAACCTAAAAAATATGCTTCCGGAGATTCAATACAAAAAAACATAATTGCAATGTGTGGGACACACTTCACCACCGAGTGAATGTAGGGCACATTCAGTTATACCAGTTTCAAAGCTATTATTAGGCATAAATGCTAAGGATGGCTGCTAAGAGTGGTGAACAGCAATAAAAAATTACTGGCTTAAGAATGTTCTAATGTTACTGAATGAAACAAGATCAAAATTTCATGTTTTTATGCGGTCTGCGAAGGCGCGATGTAAACGCAACTACAAATGTGACCGTCATGTAACTGATTGATGTAATCACAAACACAGAGCTAAAATTCGTACTCAACAATATAAAACATAAGTTTATACTGCTGAGAACGATAAATCCTTAGCGTCACATCATTTGATGAGTAATCATCTGACAGTCCCTCTTCGTGGGTCCCAGCTATTTTGATTACTGATTATGTCTTTCTAAGACAAAATGTGGAGCTTATTGAACGTAATACTTATGGGCAAGGCCAAGCATTCTAAAATTGTTAACTGGCGATAATTTAATGCTTTAACGTATTTTTTAAAGGTATTCTAGTTAATACTTAACATGATGATATAATTTTGTTCTTATATCCCACAAAAATAAAGGGTGAGCATTATACACAGGTTAAAAGAAAAAGTCAAGATTTTTTGGGGAAAAGTACACATTGTACATGAGTGTATATGGTAATAACATATCTAGTGTTAACGAAATTTGAAGGCATCTTAATATAAAAGTTTTGTGACTAACCAGCTGATGATAAATCTCCAGGAATGTATGACATTTGGAATGTGGATGTTTGTTATTATATTTTCCACTCTTTAGTACACATTTAATTTCTTGATCCATCAGGTCAGCTTTACAAAAGCAGTATTTAGTCATTAAAATTATGTAAATATGTATAGTAATGCACCAACTTAGGGTAAGATGAAATTTAGTAGATGAGAGACATAATCGGTTCATGTAGATTCGTTGTTTTATGGTGTGTGTTCATTCGTATTATATCATTTAGTTTCAAATACTACTCCATCTCATGATACACTGTATGCTTCCCTAACTTGTTTCAATCTGAAAAGTTATTAAAAGTATTTTTCACCAAAATTGTTCAAGGTGTTTAAAAACTACTCACGAGTGTGATTGCCGATTATTATTGATGAAAATGCTGATGTCAGGAGAAATCATATTCATTACTCTATTTATGGAGAAAGTTATGTGCTAAACACATACTGGATTTTTTATTGTTGTGTTGAAATTATTTCACAGAGTCCTCCAAATAAGTGAATTCAACTCTCTTCTACTGTTAGCTTTCTTCTTACTCTTTAACAGTGAAAATGACTCAGTGTTGTGTCCGACTGCTATCAGTACAAATTGTTTGCTTTTGATGAGATTGTCTTATATATTGAGTTAGTTTTAATATTTAAAAGTGTGAGTTTTTGTGCTAGAGTTATTGAAATTTGTACAATTCTTAGCTTTTTAACGGTGAGTGAGAAAAGAGGAAGAGTGCAGTCATCCAAAGAAAATAATTGGTTGGTGAAAAACCAGCACGGTTTTAGGGTTGGGTACTCGTGTGAGTCACAACTTTTATCTTTATGCCAAGATGTGTCAGAAGAGTTGGACGAAGGGGATGTAGTTGATGCAATAGTATTGGATTTCAAAAAACCGTTTGATATGGTTCCTCATGATAAATTAATAGAAAAAGTGGAAAATATAAATTTTGACAAGCGTATAGTTTATTGGATAAACGCCTTTCTTCTAGACAGAAAGCAGAGAGTTAAAGTGGGAGATAAATTATCGAAAGAGAGAGATGTTACATCTGGCGTTCCCCAAGGAAGTGTTATTGGTCCGATACTCTTTCTATTGTTCATCAATAATTTACCTGCCAATGTTAAATCCGTGATTAGATTATTCGCAGACGATATCATTCTTTACAGAAGAATTAAGTGCGATGTTGATCAAAATTACTTGCAAAATGATTTGGATGGGATGATTGATTGGATGAAAAGAAATAAAATGAGAATGAATATAAGCAAATGTAAACATCTGTCATTCACAAAGAAATTAAATCGCCAGCATAAAAATTATTATATTAAAGGGAAATTAGTGACCCACATAGATCATTGCAAATATTTAGGAGTTACTTTGACTGAACGTTTAGGCTGGGGTGAACATATAGATAAAATAGTTGCTAAGGCATACAGTAACACAGTTCGTAATGAGGAACCTAAGGAAGAGTACGATTGCGGCTAAAGATCTTGTATACAAGGTGTTAATACGACCACTTTTGGAATATGCCACAAATGTATGAGATCCTTTTAAATTAGGTCAAATAAAAAAGATAGAGGGAGTACAAAGAAAAGTGGCTCATTTTGTATCTATCTATATCTACAGTTCACCCTGCAAGCCACCGCAATGGTGTGTGGCAGGGGGTGCAATAGCAGGTATACATGACAGACAAGACAGTGCGACAGAAATGATCAAAATGTTGGGGTGGGAATCGTTAAGAGAAAGAAGAGGATTAAATAGACTAGTCGGTATTTATCTCCTATAATATATTTTGAAGTGTGTGTTTGTTGGTGCGTTCATGGAACTCCTCCTAAACGATTGAAGCTAGAATAACCTAATTTGGTATGATTCTTCCTTACATCCGAACATAGTGAATGGTCAAGGTTTGGTCAACCGGGATTAATCAGTGCTGCCAATATAGGGGATTAACATTTTTCCATAAGATAACACGTATGAATCCATTTCTTGAATTGAAAAAAATCTCCATATTTAGGTATTTTTATGCTTGAAGGAATTCAAGCATAAAAATACCTAAATATGGAGATTTTTTTCGTTTTTGCTTCATTCAACAAATAAAACTCTACACTATCTTATTCCTGCAATTTTTACATGTTACACGGTCGAAGTTTTCAGAAATACGCTATTTGTTTCGAAATTTTGTGGGTTTTTCGTACCCCTCCCAAGTGTTGCTAAGGCGGCCGTCATTGTTACCTCCGATTCAATTAGCTTCGATGAAGCTTATTTAATATTCATTTTGCGCGTGCTGGAGGGAATGAAGTCTCTATGGCAAATGGAGGGAGAAAGGGTTTCCGAGCGCACGCTGTTGCCACGTCTAGCTCTGTATGTTAGCGCAAAAAGATTATTAAATAAAAATCTATATCTTTTTCGGTGTTTAATTTCTTATGTTCTTTTTTGCATATATGTATTACATGTATCTATCCACTGACAACGGTACTTCATACTTCGAAAACAATCAAAAAATGGCGAAGATAGCCGGATTTCAGAAATTTAACAAAATCGGATATCAATAATAATGTTATAAAATAACGCTTCCACATACTTATATACAATAGATCTAGCTAAGTACTGTTAAAGTTTCAATTTGATTCATTGTAGGGTTTCGGAATTGTAAGCATTCAAAATAGTCTTATCGGGTTTGCATGCCTAAAAAACGTGTTTTTATTCAAATAATGCGCAGTATAAAATATTTAATGCAAAATAAAAATTTGGAATGTATGTCAGTTAACGTAGAAATAAATTCTCTACCCACTGATTTTCACCGCATCAAAATGGCTTTTACCGTTTTCGAGATATACCTCTTTAAACTCGGGTATCTAGACTTTTTGAAAGGACAGTAGTGCCACGCAAATTTTGGGGGGTAGGGCCAGAAGTGCCAAGGACAATTTCTGAAGTTTGTATCACCTTAGGAAAATTATGATTGTGAAATTATTTCTTAGAATAAATTATTAATATTTTCAGTAATTGTAAAAAACAGTCATCTTCAAAAAACTATCTTTTATCTCTTTTAATGATAAATTTATCAAATAAAAAGTAATGTTATTGCATATCATGTTGCAACAAAAAAGAAAAAACTTTTTTCACCAAAAATTTCCAATTGAATTTTATTATACAGAATTAAAACTTATATATTATGATATCTACATTAGTAAAGAATATAATTAGCAAAAATCAGCAATGAATACAAAAAATTATATTAAATAACGATATTTTCCTAGACGTTTGCATATGGAGCAAATAACCGACTGGACTTAAAATTTGTGTTAATAAAATTATACTTAATGTAATAAGTTAATTTCTGCATGATTATTAAATAATGATACATTATTCAAAACTAAATAATTTTTCAATCAATCGAACATGAAATTATTAATTAAAAACAAAAGTTATTGCACATCACGTTGTAACAAAAATATCACAAAAAATTTACGTTTGAATTTCATTATACAACATAAAAACTAAAGAATATAATTAGCAAAAATCAGCAAGGAATAGAAAAAATACTATAGAATTATTTCAGTGAACATCTGCATATGATAGTTAGTAACAAATAACTTCTAAAAAAGAACACTTTACGTTTGTGTCTTGACAAACAAACACTGCACTCCCTTTTCACATTCTACGCACAATGTGCGATACCTCATTCTCTTCCCATCACATTTTCCACTACATATAATGCAGTTTTTTTCTTTCCTGCCTGGAAGTTTCCTTACTCCAAATTCCGAATCTGTCTCTCTTTGTGCACCCAAACCGCTTGAAGTGGAAGGTACACATGAGTCCTTCTTTCCTTACCACTATCTCAAGACCCTCAATAATGCTCGAGTTTCTCTTTTATGAGGGTTCAGGGATCATCCATATGTGCATTTCTTGTTACAAATGTGCGCACGTCTGGTCGCATATTCGCACGGTCAGCGCCCTTTACTTCGAAAGAGAATATTTTGTTTCTTTTACCTTACGTGAAATTTTGTTTACATTATAAATAAATGCACTATTTATTAAGTTTAAATAAGTTTATTTATACTTTGAAGAATACAAATGTATAGTTACAACTAATTCAATTGTAGCGCCAGCATTTCTTGAACGGCCTATGCATGAAAGCATCTATTCGCTTTCTTACTTATACTATCCAGTTAAAAAATGTCACAGCAGAGGGCAGAAACATTCGGGATAGGATACAAAAGGAATCGTGGTGACAGGACCTTACCCCAATAAGAGGAAAAAAATTTTGAAGGTCGACATTATTTGCGTTCCATACCACACAGAAGACTATACGCCACAAATATGAACATTTATAAAGCTTAAGTAATAAATTCACGATCGAAGTATAACAAAAGGAAAAAAAGATTTATAAAGTAGGAAGCATCCTCTTTCAGATGATGACATTCTCAAATGCCATCTATCGCATCTATGATGAACTATTACGAGTTTAGTTTCGGTCTACGCGCAGGCCGATATATCTGCCCGTGGCACTCTTCGCCCAAGTAGCAAAAGCCGATATATCGGCCTGTGGCACTAAGAGGGTTAACTAACTTTTTGATAGTTTTTGGGTAAATAAGGTATTGCCTATTAAGGTATTGTTTAAATAATGGGTTTTCCAAAACATATCATCTTGTATAGTATTGATTTAATTCTGATTTGGAGAGACTTGATGGGCATGAGGAACCTTACTTGTTGCATCCTTTGCAGAAGCATCTCTGTATGACCTAGCCTTCTCCTTGTATGAGCTTCTGCTGGGTGTCTAGATGGGTGCAGGCGTCTCCTGTGGTGATGCATTGCACTGCTTCCAGTCATATGGGAGTGTATATTGCGTGTGTCCACCTTCCTCACATCTCCCCTTAGAGAGATGTGTGGATCCAAGTCAGCAGCCAATTCCAGGAGGTGCTGCCCGTTCAAAGAAAGCCCTGCCACAATACCCGTGAAAGGCCTTTCCACTCTTCTCTTTGTTCTGCTCCAACGACCTCCTATTTGTACACTTGCCTGCCCATTGAACACTGTCAGTTGATGCCCTGCTCAGAGAACAAATTTCAAGTGAATGCTTCTATCTTCCAGATCATTAAGAGAAGATGTTAATAGATCTATGTAAACTTAAGCAAAGAATTTCAAAATATTTGTTCATAATATACACTGAAATCACAAGTGTACATTGTTACATTTCAAAATCCATTATCTACTACAGGTAGGTATGATAAAAAATTAAGTCAAGACATGGAATCCTCTGTACAATGTTCAGTTAATGGTAAAGAATTTGTTATTATTAAGAACTTCATCTTCTGGAGAATTTACATCAAAGCCTGTGCACTTACCATTTGGGTAGTGTGATTGTACTGGAAAGTTATCTAATTGTAATGTTGAGTTGGCCCCAGTTCTAGTGAAGCGAACTACATGATATGCATTGTCGTTAACTTTAACTCCTGTCTCTCCAATGGGGTGGTCATTTGTACCCATATTGTACACCACAAAAATATTGCCTTCCACCTGAGAAAAAGTTTGGAACAAGACATGAAATTTAAGACATGGAAAGATAATTTTCTTCACTTTAGAGAGGCAATTGCTATTGTAAAAAGTTTGCACTTAAATAGAGATGTTACTAAATTTTACTAAATTCATGTAATTACCACTGTTAAATGTCCACTGAGGTACCAATAGAAAGATTGGATGGCCATTAAGACTATTCAGTGATTACCAGAGGACCAAATTATTCCTTAATTTACTGTTTTTGTCTATTGAAAATATAAATTGCATTCTATGATTGATAATCTTGTTTGATTAATGCAATTAGGTTTGATTATGAAATAATGATTTCTCTAGGTCAACTCACAATTTCTAATTCAAGATAATCGTGAGACACGCCACTATCCACTCGAACCAAAACAGAATCTTCTGCTGTTGTAGCAAATCCCACAGCTAATGTGTCTCCTTTTGTTTCTGGCCTACGGTCTTCTGGAAATGTGTATGTTATCAAACCTCCATCACCGTGGCTTCCAAATTCATATGCCACAGATTCTGAAAAAATATTCTTTTATAAATAATTCTATAGCTGGAAATAATAAATTATTAATATCAACTGCATGTTTCATAAAACTGAAAAAAGTCAGTTTTCGAGGGATATAATTACCAATAAATTATCTAATTTAATTGAGTAGCTGGGATTGAAGAAGCCACAAAATAAATAATAACTCTTATTTTCAGATAATGTATACAGTACTATCATAACAGTTATGTCATATATATATACAGTGGAACCCCCATTTAACGTTTGCATCGGGGACAAGTTTTTTGCACCTTAAATTGAGTAATACATTAAATGGGGTTATCTAAAATTGAAAGACTAAACAGCAGTTCATTAATGTCAAATATGTTTTATTAGTTAAAACACAAATCTTAAGTGTATAAATTAATTACGATCAATTTTTTCATTTGTAAAATTTCACAGAACGAAGATGGTTGAGAATAATACCAACTGTAAGTCATTCGGCAAAGGTGATTCTTCAAGCTTATGGTTTTTTTGCGAAATTAGTGGTCACTTCATGGCTGTGACCCTTATTGCACTTACTAGCAGTGAATTTGCAATCTTTAATTTTTCTTAAAACTTTTAAGCAAATAAACACACTTAATTGAAGTGCTCCTATATAGGAGGAATCAACCAAGCGTGCAGATCCTTTCAGTTTTTTAAGTTCGCATGCTATAATGAATACATGATATAATTGGGCTCGCATGGGTTACATAAGATAATACAGTAAAACCCCATTATAACTCGAGTTTCAGGAGACAGAATGTACACCTGCATTATCGGCAACCCGTGGTATTTCGGGAAATAATTTTAAAAAACGTGAAAGCATATGCATTATAACAAATTTCATTGCAAAATACTATAAAAACTAATATCGTATTTTGATTTAAATGCATACCTTACTTTAATTGGTGTTTTTAAAATAGTCCGATATTTTCTTTTGGCGTTTCTTCGTCACATACGTCTTAATATTTTGCAAATGTAAAAGATGAAGATGATCACAATCACTCTCTCTCCATCCAATTCATCACTTCACTGATGTTATCCAATACTTTGCTTATCTAAGGGGTCTCAACCTCACACATCTCTTCATTCTCGCTGTCATCTTCCGATAATTTTTCTGCTCTTCTGCGGTTCTGGACTTCAGCTACAATTTCTTATCATTCTTATAGACAGCGACGGGAGTTTAGCATCGCGGTAAAATTTGAACCAAGTTGTTTATGAAGAAAATAAATCGCGGTAAAATTTGAAACAAGGATGTTTACGAAGAAACTAAATGGAATCAATTTGGAGGACATGACTAGACCCGCGGTATATCCGAATCTGTGGTATAGTGAGGAGCGTTATAACGGAGTTTTACTGTATTTACGAGTTTTGAATAATTATCCCTCAGTGAAGCAATTTTTAGTCTCATTTGTTACATTGCGGCCATTTATGCGAAATGGGCTCGAAAATTTGATTGCGTGTCTTGTGCGGTGTAGGGAAATGCTACAGTGACTGACGAGTAAGAACATACATCCAAAGTTTTAATAACATCGCCGCCTCGATGTAATAATAACATAGTTGTGAATAAGGCTTCCCCTTTTTTGGGAGATTGTCTTCCTTTATCTATATCTATATCTATAGTTCACCCTGCAAGCCACCGCAATAGTGTGTGGCAGGGGGTGCAATAGCACCAAGGTCAATAGCTACAAATACCTAGGAGTAATTCTCAGTAGCAATTTGTCTAGTAGAGAGCATATCAAATCCGTTATAGCATCGACAAACAGAATTCAAGGGCTTTCCTCTAGAGTCCTGCGGGGGTGCCCCTCGAATGTGAAGGAAATCGCATACTTTTCCCTAATACGACCCATCGTGGAATACTGTTGCGCCGTCTGGGACCCTTTCGAGGAGGGCCTAACTAGAGAGCTCGAAATGGTTCAGCGTAGAGCGGCTAGATTTGTAAAAGGAGAATATCGGTATGATGCGAGTGTATCAGAGTTATTGAGAGATCTGAAATGGCAGACGTTGAAGAGTAGAAGAATTGAATACAAGAGGAAACTATTTGAAAAATTTGAAAGTTCCGAATTCGTTGAAGACGTACGCGGCATAGTCGTCCCCATCGGTGTTAGTGAACGTAATGTTAGATCACAGTGCAGGAGAAAATATCTCGAAATTACCGCTAGAACAGAGAAATACTACCGATCCTTTTTCCCAGACGCGATAAGACAATCCAACAGAGGAATTAGCTAGACTTCACTTGGTGTTGTGACACCCCCTGCCAAACGCTTCTAGCGGCTTGCAGGGTATTTATGTAAATGTAAATGTAAATGTAAAGGTAAAGCGCATAATAATGTATAGTATCATTCTACGTCGGCTGATTTCCTTTCGTAACTTCTGTTCTGCTCAGCTATCGTTCTAGGGAAAAACGAGCCTTTATACCTCTCAGTCCTACAGGCTATCTCTCTTATTTTACGAGGATGGTCCGTTCTACCAATATAAGTTGGCGCTCTTATTATTTCTTCGACATCGCTGGAGAATATATGCGTTCTAAATCTTTCGAGAAGTTTTAACCTAGAGCGTGATCGGCGTTCAGCTAGTGATTCCCATCCTAAGTCCTGTATCAAGGCTGTAACACTATTGTTTCTATCGTAACAATTTTTGACGAATCTAGCGGCTTTTCGCTGCACTCTTTCTAACTCTGAGATTGATCCTTTCACGTACGGATCCCATATGCTCGACGCGTACTCTAATAGCGGTCTTACTAACGAGAAGTAACATGTCTCTTTGACTTTTTCCTCACTTTTACCTACTATGCGTTTGATGAATCCTAGTTTCTGTTTAGCCTTCCCGCATATATTTCGTATGTGCATATCCCACGAGAGGTTGCTTGTTAAAGTAACGCCTAAGTATTTGACGGAATCGGCTAGTTTTAGCTGGACGCCTTCAACAGTGTAATTCGTCGTGTCAATGTTTTTGTTTCCCCAGAATCTCATAAAGGAACACTTTCCTAAGTTCAATTCTAACTGCCACTCTTTACACCACTCGAGAATTGCATTTAAGTCGTCAGAAAGTAATAATTGGTCATTAGGACTGTTAATCTCTCTGTAAACTACTGTATCATCCGCGAATAACTTGATTTTACTTTTAATAACCTTATCTAAGTCGTTTATGTATAAAAGGAATAGTAGGGGGCCGATTACACTTCCCTGTGGAACGCCTGAGGCTACGCTGACTGAATCTGATTTAAATCCATCTATAACTACTATTTGTTCACGCTCATTAAGAAAGTCCCTGATCCACTCGATTATCTTTCGATTTATTCCACAGTCATTTAATTTCTTCACTAACTTACTGTGCGGGACTTTATCGAAAGCCTTCTTGAAGTCGAGGAAAACAGCATCTAACTGAGTCTTACGGTCTCCTGATCTTAGTATATCGTGAACGAACAGAGCAAGCTGTGTTTCACAAGATCTCGTCTTCCTGAAGCCATGCTGATATTTACTTAGCAAGTTCTGACTATCTAAGAAGTCCATCACGGAGCTAGCGATAATGTGCTCGAGAACCTTGCAAGATAGGGAGGTAAGCGAAATTGGCCTGTAATTTTCTCTGTCGTCTTTTTTCCCACCTTTGTGTAACGGCGTTATAAAGGCTAATTTCCATTCCTTAGGTACAACGCCATGACTAAGTGACTTATTGAAAACTATTTCGAGATAAGGTGCTATTTCCAGTGCTAACTCTTTGAATACTCTAGCTGGTATCTCTTCTGGACCCGGAGATTTATTTGACTTGATATTTTTAAGCTGTTGAGCTATCCCTTTCGCTAATATGACTATATCGTTCATTTTTTCCTTGCCTGGTTCGGGCGCCACGACCTTCGCTCTCACGTCTTCGGTAGTAAATACGCTCTGAAAAAATAAGTTTAACAAATTTCCTTTATCTGTGCTATCGCTAACTACCTCTCCTTGGTCGTTTATTAACGGGGGTACGGTTGGGCGTCGACCTTGAACTTCTCTAACATATGACCAAAAGCATTTGGGATTTTCACTTAGATGTTCACTAAGAGTCTTTTTCTTGAAGTCTGTTAGTGCTTTGCGCATAACCTTTTTGGTCTTAGTCCGACAATCTCTGTACTTAAGTGAAATTGAAATTACTTCCTCCGGTGACTTACAGTTATTGATGCGTTTAAATTTCGAGTGAAGCTTTCTTTGGTGTCTGAGGGCGCATCTAACCTGCCGATTAACAAGGTAAATATGGCTGTGGTAAACGCAGGTGGCCCAACTACGCGTCAAGTTAGTGAGCGAGCGCCTGCGAAATGAAACAAAAAAATCCGTGTTCACGTGATGACGTCATCGCAACTTTCGTAAAGCACGTAACAGATTAGGGCATTTAAGGTGGATTGACAAAACAGCACGACTACATATTAATTCTTTTAAGTTTATTTAATGTAGTAACAATGCCAGTATGTGTTGTGTCATTGATGGTTAGATTGAATTAATATATTAAATCTCCAACAAATGAAATATTCTCGAGTCATAGTGTAAACGTACCTGAAAACGAGGCGATGCCCCACAAGGGACCAGAATTTTGTCACTTAATTGCGTGCAGTTCACTAAATCGAGGAACACTAAATCGGGTCATACAACACATTATTTACATGGAGCTTTGGCCGGGGCCGCAAAAAAACCGCCTTAAATGCGGGTAAACCTTAAATGGGAGAACCTTAAATCGAGATTCCATTGTGTATATGTGTGTGTGTGTATTTGTATATGATCACATAGTTAATGCTGCTTGATAAAAATTGATGGTTAACTGAAAAGGCACATCGTATATTGAACATATATATGTATAATTATACCTTATCAAAGTTCATTAAAAAGAAATATTATTACTCATGAATGCAGGCACATATAACATAGACAATGAAATGACCTATTGCAAAACTAAAGATGCAGCTTGCAGTGATTCCTTGCACTATGAGTATTCAATTACAGACAATTTGTTTAAATAAACAAACCATTTAAGGCATTCATATGTAAGGAGTGGTGTGAGTGGTTGGAAAATCCAAATCATGATGTGACTTCAACAGGACAAATGAAATGGCCCGTAATTTAAAATGTTTGAGTGGGTAAAGAAATTCCTGAGTTAGTGCAACTCAAGACAATTATAAAGTTAATTTTAAAATGTGGAATTAGCAGTGTATTGGATACCAACGATCGTGGTCAACTAGGCAAAGAATGTGACGATTCATGTGAAAAGACTAATGGTATAGACTGTAGCAATAATGATGAGAGTTTTCTAGGTTTTTACGTACTATGAATAAACTTAATTTTGCTAGATTATTTTGGTGTGTAGCATTATTGTATTGTATTTCAATATTGTAAATGCATGGATTTAATTTGTTTTGACAGATTAGTCCAAGTCCTGGCACGTCTTATAGGCCAGGAAATACCATTGCTGTCATAAAACAGGTAACAGATTGATGCTGTGACAAGGCATTTAATCATATTGTGATAATGTGATATGGAATGAAGGCACATTTGCTTACTACTTTTCAAATTAGTCCCTTTGGTGGTTATGACACTTATCTCATCATAGGTTCAAGCTATTGATTCCACCATAATTAAGTATGGGATGTTGAATATGTACCCAGGCAGTGACCACTTTCTGCACGTCGAGTATCTCTTTGTTTCTGGAATGACATGTTTTTGTTTCCAGTGACAATCCTGTCTAACAACTGTTCTCCCTCCTCACAGTACCGTTGCAAATTATGTGGATAGAAAGGCATGCGTTTCCTTTTGTGCATGTCTGAAAGCCTTTACAGAGCCTACTGTGCACAGATTTTGTGGTGCCCTAGTGTGTCATGCATAGGGTTACCAGATACATAAGGTTAAAAAGGAGGACATCGAATGCTAAAATGCCGGACATGTGTTGTGGGTCACATACATTCAAAAAATTCCTTGTTTTCCTTTGGGTTTAACATATATCATAGCATTTCACGAGCATTGTAACCAGACAAGGCGGGAGTAACGCAATTGCTAACTGTAAAATATTTCTGTTAGAATTATTTTGCTTTTAACTGAATCTTATAAATTGTAAATTGATATTTAGTATATCAAAACATTCAGAATATTGAGTAATTATGAATGAATTCCTTAATTAGTCAGAAAAATGCAAATTGAATGGAAAAGACTATAAATGATGTCGCAAAAATAGTCTATATAAATTTTATTACACAGGTTGAAAAAATACAATTATTTTTGTATCCTGTTTATTAATTATAAACATTTTTGACATATTTTTAAATCATCGGTATGTACTTTTTTCCTGAATATGGCAGAGTTACCAGATACCGGACATTTCAACAAGGAATCAATAGAAATAACAAAATGCTTGTATAGTGTAATTAGAATGACTTTTATTAGCTAATATACTTCTCAGAAGAAATTATCTTTTTAAGAAGATCTTCATTCTTAAGAAGGTAAGAATGGAAATCTTTACATGAAAAGTTTTTCGTATTAAACTGGGTCATGGTAATTCCCTTTATTGTTTTCACAGACAATCTATTTCTTTCTGGGGTCCACTGATCATTTATTAGAGAAAAGACCCTTTCTACGTTTGCATTGTGTCCTTGAATGCAAAAAAACAAATTCGCATATTTTTAAAAGCTCAGAATAACAATCTTTATTATTGCAGCTTATAAAAAATGAGCTCCACTGTTCACGAAAAGGGACATCAAAGAAACGATCATCTTTCTTTTCTATGAATAATTTAAGATTATTATATTGATCAAGTACCTTCATCCGTAATAATTTCCTTTTCCTTGAGGTAGCTCAAACATGGTAACAAATCTTTATATCTCAAATTTTTGTTCTTTAATTCCACCCATTCAAAACATTGAAATTCCTCAAATTGGTTTACCCACTTTTCTAAATAAAGAATGCATTCTTGATAAACAAGCTGCGTTTCTTCAACAAAACTCTGACATTCTTCACCCATACCTTTTGCCTGTAACATTTCGATAATTTCCCTGATTGACAATGGCAAAAAATTTTCCCGAATCCTTACTTTTAAAGAAGCTAATGTTGTTTTAAGAAATGCATCAATTTCTAAAACAGAGTTCTTTTCTCTTTCTACTGCCTCAATTTTGCTTTGGAAAACAGACGTAAGCGAGATCAAGAAACGAAGGTACAGTTCAGAAATTTCACTTTAAAAAAAGGTTTTTATCAATATTGGCGGTGGAGTAAGGGACAGAAAATACTGTTTCAGAGCAGGAAACAACTTCAATAGTCTTTCTAAAGCTGGTGCTAAACTAAGCCATCTGGTCTTATTGTTAGTTGAAGATAACAGTGGTTGATAGTTAATTTCTATGAATTCACACATTTCTTTCAATGCCTCAGTTCGAACAGTATATACAGAAAAATAATTAAATATCTTGAAAACGAGAGATTCCGCATCAATTTTTAACACATGTGCACCATGTTGAATGCAATTGTGGAGAATACGAGCAGGACACCCGACACCAACAATTTTCCTATTCAGCATCTCCCTAAGGCATGAGAAAACATTGTTTCCCTTCTTTCTATTCACCCCCCCAAAATTTACGTTTGCATTGTCACCTGTAAAGGAAACACACTTCAAAGATAAACCAAATCTCTCCAGAGTCGTCAACACATACTCTGATATGGTTTTCGAGGTTTCATCGGGAGTAGCAGTTAATTCAAGCATGTAACAGTCACAAACAGAACACTTTGCCTCATTTTCATTACGCCCAACATCGAAACAAGGAAACTTTGATTTTAGATTACTGGAGAATTTACACTTCCTTTTAAGTGATGCCATTCTTTCTGAGGGGTGAGTTTCTGGATTGTTTAAGAGCTATTCAAAAATAAAAGAAATTATTATATTCGTTAGTTAACATAGTACATAGTTATATAAAAATCATAATTTTCGGTTATCTACATTTTAGTAACATATGTACCACATTAATTCAGCTTGAGGATCTTATTCCAACTAAAAATGGGAAGAAGAAAGTATTGGACTCTTCAGTACACTAGCTAACAGAGAACTGAGAATCATTCATAAGTGCTTCATTTGAAAATGAACGCTGGGCGCATACATAGTACTTACAAAGTAACGTTTCATCATTACTTTCATAAAAAGAAGCACGGTGCACTTCGGAGTTCATCGATATGGCAAGGACAAAGTGAGTGTTTCATTTCAAAATCAACATGACGCGCACACACTTTTGTTACAAATTAGCTTTATATCTATGAATACAAGAAGCGCTCCCGTAGAGTAGGCCATTCGCCATTAATTCTTTAATGTTTGCCATTAAAAGTTTTCGGACCATCGCTTCTACAGTTCATATATGCTTTCATCATGTCATCCCATAAAAGTCCTGCAGATGATTTACCTAATCAAGATTTCCCCAATGAAGAAGCAAAAGAAGAGGATAACACTCGATACGTGCGTAGTAGTGTTGTAGTATGTGTGACAAGGGAGTTACAATCTCACTTCCTAGAAAAAGCCAAACAAAATCTTAAAATTTGAAATGCCGGGAGGGCAGAGGACAGAAAGTGAAAAAGGAAGACATGTCCTCCTTTTGCCGGACGTCTGGTAAACCTAGTCATGCACAGTTTCATGAACTGTTGACTATAAATATTCAACTCATCCAATGCATCGAATTTCCACAACTGAGTCGCTCAATGACTGCAATCTTGTCCGTCATATGTTATGTGGAAGGCTGAACAAGCTGCGGTTCATCAGAGTTTGTCTCTGTCACATACAAACTCTTTGCACCTGAAACAATCTTGCTTCACGATGTCATACGCCTCTTGTAATTGATGATGAATTTCAACAGGTGGGATACCTTTTAGCACTGATAAAATGCACCTTGATGTTTGACCATGTCTCCAAGTGCATCGCTATGTTTGACTGCTCCTTATGTATGTGCAACATATGCAGCAAACACTGAATAATCCCGGGTGGTAAATTGATTGTAAGGCATGTTACATTGTGCAGATGTAGAACATTTTTTGTTTTTAAAAATACTTATATATTTAAATGTTTTCATAACACACAACACACACATACGAGGTGTGATCAGAAAGTTCTGAAACTGGCTCTGCAACTTTGTAAGTAAATGTAGTTGTGACGCGTCTCTTTGTGTAAATATAACCTAAACTCTCCCCTCCGCATAGCACAAAGGACAGAGCAAAATACTTTGTTATTGCCCTTCCAGCTCCCATTGAACGAACACGCATACCAGTCCTTCGTCGCATTTCTGCCCATGCTCAAAATGTCGGAAGAGAAGGAGCAGCGCGTATGCATTAAATTTTGTGTTAACCTTGGGAAAAGTGGTACGGAGACTTTTGAAATGTTAAAAACAGCTTTCGGTGAGGAGTCCTTGAGTCGTGCATGCACATTTGAGTGGTTTAAGAGGTTTAATGAAGGCCGAACCTCAATCGATGACGATCCACGATCTGGGCGACTGTCAACGAGTAGAAATGACGAGTGTGTGGCTCGTGTACGAGAATTTATCTGTAACAATATGCGATTAACTGTATGTGAACTTGCTGAAGAGGTTGGCACATCCTACGGCACGTGCCAAACCATTTTGACAGAGGATTTGAACATGCGACGTGTTTCTGCAAAATTCGTTCCTCACCTCCTCACCAATGAGCAGAAGGAACACCGCTTGTCTGTGGCCACTAATCTTCTCCAAGAAGCAGAAATGGATCAAAACTTCATGGAAGGGATCATTACTGGTGATGAAACGTCGGTATATGGATACGATCCTGAAACAAAACATCAATCTTCGCAGTGGAAGACGCCTGAGTCTCCAAGATCGAAGAAAGCACGTCAGGTGCGCTCCAATGTCAAGGTCATGCTGATTGTTTTTTTGGACATGGAAGAGATTGTTCACCACGAATACGTTCCCAAAGGTCAAACTGTGAATCAGGTTTACTATATTGAAGTTCTAAAGCGACTGAGAGACGCTGTTCGTCGCAAGAGGCCAAAGAAATGGGAATCTCGTGCGTGGGCACTGCATCATGACAATGCGCCCTCGCACACAGCTCACTCTGTTCAGTTTTTTTTGTCAAAACACGGCATTCCTTTGGTTCAACAACCACCCTACTCACCTGACATGACTCCCTGCGACTTTTGGCTGTTCCCTCAACCGAAAATGCTGTTGAAAGGAAAGAGATTCGATGACATTGAAACAATCCAAGCAAATACGACGAAGCACCTGAACAGTATTCCAAAAAATTCATTTAAAAAATGTTTCCAACAATGGCAGCACCGCTGGCATAAGTGTATAGGTGTAGAAGGAGACTATTTTGAAGGGGATTAAGTATTTGTACTGATAACCAATAAAGTTTATTTTTAACAGGACCAGTCTCAGAACTTTCTGATCACACCTCGTATAAGTTCCAGAAATTTTTATTTCCATTCAACAGCATAGCAGGAATTTAAGAGGAGGCAAGGGGGGAAGTTAGCATTGCTTCAACCTCACCTAATGAGAACAGAGGCGGAACTTCAGTTTTGAGGCCCCAAGGCAAGCGATCAAAATGAGGCCCCCCATGACTCATGACAAAATTTAGAAAATAAATACAGTAAAACTCCACGGGTTTCGGGAGACAAAGTATACACAAGCATTATTGACAACCCGCAGCATTTTGGGAAATTTTATGGGAAATAATTTTTTAAACGTGTAAATATATGCTTCATGACAAATTAATTGCAAAATACTATAAAAACTGATATCGTTTATTGATTTTAATGCATACCTTACTTTAATTGCTGTTTTAAAAATAGTCCGATATTTTCTTTGGGCGCAGCAGCTGATGGCGTTTCTTCATCACATACATCTTAGTGTTTTGCAAATGTAAAAGATGAAGATAATCAAAATCATACTGTCTCTCCATCTAATTCATCACTTCACTGATGTTATCCAATACTTTGCTTAAATTAGGGGTCTCAAGCTCACACATCTCTTCATTCTCGCTGTCATCTTCAGGTAAGTTTCTGTTCTTCTGTGCTTCTGAACTTCAGCTACAATTCCTTCATCATTCTTATAGACGGTGATGGGAGTGTCATCATCTTTGCGAATGCAGGCCCACAGATCAGTTAGTTGTAGTCTAACATCAAGAGCACTGGAAAAACTCTTTTTCATTTTCGATACTATTGTTTGCTATGGTGATGCACTTTGACCAGCAATTTCGAATTGTCACAGAACGTATGTTCTTCCATGCCAATCCGGTATTGTAGGCCATATCCTTCAGTTTGTTTTCAGGAAATGTGGTACCTGCAGTTCTGAGTTTACGACAGCAGTGAGCAATTCCCGCCGATAGTAGGCTTCACAGGCTCGGATAATGCCTAGGTTCAAGGGATAGATAAATGCAGTAGTATTTTTGCTAAAAACATCACTACTATTATTTCATTTCTTGATCGTGGTAAAATTTGAACCGAGTTTTTTACGAAAATAAATTGCGGTAAAATCTGAAACAAAGTTATTTACAAAGAAAATAAATGGAATCATTTTGTGGGACATGACTAGACCTGCGGTATATCCGAATGCATGGCTTAGTGAGGCGCGTTATAACAGAGTTTTATTTTAATTGTGATATACATTTTTATTTAACATTTTCAATGTATAATATCAAAATCAAGAAACGAACATTTTCAATGCGACACAAAAACCAAATAAAAACAAACATTTTCAATACATATTAATGTAATAAATTTAAATCATCCTTCTCGATTTTAGGCTAGCAAATTCCTCAATTACTGCATCAATATTTGATAATATTGTCTTAGAATTTGCGCTTTCAATCGATAAAATTGCTAGATTTTTTAATGTTTGCTGTCATACAATTATGCTGGCAATTTTTAATTAATTTCAGTTTTGAAAAACTTCTTTCATTAGATGCTACTGATATAGGGAGAGTCAAATAAATCATAAGAGCTGTACAAACATCGCAATAATCAGAAGCTAGCCCCCATTTAATAATCAGAAGTTCCAAGAATTCTTTCACATCCTTGCAATTATTTAATTCCACCCTCATATTTGAATTTGTTGTTAGTGCTAATAATTCATCTTGTAAATTTTGGTTAAAATTTTTTTAATATTTTTCATGAAATTTATTTGAATGTTCACAAATTTCAGATGCACTTAACACTAAAAGCTTCTTTGGTTCAAGAAAACTGAAAAAATGTCTTATTTCTATTGTTTTCTTGAACCGTTTACCAATTTGTGATATCACCAAATCAAAAGTTTTACAAAAAACATTCATTCTAAAATTTTCTGCTTCACTTCTCACAAACTGCTACTCAAAACTAGGTTCATCGAAAAAAGTATTTTTAATCTGAATTTGTTTTGTCTTAAACTGAATTGATATACCATAATTTTTAGCCATCTGATTTGCTTCATTTTTAAATCCATCAAAATCATTTCTTAGAGACAAAAGTGTTTTGGTGCATTTTTCAATTGCTATCATGGCCAGCATTAAATTTGTCTCCTCCTTTTGTAGCAGTAAACTAACGGTATTAACGTCATTCAAAATTTTACTAACAAAATTTAAAATCAGAAGAAACTCAATATTTGTAATGGATTTTTTAATCTTCAATGATCCTTGATGTTCGTCCGATTTTTAGCTGATCAAAATAATTCTGTCAAGTGCTTTAATTAAATCAAAATATCTTCTTTGAAGAGCATAGAGAGATTTCCATCTCCTAGACCAGGGGTTCTAAAACTGGGGTCCATGGACCCCTTGGGGATCTGTGGAAAGATTTCAGGGGGTCCGTGAGCTTGGATGGGAAAAAAATTACTTATTATCTTTATTTTCACTAACCTCTAACTGAAATCAAGCGTTTCCTTCAATTATGAATGTATGCAATAAGCCACAGTAGTAATAGCTGTACCTGTGGTCACCAATAGAATAGATGTTTTCATATCACATTATAGTTGTTGCAGATATCTCAAAATATCGTTTATGCTCATCAGTACTTCGAAATTACGGTAGTTATTAGACCCGCCGCTAGATCACACGTGATCGCAGTCTTGCTGTCTACAGACGATCGTGCGACGTAGCTGGCAAACTATCGGGCAACTCTGCGCCTAGTAGTCGTTCAGCTACCAAATGGTGAAGTCGCGTGTTCTCACATTGGTTGCCCAGAGATTGCGTTACTTCCCAGTGTTCCCTATTTACAATTGTTTGTTGATCAATACGTGGAAGGAGGTGAGTCGTTTCCATTGTTTGTTAAAGTTTTACAAAACTGGACAGTTCAAATGAGAATTCGTAACTCTCCGTAAGGAGGCCTCTTGTAACACGGATAGGCACGAGGGCTACGAGTGTAGACCAGGCAAGCTCAGACACGTCTGACGGTTGAGATAACAGGACACGACTCCTAATCTACTGCTGTAATCCGCATGTCTATCCGAGGGCTAAAAGCCATTAAAAGTGTTAAAACTTTGGATAAATTGTAAAACCTGCCTTATTTTACTTGTCATATAAATTTCTTGAATATCGTACACTTAATTAACATACAAATTACTTATTTATATGCAAATTTATCAAACAAATTACGTAAAAACCATTCAAAAATATTGAGTTTCAAAAACAGTCAATTGAATCACATATTTTATTTTAGCTTTATTTATTTTATTTTTTTTTACAGACCCAATTTAAGTTGAAATGTCGAAGAAAAGGAAGTACGATGAAGATTATATATTATTTGGTTTCACTTGCGTTAATGAATGTGACGGGACTCAAAAGCCACAGTTTTTTGTGCGGAAAAATTCTTGCGAACGGAAGTATGAAGTCAGCAAAACTGAAACAGCACCTCATGTCTGTCCATCCCAAAAATGCATCTAAGGATGTGGGTTTTTTTTGTGTGAAAAAAGCTCAATTCGAAAAATCCAAAACTTGGATTTGCCATTTCACAAAAGCCTTTTCTTGAACCATCCTATAAAGTTGCTTACCGGATTGCCAAACAAAAAAAGTCCCACACTATTGGAGAGACTTTAGTAAAGCCATGTGCACTGGAAATGGTCGAACTGGTTTGTGGACTGGAACAGAGGGGAAAACTGGAAGCGGTTCCCTTGTCAAATGATGTGATACATTCTAGAAGAGTTGATATTTCTTTTAACATTTTGAAGCAGGTCATCGAGGAATTGGCAGCCTCGCTATTCCCCTTCAGTATGCAACTGGATGAAACTACAGACATCTCTTAATGTAGCCAGCTCTTTGTTTTTGTTCACTATGTGCATGCTGACGCCATCAAAGAAGAATTCTTATTTTGTGAGTTCCTTTTGGAAACTACAAAGGCTGTCGACGTTTTGAAAATGGTAAAAAGTTTTTTTACAAACAAAACTTTGACTGGAAAGAAAAGCTTCATTCTCTTTGCACAGATGGAGCTCTTGCGATGCTTGGTAATACATCTGGTTTTGCTACTTTAGTGAAAAAGGAAGCTTCTCAGGTCATCGTCACTCATTGCTTTTTACACAGACATGCACTGACAACAAAGACTCTTGCAACAACCCTGAAAGAAGTTTTGTCAACAGCCATAAAAGTTATCAACTTTATCAGAAGCAAGTCTCTGAATCATTGCATTTTTAAAAGATTTTGTCAAGAAATGGGAGCAGAATATGAAGTGCTTCTCTACCACACAGAAGTTCGCTGGCTTTCAAGAGGCCAAGTCTTGAAGCGCTTGTTTGAATAAAGGGCAGAAGTTTCACTTTTTCTGAAAGAAAAAGAAAACACTCTCTTGGAACATTTTGAAAGAAAAAATTTTATCCATGGGTTGGCTTACCTGGCAGATATTTTTCACCATATGAATGAGATAAATCCTTCCATTCAAGGTCCTGAAGTCACCATTATGGATGCAGCTGAAATATTACAAGCTTTCTTGGCTAAGCTACCGATATGGAAGAAGAGAGTAGAGGCCGGCATCCTTGCAAACTTTCAAATGCTGGAGGAAGTGCTTTACCAAGATGGAGTTAAGATACAAAATTCTCTGTCAATTTCTTTGAAAAGAGAAATCTGCGAACACTTGGAAACACTTCAGAACTCTTTCAAAAGCTATTTCTATCTTGATGGCATTAAAGTTGAACCATGGATCCGCAATCCTTTTCCTTCTGATATAATCTGCATCGAAGATGTTGACCTGGCCAAAGATGAACTCATTGGTCTTAGGACAAAAAACTTACTACAATTGGAGTTTAACTCAAAAAACCTTGGAGAATTCTGGTGTTCCTTGAGAGAAGCCTATCCTCGCCTTGTAAAGCGAGCTATGGAAGCTTTAATTCCATTTGCAACAATATATCTTTGCGAATCGGGATTTTCAACACTTGTAACCATCAAAACAAAAAATCAAAATCGATTGGATGTCCAACATGACATGCGTGTTGCCTTGTCAAATACCACCCCACAGTTTAATGTTCTCATTCAAGATAAACAACAGCAGCCTTCACACTGACATGTCTTTGAAAAATAAAATAAAATTGAACTTTAACTTTCCTATATTTTAAATGTATTGTATTGTTATTTAATGCATTAAGAAAGAAGCACATATATTACTATATCATAAATTTGTTTAAAAAAATATTTTGATAACTGCATTTCAATATAATTGGTTTCCTTTGTAATCCTATGTATTTTATTTTATGCATTTAAAACATTATTCTGAGAAGGGGTCCATGGCCTTCACCAGACTACCAAAGGGGTCCATGGCACAAAAAAGGTTAAGAACCCCTGTCCTAGACCATCGTGTTGGATTAAGAGTTTTAAATGTTGTTTCATTTTCATTGGTCAAGGTCGAAATAATATCCCATATGTTTATGCTTGTACCAAAAAAAATTACCGTATTCACCTGAATCTAAGACGACCTTTTTTTCCAAATTTTCAGCTGTAAATATCAAGAGTCGTCTTACATTCGCATACGAAGTATATTTAAGCATTTAATCAATGGTTTTTACAACAAATGGTATATTAGAGTAAACAATTCACAACAGCAAATTCAAGTACGTACATAAAGAAGTGAAATAAACAAATAGTAATAACAATAAGAAAAACATGACGGGAATAATAATTATTTAGACTAATACTCATCGTCGACGATCATAACACAGACGACGTACTTTCATCTTGCACGTAATGGCAACCGCAATGTCAAAACAAATGAGAGCGGAAATCATTGGGATTCCCCTTTCAAACGACGCACCGCGATTCAGTAAGCGTGACAGTAATTTTGAGTTGTGCATTCTTGATTTAAATGCACAACCCTTAAGTTAAAATGACAGATCATGTTGAAGTACGTGGCACGAGTGCAAAGTTAACAAAAGAATTAGACGGAGCTATGATGCAAATTTTAAGCTGATAGTGATAAATTACGCCGAAAAACTAATAACTGTGATGCGAGTAGAAAGTTCGGTGTATCTGAGGCAAACGTACGTCAATGGAAACTCTCAAAACAGGAACTAGAAAAAGCCAAAGCCACAAGGAAGTCGTTCGGTGGTCCAAAATTAGACCGATTTCATGGCATTGAAGAAGAAGTAGTAAAGTTTGTGCGCACCATGAGGAAGAACGGTATGCCTGTTTCGACTGAAAGTATTATGCTTAAAGCTAATGAAATTACTAGAGGACTTAATATATCACTGCAAGAATTCAAGGCCAGCAGAAGTTGGTGCGTGAGAATGATGCGACGAAATAATTTTTCTTTACGGCGACGAACTTCACTGTGTCAGAAATTGTCAGAAGACTATGTTGAAAAACTTCTTGCTTACCAGAAATACGTAATTGGACTTAGAAAAACCAATAATTACCTTTTGAGCCGAATAGGAAATGCCGATGAAACTCCGGTTTTCTTCTACATGCCATCTAATTATACTGTGAACGAAAAAGGTGCGAAGTCCGTCCTAATTAAAACTACGGGCAATGAAAAAATGCGAGTCACGGTAATGTTGGCGGTTTTAGCAGACGAGACTAAATTACCACCATATGTGATTCTAAAGCGGAAAACAATGCCTAAGAAACATTTGCCAAGTGGAATAATAGGTGTCAAGAAAAGGGGTGGATGACTAAAGAACTAACGAGAGATTGGTTACATGTGGTGTGGAATAGACGGCCAGGAGCTTTACTGAAACAAAGAGCAATGCTTTCACTGGATGCATTCAAGGACACTTATCTCCTGAAATTAAAAACATAATGAGAGCGATGAATATTGATCTTATTGTAATACCTGGAGGAATGACATCGCAACTTCAAGTTTTAGATGTTGCTGTCAATAAGTGTTTTAAAAATAATTTAAAGGTTTTGTATTCTGAGTGGTTACAGAGTGGAACTCACACTTTAACACCAAAAGGAAATCTTAAGAAACCTGAAGTTGCAATGCTCTGCCAATGGATCAAGGCATCGTGGCAACAAATTAATGCAAAAGTAATAGTGAAAGGATTTAAGAAATGCTGCTTATCTAATGCCATGGATGGGAGTGAGGATGATGTTTTGTGGGAGACTGATGATGAAGTTGAGAGTGATAAAGATAGTGAGCGTGAGGAAAATAGTGAAGGTTGCATAGACAGTGATGATGACTAACACAATAAAATGATTTTATGCAGCACTTGGATTGAAATGTTTTTTTGTTGTCCTGAAATGAGTGTATTCTTTCAATGTATTTACTTTATTTTTAATGTTATCTTAAAATGAATGCTACCATTTAATTGGTTTGAAAACCTGAATGGTTCTATTTGTGATGTGATCTTATGATTGTAAAATGTTAAAAGACTATGACATTCAAGAAAAGTATAAGAGAAAATAAATATTTCACAAGATTTATAATTTTTGTAGTCATGAAGGTCAATTTGAGCTTTTTTCTCTTTTGGAATCATCAAAATGGGGGGTCGTCTTGGATTCGGGTGAATACGGTATATACCGTTCTGCCCGAATAGAAGCCGACCCCGGATTTAAGCCGACCCCCCAAAAATTTCCGTTTTTTTGCAAAAACGTAAATTTCGTCGATTTTATGCTGAAGTGTGACGGGCATTCATGCACGTCTTAGAATACATTATTCGAGATCGAAGAAATGTGGGAGAAATGGTTTAGTTGTTGACATTTTGAAATATTACTCCAATTAATCATTTTGCGTTGCTGAGTAATGTTCCACATTCAGTGGCAATAATTTTATTCATCTTCATTTTTACAAAAGGTCAAATATAGTAACAGCGATCTTGCCAAGATATTTTTTCATCCAAGTCTATTTCCAATGAAATTAGCATTTACATTGCCTTAAGACATTGCATTTTTATAATTATACATGGTCAATGTAAATTTTTACCGAAATTCAAACAGTTGAGCATTCAAAACCGTCAACGGATTTTGCGTAATCGTCAATTTACGCAACCGATCTCGCCAATATATTTTTTCATCCAAGTCTATTTCAAATGAAATTAGCATATATATTGCCTTAAGAAACTGCATTTTTATAATTATACACGTTCCATGTCAAGTTTTACCGAAATACGAACAGTTGAGCGTTCAAATCCGTCAAGTCATTTTGCGTAATCGTCAATTTACGCAACCGATCTCGCCAAGATATTTTTTCATCCAAGTCTATTTCCAATGAAAGTAGCACATACATTGCCTTAAGAAACGGCATTTTTATAATTATACACGTTCCATGTCAAGTTTTACCGAAATACGAACAGTTGAGCGTTCAAATCCGTCAAGGCATTTTGCGTTATCGTCTATTTACGCAAGCGATCTCACCAAGATATTCTTTCATCCAAGTCTATTTCCAATGAAATTAGCATATACATTGCCTTAAGAAACGGCATTTTTATAATTATACACGTTCCATGTCAAGTTTTACCGAAATTCAAACAGATGAGCGTTCAAAGCCGTCAACGCATTTTGCGTAACCATCAATTTACGCAAGTGATCTCGCCAAGATATTTTTATATATATTCATCGTAGGTCAAATATTTACTTTACGAAAAATATAGTACTATCATTTGAATGCGAAGGCAATGAGAGACATCAGATTTAACCATAACCCAAATTTTCCTCGGAATCGCATTTAAGCCGAGGGGTGATATTTTCATGATAAATTTTGACAAAAAATATCGGCTTGTATTTGGGCAGATACGGTATATCTTGCACCTTAACAAAAAAGGTAGATATTTCATTAACGTTCTTTTTATTATCGTTAACTACTAAATTTAAATTATGTGCAATGCAGAGTATATAGTCAGCATTAGACTGAAAACTTTTGATCTTTTTTTGGACTCCATCATTAATTCCTGACATTACACTAGCACCATCATATCCTTGTCCAATAAATTTATCTAGTGAAATATGTCTATTTCTCATGGATTCCATCAAAACATTTACAATTCCTGTAGCATCTTGTTGAGTAACTTCTTTGAAGCCCACAAATGATTCACAAACTTGAATTGTTGAAGGATCTCCATTTTCATCATTTTGTATTTCAACATATCTGTTCAGACATATTGACTACTTGCTCCACGGGATGTCGCCGACGCCAAGCGGAAGGCCATCTGCAGGATTCCTGAACATTATGTGGGGGTAGAGACAATGGACTAGTGTGTGTGGGCAGTTTGCTGTTGGACTCGGTGTGTGTGTGATGGTATGATCAGTTGTAAAGCGGTATCGACTAGTGTGTAATAAAGAACGATTCACTACCGTTCGCGTTCTTGTTTGTTTTATTATAAAAGATTACAGTCCACTAAGTTGAAACCGGAGAACGGCAGCACGTAATCGGAGCTGAAGGAAGTCCGGCAACCTATGTGCACCAACATTTGGTCCTTTGGGCTGGGATCTCAGTTTGTTTGTATTTGGAAGTGCTACAGACTCAATTATGGTGTTTGATTGCTGTTAGCTGCTGTTACAAGATCGCTGACAAGGCATTGGAAACTAGTGCTGCATTTCTCCTTCCACCGTTCATTGATATCGCTACCGATCGGTGAACTGTCAAACTGTATGTAAGAACTGTAATGAGTAGGGTATATTCTGTTAATGCATTTATTAATAATTCATTATTATTATTAATGTTGATTGGTGGGGTATAGCATATGCCAACTCATTTAGCTTATCCTAGTTATGGTGCATTAATTTTATTCGATAAAAAGTGATCAGAATTTGGTTAGAATATATAATACGATTTAAGCAAAGTTGTTTTGTTTGGTATGTACGAGTGCTTCATTAGGAATATGTTGTTCCTAATTTGATTGGATAAGTAAATTTGAAGTTGTTTCTCGTGTTGTCTTACAATACTTGTTGGAAATTTATTACCAGGTGGTAACGTACATTGTAACTATGCTTAATTAATCGTTTGTTGACCCGGTCTTGAGTGATTATTCCTTTCAGTAGGATTGTTAATTTGTAACTGGGTTGGTTTACCGCCACTATTTAATTTCTAATACTGGTTAATTTGTATAGTGTAATACGATTTAAGCAAAGTTGTTTTGTTTGGTATGTACGAGTGCTTCATTAGGAATACATTGTTCCTAATTTGATTGGATAAGTAAATTTGAAGTTGTTTCTCGTGTTGTCTTACAATACTTGTTGGAAATTTATTACCAGGTGGTAACGTACATTGTAACTATGCTTAATTAATCGTTTGTTGACCCGGTCTTGAGTGATTATTCCTTTCAGTAGGATTGTTAATTTGTAACTGGGTTGGTTTACCGCCACTATTTAATTTCTAATACTGGTTAATTTGTATAGTGTAATACGATTTAAGCAAAGTTGTTTTGTTTGGTATGTAAGAGCAAGGGTGGATTCAGGGGGGTAAAGGGGGTAATTACCCCCCCCCCAAGAATTTCTAAACTCTTGAAAAAATTACTTTTTAAATCCTGGACAGTGAACCGGAACAAAACCGAAACTGAAAAAATCATTATTTCAGCCAGAGTGAAACTGAACCCGAACCAAAAAAATAAATATTTAGAAAATGAAACAAAACCAAAAACGGTTATTTATATCATTTCTTTTTTTCAGTTCAAGTGTAGCGAAAGAATGAATTTTCCCTTAGGCTCACTCATTTTGAAAAGATCGCGCACCCATGAGCTATCGTCTCATGCTACCTACGACATTCAGAGGCCTCTACGTCGACCAAGCCTCAGGTCATTCTGAGAAAACGGCCTTCCCATATACCTGTCAAGGGATACGGTTTTGAAATAATATCTGCTGAATTCCTTAAGGAGCTAATGGTAGAATATTCCGTGACCGTCCTTATACATCTAGAGATGGCAAGGTTATGTCCAGCTGAGAATTCCTGGAACTCTGTAAATGAGGACTGGGAGAAAGGAAGTTAAGTAGTCCTCTTGGCTATCCTTCCCCAGTATGCACCCCATGGAGTGTGTAGGTACTTGGAAAAATATGTTTCTCAATTCCTTACAGAGATTTCCTTAAAGCTCTACCATTGGTGGAGGTTTATGTTCCATAAACTTTCATTTTCTTCCATATTAATTCCATCAGTCTTTACCCGCGAGTCATCCACGAAGGGTTGTACTGTTTTCGTGCTTTTGGTGAATTCTTGTATCTTTTGTTGATTGTTACAGGTCAGTGAATTTTAATAGATATATATTTTAAACAGAAATGCGCATTTCTATATTAGAAATGGTTGAAAATAAATCGAAGATTAATGCATATTTGTTATTTGTAGTAAAATATTTAGTCGGCTGGAGATAGTTTTGCTGCATCAGAGGGGAAGCTAGTCATCCAGCGCTGAGTAAGTCTCATTTTGTCTATGATTTTTTATATTTAATGTCAAGGAGAAAGCACAGCGATTTTTTATATATAACAATAAAGTAGTGGTGACCAAAAATTTTGCAGATTTTGTCTTATTTTTGCAAAGTTCGGTGGTTTACACCAACAAACACATCTACAAAAATTAGTTCTTAGCCCACTGACAAAGTATTCAAAATTATCTTTTCAAATAATTTATCCAGAAAATTTAATTTACATTTAAACTCAAATAAAAAAATCACTTCAGAATTAGTAAAAAAGTAAAAACGCATAAATACACAAAAACATACGAAATATGAAAACAAACAATTAAAAAGAGTTCATTCAAGGGAAAAATGAAAGTTACATTTCAGGAATCAAACCCAGAAAACAGCCAGTGCATGTTTTCATATATTTTGTAAATACCTATATTGATATTTTGATTTATAAATTTAATTTAATGTAGCAATTTTAAAATGTGTTTCTATATTAGGGGCTACAATGAATAAAAAAGAAGAGGAAATACTTTGGATGCTTTTTTAGTAAAGCGCAAAAAAAGTGAACTGAATGAAGAACAAAGTATAGTTATCGTAGAAAGTAGTACTCTAGCACTTCCAACTTCTGAACCAACTGAAAATCAACAATTGCAGACAACATCAACCACTAATCCATTCAAAACAGATGAAGAACATCAGCTACCACTAACAACGGGTAATAGGTCACTATATATTGACATAGGGACATTTTAAAATAAAAACATAAATGATTTACATAAATACAGATTGCTAAAATGTGAATGGTCACCAGATGGGAGTTACAAATTCCCTTATTCTACACATAAGAAAGGAAATAAGTATATAAAATGCTATTTGTCAGAGAAACATTTTAAGAAGTTTAACTGGTTAATGTTTTCTGAATGTTTGCAAGGTGTATTTTGCAGATTTTGTCTTATTTTTGCAAAGTTCGGTGATTTACACCAACAAACACATCTACAAAAATTAGTTCTTAGCCCACTGACAAAGTATTCAAAATTATTTGGAAAAGATGGTGATTTAATGCAACACAACAATAGTTCTTATCACAAAAGCAGTCTAGATAGTGCTCAAAGTTCCATTGCAACTTATGAATCTCCATCCAAGGACATAAGAAATTTAATTAATGAAGAAAGAAGTAGACAGGTGAAAGAAAACCGAGAAAGATTAAAGCCAATTATTGAGTCTATCATATTCCTTGGTCGACAAAATATACCACTGCAGGGACATCGTGATGATGGACCATTAGTGCTAAATTCATCTATTGCTAATGAAGGTAACTTTCGGGAGCTTTTGCGTTTCCGTATTGCTGCTGGAGATAAAGTTTTGGAAAAACATTTGGAAAATGCATCTTCTAAAGCAACTTATATAAGTAAAACTACCCAAAATCAAATAATAAATTTTTGTGGAGAAGAAATAAAGGACAACATCATATCAAAAATACGAAGCAGTAAATTCTACAGTATATTATTTGATGAAACAACTGATGTTAGTCATTGCTCACAAATGTATTATTAGATATTTGGACAATTGCGATGTGCAGGAAGATTTTATTGAGTTTGTAGATTGTCGAACTGAAAACTATGACGATTGTCCGTGTGAACCAATATTAAGTGGAGAAATATTGGCAAACACAGTCATAAATATTTTATGTAAGCATGGCCTTAATTTACAGCATTGTGTTGGTATTGGTACTTATGGTTGTAGTGTGATGACTGGTGAGCTAAATGGTGCTGTATCCAAATTAAAGCAATCATTAACCAGTGTAATTAAATGCCCATGCTATAGTCATGCACTTAATTTATCTATATCAAAATGTTGTTCAGTAAGGGCTGTACAGAATACTGTTGGAACAATGAAAGAGGTGATTGCATTTTTTAATGCCTCGTCCAAGAGAAACAGTGTACTTAAATCTATGAATAACGAATCTTTAATAAGATTAAGTGATACTAGATGGACAGAGAGACATGAGTCAGTTTTAAGATTTAAATCAAATTTACTATCAATTGTAGACGTTTTTTATGTAATTTCACTGTGGCAAGAAAGGGATTCAGCAGTTAAAGCAGAAATATTAAAGAATGCAATTACTAATCCATTTTTGTTGTGACATTGTGTGCACTAGCTGATGTTTTGAGTACAACATTATCTTTAAACAGAGTCCTACAGAAAAAAGCACTGGATGTAGAATTAGCTAAAAATATAATAAAGGACACCATTAAAATAATGGAAAATAAAAGACAAAATGCAACTAATATATTTAAAACCATTTATAATGATTCTTTAAAAATACTAGATGATTTGGGATTAAAGATGTCTGTGCCAAGAGTTGCTGGACGGCAAGCTAACATTATTTCAAAAAATCCAGAAGATTACTATCGAGTAAATGTTTACATACCATTATTGGAGTGCATTCTCCAGGATATGCAGTATAGATTTAGTGATGAAACAGTAAGTGCATTTGACCTAAATGTAGCTCTGCCAAACATATTATTCCAAAAATCTAAAAATGAAATAGATGATTCTATTAAAACAATGGTAAATTTTATGAGAAGAACTGATCCTTGTTTAAATGTTGATCTTTTATCAATGAAACTACTATCCGAGTTTGAATTTTGGAAATTAAAATGGGAAGATATTTCACAGAAAACTGGGAAACTGCCTGATTGTGCATTATATACATATACACAATGTAATAGTGATGTTTTTCCCACAATAAAAATTCTTCTGCAGATAATTTGCACATTACCTGTAAGTGTTGCTTCTGCAGAACGAAGCTTCTCTGCTCTAAAACGATTAAAATCTTGGTTGAGATGTACAATGTCACAAGAGAGACTGTCTGGTCTAGCATTGTTACATATACACAATGATTTTCACATTAATGTTAATAATGTGATTGACAAATTTGGGAGCACAGCAAACAGAAGAGTTGAATTTATTCTTTAAATTTTAATTTAAAATCATAAAAAATTGTTATTGTCTGGTATTATTTTTGTTGAACAGAATTCTATTTATTTCCTTTTTCTGTAGTAAATGATATAATAGACAGTAAAGTTTCACTGTATTCGCTCTTTTTGTTGTTAAGTTCTACATTTCCCTTTTCTTATTAAAATATATATTAAAGAAGATAGTTTCAAATAATTTTTTTTGATTTGTAAATTACCTCCCCCTTGGATGAAGCCTGGATCCGCCCTTGTGTACGAGTGCTTCATTAGGAATACATTGTTCCTAATTTGATTGGATAAGTAAATCTGAAGTTGTTTCTCGTGTTGTCTTACAATACTTGTTGGAAATTTACTACCAGGTGGTAACGTACATTGTAACTATGCTTAATTAATCGTTTGTTGACCCGGTCTTGAGTGATTATTCCTTTCAGTAGGATTGTTAATTTGTAACTGGGTTGGTTTACCACAACTATTTAATTGATATTACTGGTTAATTAGTAGAGTATAATACGATTAAGCAAAGTTGTTTTGTTTGGTTCATTTTGAGTTTAGCGCGATTGGTTATACAATAACTTTGGTCAGTTATTATTCTATAAACGTGCATAATTTAAATATTATTTACCACTACTGGTTGAATAAATCGTAATATAATAAATGAGAGATTAGCACTTGTTGTTGGATTGCGCTAATCGTCTAGTATTTGATTAGATATTAATTTATTATATTAAACAAATTGACCAAGAGGTGGGAAATTGTGAGGGCTATCTTAGCAAGTCTTACATATTTAGGCACCTGTAGAGGGGCAAAACAGTTTAATATTTGAATTTGTTAAGTAATATTTACATTGAGATTCACGATGCCTTTGATCGATGATTTGGGTTTTTGTCTCGACTACCTTCAACGAAAAATAGAGCTGTTAAGTGGGGTTGCTGCTGGAGCCGAGCAGGCTCCTGATAACAAGAAGGAGATTACTCGTTGATGGTGATGACTGAAAAGATAGATGAACTGTTTGAAGACTTCCACGAAACGGTTGCAAAACTGGCTGCACAGTATAGTAAACAATCTTCGAAGGTGGATATTGATTTACAAGCAAAGATAGCTGATTTTGAACTTAAATACTATGATGTCAAATTGGTACTTGCCACCCTGTTCCCGGATGAAGGAAGGCTAGATGGAAGCCGGGCTTCGAGAGAGGGGGAACCTACACACACCTCTCCCACTTGTGACATGGCCTTGCCTAAACTTCAGCTGGTCGAGTTTGATGGGGACTTGAGGAAGTGGAATCAGTTTCGGGATATTTTCCTAGAAACAGTGGACAGCAATCAGCGGCTATCGGAGGTTCAAAAGCACCTGTACTTGAGATCAGTGTTGAAGGGTGAGGCCTTAGTGATGGTTTCCTCCCTCCCTCTAGATGCGGCAAACTATCAGGCTGTCTGGGGCACCCTCAATTCCTTGTACAATGACTCTAGTCGACTGGTGGATACCTACTTGGAAGCGCTGCTGGAAGCACCGGCCTCCAAACGAGAACCTGGCTCCCTACGTTCACTGTCCACGTTTCTACTGCAGAAGAAACTGTCGACCGAGCTTCGGGAAAGATGGCAGCAAGAGGCAAAGAGCAGGGGCACATCGACCTTGAAGAATTTTATTTATTTCCTATTAGACCAAGCCAACCTGGTAGAGGTGTCTCATCCTAGCGCATGCTCATTAAACAAGGATCGAAGCAACAAGCTATAACCCTACAGCCAGACTAAAACAAGCAGATCAGTCAAAGGGACCACAACGCTAGTAGTGAATACAGGTACCATGTCGAAGCCAACATCGGGGTTTCAGCTGGGCTGTAGTGCCAAACATCCATTATATAATTGCGAGAAATTTAAAGGTCTACCAGTGCATAAAAGGATTAAGTTCGCCAAAGTACATCACCTGTGCCTGCGATGTCTTGCAGAAGGTCATTACATAAATGAGTGCACGTCAAACTGGTTCTGCGGAAAGTGCTCGTCTTTGCATCATACCCTTCTCTACCATGGGAGGGAACGGGGGTCAAGAGAGGTTAACCAGAAACCAGGAAGGAAGCATCCTAGTCTAACTAATACGACATGGCTTGCTAAGTCTCCTTTGGAAGGAGTGTCCACTCTGGAAGGTCAGGACTCGGAAAATAAAGTTGCAGGTGTCCAGATCCATGCCACCATGTCAGGCAACCTGGTGCTGCTGGCGACGGTGGAGGCCCGCGTACTGGATATCAATGGGAAACATAAGAGAGTGAAGGTACTGTTGGACTGCGCCTCTCAAGGCACATTTATAGCGCATGCTTGCATTTTGCAGCTAGGACTCCGCATAAATTCCAACTTGACAATCCTCTTTGGTCTAGCCCAGACTCCGGTGAGAACTGTTAAGGGCTCTGTTATATGTAAATTTAAACCAGTCCCTCGCTTCCCAGAAGAATTCTGTGTCAGCGCATTGGTGGTAGAGAATATAGCTCACTGCCCATCCATGGCAGTGAACAAATCTGGCTGGGAGCATTTACAAGGCTTAGACTTAGCTGATCCAACCTATGGCCATCCTGGACCTGTGGATATACCCTTAGGAGCCAAGTGGTTCACCTCAGTAATCCTCGGCAACCCCATCATTGGACTGGAAGGCACTCTGGCAGCTATTGATAGCATCTGGGGCTATTGTTTAGTGGGCAAGGTGAGCTCACCACCCAATTCTTCCCATACAAATGTCCATAGTTTTTGCATGACTGGGGACAATTGCTTGAACAGTCTGGTTCGTAAATTCTAGGAGAGAGAGGAACCCCCCACAGTCAGCCCTATTGACCCGGCAGATCAACGATGCGAGGAACATTTTGTAAAGATGGTGGCCCGAGAGTCTGATGGAAGGTACATTGTAAGTTTGCCTTTTCGGAGAGATGCCCAACCCCTGGGAGAAAGTCGCCAATTGATGCTTAACCGGTTTTGGTTACTGGAGAGGTGCCTGGAAAGGGACCCAGTGGTAGGGAAATTATACAACGAGTTTATGACAGATTATTTGGAACAAGGCCACATGATCCTGGCACCTGGGAGACCAGCAGCTGTGGAATTCTCATATCATATCCCGCACCATTGCATCCATAAGGAACAGAGTTCAAAACTTCATGTAGTATTTGATGCCTCTATGCGCACAAAAGACGGCTCTAGCCTGAATGAGGCACTAGAAATTGGCAGAAAACTCCTACTGGAAGTAATAGATATAATAACAAATTTTCGGTTCCATGATGTTGTGCTTATCACGGACATAAAACAAACGTACCAAAATATCAACAATGCTAACGGGGATTACGACTTTCACTGCATTTTTTGGCGTAACAACCCGGAAGAGGAAATCGGAGAATACTGCCTCACAACTGTTACGTATGGTATTTCGTCCGCGCCCTTCCTAGCGATTCAAAACCTGCATAAATTGGTGGAGGATGAAGATGCAAACTTTCCTGCCGCAGCTCAAGTACTCCTATCAAGCACCTATATGGATGATATGGTGACATCAGTAAGGACCCTACAAGAAGCCAAGGCACTACAGGGGGAGCTGGTAGAAATGTTGGGCTGTGGGGCCTTCGTCCTTAGAAAATGGCTCAGTAACCGGACAGAAGTATTAGATGCCATATCCCAGGAGCACTGTGCTATGCAGCCGGAATCATTTTTGTTTAGGGGTGAGTTGGAACCTTCTTCAAAGATATTGGGCCTAAGATGGAACCTGCACTCCGATAACTTCTTCTACCAGGTGTCCGTGGGGTCTGGTAGAATTACAAAGTGCACTATCTTATCGGAGGTGGCACGGCTCTATGATCCTGTGGGATATCTCAGTTCAGTGACATTTGTAGGCAAATGGATGGTGCAGCTTTTATGGCAGCTTGGAGTAGGATGGGACGACGAGCCTCCAAAAGAGGTGTGTTTGAAATGGCAGCAATATCGGAAAGAACTGCCCTTATTGTCGAAATTTGTCTTAAATAGGTGCATTGGCTTAGACCATGCTGTGAATATACAACTCCATGGATTTGCAGATAGCTCCGAGCAGGTGTATTCAGGAATAGCATATGTACGGACGGTGGATGCCAATGGCTGGATGGGGATCTCACTTATCTTGGCAAAAACAAAAATTGCACCTTTAAAGCTTGTGACTCTGCTGCAGTTGGAACTCTGCAGAGTGCTACTTGTATCTAAATTGTTACGCCATGCTGCAGACGCTATGTGGTCCCAATTTAAAACAGATGGTGTGTATGGTTGGACAGATTCATCAGTAGCACTGCGCTGGGTACAAACTTCCCCGCACCGGTGGAAAACATTTGTGGCGAACCGGGCGAGCCAAGTGCAGGAGTTGTAGCCTAGGGATCATTTTAGACATGTGGCATCGGAGACGAACTCAGCAAACTGCGCATCGAGGGGTTTGTATGCAGAGGAGTTGTTGAGGCACCCTAGGTGGCTAGCAGGACCCGAATGGCTGAGTGAACCCCAAGAGCAGTGGCCATCTTCGCAGGAGGTGCCCCAACAATCCACGCAGATGGAGGAAGAAGCTAGGATCGTAACCCTCCACACTCAGGTGAACGAAAATGTTTCCATGGAGATCCTGAGTTGGTTTTCATCGTTATTTCAATTGAAAAGAATAACTGCATAATGTAATACATTTATATTTAATTGCCATAATCCCCAGAATTGCCGTAAAGGAGGACTCTCAGCCGCAACACTGTCAGCAGCCCTAGAAATGTGGATGAAACTTGTACAATAAATAAAATAAAGAACTCAAGAAACACGGTGAAGACAAGATGAATAAAATTGGAAATATTAATTCCAATTCACCGTAAAGGCAAGGCACAGAAGACTCACAGGATCAATCAGGACACGTGTTTCGACAGCACTGCTGTCTTCTTCAGCAATGTCAAGGTGTGTAAGGTTGGATGGAGTATTCATACTATTGTTGACCATTAGAGAAGTAGGGGACGGGAAAGGGAAAGGTGTATCGATCGTTAACTGAAATAAAGGGGAGTGGGGGATAGGGCCAGAGTCATTATTCATAATCTTGTTTTGGTTTTGGTGTATGTAAAGGCTTTCATAGGCATCTAGTTTGTTTTCGTTGGTGACCATTTTCAGAAGTTTTAAATTTTCGGTTGTGATAGGATGATGGCAGGTGTTGATATGAGATGCTACACTGGACTTGTCTATTCCGTTTTTCTGTAATGGGCTAAGTGTTCTTTGAAACGTGATTCTAATTTCCTTTTTGTTTGTCCAATATAAATTTTGTCACACTTTTCACATTTGATTTGGTATATGCCTGATTTCTTATGGGAGGGTATGCTGTCTTTAGGGTTTTTAACGAGATTTGATAAGTTATTTTCATTAACAAAAACTGTGTGTAATCCTATTTCGGGGAAGATTTTTTTAAGTTTTTTGGTAGCATAAGGGTAGTAAGGTAGCTTCATAAATTTTTTGGTATTGGTGTCTTTGTTGTTGAGTGTTGTGCAGTTTCTAAGGTTCATTCTGTGTTGATGTTTTTATAACATTTTATGAATGAGTTCTGTTTTAAAACCGTTCTGAATGGCTATGTGATAATTCTTTGGAGAAATTTGTATTTGATAGTGGTGTGTTGATTAATCGATGGATCATGGAATGAAAAGGTGCTAGTTTTTGTGAAATGTGATGGTGAGAACTAATGTGGATGTATGTGTTGGTACGTGTAGGTTTTCTGTAAATGTTGAAATGTAATTTGTTGTTTTTCCTAGTTAGAAGAATGTCTAGGAAAGGTAGAGATTTTTTATTTTCTGTTTCATGTGTGAATTTAATGGTGTCAAACTGCTTGTTTAACAAGTTTAAGAATTCTACAATGTTTCCTTTCGATGTGTCGAAAATAGCGAAGATGTCATCTACATATCTGACCCAAAATTTAGGAAAATACGGAAAGGTGTTCTTACAAATACGTTCGAAATTAGTCATGAAGATTTCTGCTAATAAGGGAGATAAAGGGTTGCCCATGGTTGTGCCTTCTTTCTGTTGATAAAAAGAGTTGTTGACCTGAAAATATGTTTGTTGCATACAGAGGGAAGTTAGGCAGATGTATTCGTCCACAATTGGGCCAGGAAGGTTTTTTTCTAGTAGTGAGCTTTTCAGAAATTCTATTGTGTTTTTTATGGGGACACTAGGAAATAAAGATTTTACGTCAAACGATACCAATATTTCGTTGTCTGAAAGAATTACGTTTTCTACTTTGTTGAAAAAAAGGTCATAATTGAATTAGGCCCAAAGCATACAACTGAATTTGATATTTCAGGAGATCATATGCAAAATAATCGATCCTTTCCATCTTCATATTTTTTCAAACAAACTGCAATTGGTAAAAAAATTAGACACAGTTTACTGCGAACCTTGTTGGATGTTTTTGATAAAAGATGAAACAAACAAAAATTGGCACACAGGTATGAGATTGGAAAAATTTATCCAATAAAATTGATGTGCATGAAAAGTCTTCAAAACATCTTTCTGCCTTAAATAAAATAAAGAACTTAAGAAACACGGTGAAGACAAGATGAATAAAATTGGAAATATTAACCCCAATTCACCGTAAGGCAGACTTACGTGGCAAGGCACAGAAGACTCGCAGGATCAATTGGACGTGCGTTTTGACAGCAACACTGTCCTCTTCAGCAATGTCAAGGTGTGTAAGGTTGGATGGAGTATTTATACTATTGTTGACCATTAAAGAAGTAGGGGACGGGAAAGGGAAAGGTGTATCGATCGTTAACTGAAATAAAGGGGAGTGGGGGATAGGGCCAGCGTCATTATTCATAATCTTGTTTTGGTTTTGGTGTATGTAGAGGCTTTCATAGGCATCTAGTTTGTTTTCGTTGGTGACCGTTTTTAGAAGTTTAAAATTTTCAGTTGTGATAGGATGATGGCAGGTGTTGATATGAGATGCTACACTGGACTTGTCTATTCCGTTTTTCTGTAATGGGCTAAGTGTTGTTCCTTGAAACATGTTTCTAATTTCCTTTTCGTTTGTCCTATATACCGTATCTGCCCGAATAGAAGCCGACCCCGGATTTAAGCCGACCCCCCAAAAATTTCCATAATTTTTTGGCAAAAACGTAAATTTCGTAGATTTTATGCTGAAGTGTGCCAGGCATTCATGCACATCTTAGAATACATTATTCGAGATCGAAGAAATGCAGGGGAAATGGTTTAGTTGTTGACATTTTGAAATATTACTCCAAGTAATAATTTTGCATTGCTGAATTATATTCACATTCAGTGACAACCATTTCATTCATCTTCATTTTCACAAAAGGTCAAATATAGTAACAGTGATCTCGCCAAGATATTCTTTCATCCAAGTCTATTTCCAATGAAATTAGCATATATATTGCCTTAAGAAACGTCATTTTTATAATTATACACGTTCCATGTAAAGTTTTACCGAAATCCAAACAGTTGAGCGTTCAAAGCCGTCAATGCATTGTGCGTATTCGTCAATTTACGCAAGCGATCTCGACAAGATATTTTCATATATATTCAGCGTAGGTCAAATATTTACTTTACGAAAAATATAGTACTATCATTTGCACGCGAAGGCAATGAGAGGCTTCGAGATTTAACCATGACACAAATTTTCCTCGGACTCGCATTTAAGCCGAGGGATGGTTTTTTTATGATAGATTTTGACAAAAAACATCGGCATGTATTCGGGCAGATACGGTAAATTTTGTCACACTTTTTAAATTTGATTTGGTATATGCCTGATTTCTTATGGGGAAGTATGGCTGTCTTTAGGGTTTTTAACGAGATTTGACAATTTATTTTCATTAACAAAAACTGTGTAATCCTATTTCGGAGATGATTTTTTGAAGTTTTTTAGTAGCATAAGGATAGTAAGGTAGCTTCATAAATTTTTTTGTATTGGTGTCTTTGTTACTACCTAAAAGCAGATAAAGGAAACAACGTAGTAATAATAGATAAAACTGATTATCACAAAAAAGTTGAACATCTTCTCAACGAAGGTCCGTACGAAAAAATCACAAAAAATCCTCTTAACAAAATGATCAGCTCTACAAAAAACGTTCTTAAAACATGTCCTACATTAATAAACAAACAACTCCTTTACCATTTAAATATCTAAAATCCGACAGTCCCCAGAATGTATGGCCTACCAAAATTACAGAAACCTAACATTCCTTTAAGACCAATAGTTTCAGGAATCAATGCTCCCACATACAATTTAGACCATTGGCTCAACAACGAATATAAACAAATGCAATTTCCTAATGATTCACGCATCAAAAACTCGACAGATTTCATCAACAAAGTAGAAAACATAACTCTTTCAGACAACGAAATATTGGTATCGTTTGACGTAAAATCTTTATTTCCTAGTGTCCTCATAAAAAACACAATAGAATTTCTAAAAAACTCACTCTTGGAAAAAAACCTTCCTGGTCCGATTGTGAATGAATACATCCGCCTAACTTCCCTCTCTATGCAACATACATATTTTCAGGTCAACAACTCTTTTTATCAACAGAAAGAAGGCACAACCATGGGCAACCCTTTATCTCCCTTATTAGCAGAAATCTTCATGACAAATTTCGAACGCATGTGTAAGATGTAAGTATTGCAACTATTGCTTGGCGTCAGCTCCTCGGCACCCCACACCCGCAGACCACGCGAACCTGCATATGCTTGGGTTCTCTCTTCCTGCCTAGCTTCCTCCTCACCCCTTTCCTTACCCATTCCCAGCCACACGGTGGAAGAATCTGCAAGCACAGCTGAGAAAGAAGAAACAGGAAGCCGAGAGAAGAGGGAGGAGAGAAAAGATGCGTGGAGGAGCCCGAGAGAGAGTCAGTTGGAGGCGTGTTGTTATCGGGTGCACAATAAAGTATTCTCAAACTACCAGTCGGCTTTCATTCCCAAATCCCTGCCAAATCCTTTATCGAATATGGGTCTTAACATCTGGTGTCAGAAGTGGGAATTGGCAAATTTGGTAAGCTTGACTGGTAGGTGAGATGGCATCGAGAATCAGCATCGGAGGGAAGGAGATGGATCTTCAGCAGGCGATGGAACAAATGTACAGGAAAATTCGGGAACTAAGTGAAGAGAACGAGAAACTCAGAGCAAGTGGAGGAGCATCCGGGGCAGAAAGAGGGCCTACTAAAAATTTCGGCCTACTGGGATCAGTGGAGGGATTTTCCGGGAGCCCAGGTGAATCGGTGACTTCATTTTTTCATAAATTGGAGAGGGCGGCAGAGTTGGGCGGCTGGTCGGATGCTGAAAAGATAAACGTCGCCGTACTTCACCTGAGCGGAGAAGCGGCAGAATTCTTCCGGAGCCGAGAAGACTGTAGAAACGCCGAGAGATACAAGGACCTTAAGGAGCAACTCTTTCAGCGCTACTGCAGCAAGAAGAGCGCTCGCTTCTTTAGGGAGCTACTCATAAATATGCGGAAGCTGCCGCAAGAAGATATTGAGACATTCGCGGACCGCATCCGTAAAATCAACTCCCAGACGTATGAGGTTAGCGGGCCCGCTGATTATGTCACCGCGGTCCGTTTCGAAGCTGATCAACACGCCCTTGATATGTTTCTCCGAGGCCTTCCAGGTGAATTGGGGAGGCAATGCCACCTCTCTTCGCCGCAAAGTTTCGACGAAGGGTCCAAGCTGCAATTTGCATTCAGGAGGTTGAGAGACGCCCCGAAGAGCCACCTGTGATGCGACGTGTCTTCCGCGCACCAGGAGAGATGGCGTGTTTCAACTGCGGGAAACCAGGCCACATCGCAAGGGAGTGTGGGGGCGGGAGGCACTGCTACTCCTGAGGGTGCTAGGGTCACATCGCCCGGGAGTGCCAGAGTCGCTGTCGTCCGAGCAACGCGAGGGATTTAAACGGCGCAGGGGCCGACACTACCGCCAACCGCAGCCCCTGGTAAGTTTGCTGCTTCCGAGAGTGGATATGGGGGAAGGAGCGAGTGATTTAGTGGCGTTAGTGAATATTTCGGGACGCCCGTGTCAGGTGCTGATTGCTACAGGGGCACAAATCTCTTTGGTGACGAGTGCTGTGTGTGGTTTGGAGGGTGTTCAGAGATCCCCATATAGAGTGAAAGGCATCACGGGTGAGTTGATGTGGAATTATGGGGAAAAATTAATAGATTTTTATGTAGGAAAACAGCATTATAACCTTATTATGCAGATAGTGGATAGCTTGGGTGGCTTTGATGGAATTTTGGGACTAGACTTTTTAGAGAGATATCATGGTGTTATAAATGTTAGTCAAGGTGTGGCCGTTACGAGGCGACCGAATTGCTGCCACGGGTGGAAAGGAAGTGATGGTGAATGTAGATAATCGTGCAGACACAGGAATGGTGAGTGTCTGCGCTCGACTCACGAAATCGGAGATTTTACCTCCTCGTAGCGAAAGGATAATAAAGGTGGAATTGCCAGAGGGACGGGAACTGACCAGTCATAGGCTGAGCTGGTATTGAAAGATATTGAGGGTTGTTATGTCGCGAGGGTTGTTTGCCGTGTGAGCGAGGGCGGGCGAATAATTATTCAGCTGGGATATTTTAACAATGAGGAGATTACGTTAAACAAGGGGACTGTGTTGGTTTTAGTTGACGAAGTAGATAGTCGAAGTGAAAATAACAATTTAGGAGAAGTGGATGGGCGAGTGAGAACAGTGAGAAAAACGAGTAATAATCTAGATTTTTCCGAGAAACTGAAGCATTTGAAGGAGTCGGAAAGGGATACATTGTTACCTGTGCTAGAAAGATTTCGCAATTTGTTCTCGGAGAGTGGAATGCCACCGCCAACAGATATCACTTCACATCACATTCCTACAGGTGACTATCCTCCTATCTATAGAAAGCCGTATCGCAGCCCCTTCCATCAGTAGACCTTTATTGAGAATTTCGTTAAGGAGCAATTGGAGGCAGGAATAATTGTCCCCAGTGGAAGTCCATGGGCATCCCCTGTGGTGATTGTCCCCAAAAAGTCGGTGGATGGAAAACCAAATTTTCGGTTTTGTGTGGATTTCAGGGCATTAAATGCCATAACCACCCCTGACGTGTACCCTATTCCTAATATAGTAGAAATGCTAGATTACCTGGGAGGATGTAATTTTTTTACAACCCTCGACCTAACATGCGGGTATCACCAAATTCAAATGCATCCTGACTCCCAAGCAAAAACCGCTTTTAATGTGGACAGCAGCCACTATGAATACAAAAGAATGCCATTTGGGCTTCGAAACGCCCCCGCAACCTTTCAGAGGGTGATGGATGGAGTATTAAGGGGGTTAAAACCTACACAGGCCCTCGTTTACCTTGACGATGTTATTATACTTAGTGCTGGTATTGAAGAACATGCCATTAGGTTGCAAAGGGTGCTAGAAAAGTTAAGAGAAGCCAAACTCACCTTGAAGTTCGAAAAATGTTTGTTTGCACAGAACGAAGTAAATTATTTGGGGCATATTATTGGTGGAGATGGTGTTCATCCGGACCCAGGGAAGATCGAGGTGGTTACAAACTTTCCTACGCCGACTACAATGAAAGAATTACAGTCCTTCTTAGGGCTCGCAAATTATTACTGGAGGTTCGTTGAAAATTACGTGGTGACGGCAAGGCCCCTAACGAGATTACTACAGAAGGGTACCACATTCGTATGGACCCCAGAATGTGATGCAGCCATGGACTCCCTAAAGAACGCCCTAGTGAATAGCCCGGTGCTGATGTATCCCGATTTTACCAAACCATTTATACTTTCTACCGATGCCAGCAGCTTCGCAGTGGGGGCCGTATTGGCACAAGAAGTGAACGGAGAAGAACACCCTGTCGCATATGCCTCGAGGCAGCTCCATGCTGCGGAAATTAACTAAACCACTTCTGAAAAGGAATTCGCGGCATTGGTGTGGGGTGTGGGCCATTTTAGGTGCTACTTGTATGGGAGAAAATTTCGGATCGTTACAGATCATGCGGCCCTAAAATGGCTTTTTAGTGTGAAGGATCCCTGCAGCAGACTGGTGCATTGGACTTTAAAATTGGGCGAATACGATTATGATGTTGTCCACAAACCCGGCAAACTTCACCAAAACGCAGATGGGCTGAGCCGGAAAGTACGGCATGCGGGGGTTGCCCCAATAGAAGATTGGCAGACGGAGCAAGGCAAAGACCCAGAGTGCAGCCGCTGGGGCGGTCGAGCGGGATTCTTAATGAAAGATGGAATCCTACATAAGAACACGCGGAAGGGGGAGCGAATTGTAGTCCCCGAGGCTCTGCGGGAAGGAATAATCCGGAAATTTCATGACCATCCTCATTCGGGACACCTGGGGATCCGGCCAACTGTAAGTCACATTCAAAATTCCTATTGGTGGCCCGGAATTTCAAAGGACGTTGAAGGTGCACTTAAAGGGTGTATTTCGTGTCAGCAAAGGAGTCCATACGGGAAAACTAGAGGTCCTCACCACGCCCTCCCCACTACGGATCGGCCTTTTGATTTTATCGCGTTAGACATAGTAGGACCTCTTCCCAAAACTAGTGGAGGTAATCGATATGTACTGTCAATACTTGATCATTTTTCGAGGTACATAATGATGGTGCCGATTGAGGATCAGACAGCAGAAACAATATCAGTAGTACTCGTAAAGGAATGGATTTTAAAGTTTGGCATTCCACAGAAAATACTAACTGACCAGGGAAGTAACTTTACCTCAGAGTTATTTCTCCATGTCTGCAAACTTTTGAGAGTTGAGAAACTAAGGACATCTCCTTTCCACCCTCAATGTAACGGTAGAGTTGAACGAGTCCATCGCACCATTGCGCAGATGTTGAGCCATTATGTGAATAGTGCGAACAATGACTGGGATGAATGGCTCCCATACGCAGTCGCGGCATATAATACTAGCGTACACAGGAGTACGAAGTGTGTTCCGCATGAAGTAGTATTTGGCTATAGTATGAATTCACCTTTTGAGTGTGTGGATAGGAAAATAAAGGGGCTGGATGGGTCATATGTGTCAACACTGAGACATAGACTGAGCGTAATTTGGGCAAAATGCAAGAAAAATAATAAAAGAGCGAGTGAAAACCAAGTGAAAGCTTCTCAGTTGAAATTTAAGAGACATAGTTATTTTGTGGATGATTTTGTATACTTACACGGCCCTAGTTTGAGGCCTGGTCAAGTGAAAAAGTTTCATAGGCCGTGGAAGGGACCATTTCGTGTTGTTGATGTTCTTCCGCCGTGTAATCTCAAATTGCAGCTAGCACACCGAACGGTGATAGTTCATCAAGATAGAGTGAAGCCCCAACACCACCTCTCCACCCTTCCCTCACCCCTTCCCACAGGAGCGAAGAGAGGAAGTCCCAGGAAAGTCCAGTCAGCACCCTCAGAATGAGGAAACAGAGGAAACCAGGAGCGACTTCCTGACCTGGTGGCAATAGTCAGCAACTGGGAATCGAACGCCAATCACGACATTTCCATTCAGGCAGAGAGTAACGGAGATTCCTCTCCTCAGTTAGAAGCCCCGCCATCACCTCGCTATACGAGCCCCTTATCTAGGAGCAGCCCAGACAGCGCGGCGCCGCAGGAGAAAAACAAAGGAGAGGAGGAAGATAGTGCTCCTTCCCCACCACCCCACGCCCATTGCCCACCTTATGCGCTATGCTCCCTTGGCCCCCCACACAGTCCACATACGAGTGATAGTGGAAACCCCTCCCCGACGCATGGCAGCGCAAGTGCACCCCCTACACACCCGTACAACCTCCGACCTCAACCAAGGTCTAAGAATGGAAGAGATTATTAGAGTGATTTTGTGTGTGGTATTTATGATGGCGACGTCGAGGGGTGACAGCCAAATAAAAGTGACCCCTCTGACGAGTGGGGTGGTTTTTGAACGACAAAAAGATGTGGTATTCTCCGAGCACACATGGTCAGTGGTGCTAAATTTTGATTTAATGGAGTTAAGGAATGAGTACAAACGATTGGGAAATGCTTTTGAGGATATGTATGAATACTAAGAGGGGAGTACAATGGAGTTCAAGTGAAGGCTTTAATGTCGCTATGAGTAGGATGTTTAATGAGTATCAGGGTGTTAAGGAAGAGCTAGAGATTTTAATTGGTTTATTAGAGAATAAGAGGTCCAAACAGGGTTGGATTAATGCTGGGGGAACGTTGTTGAAAACTGTTTTTGGGACTCTGGACTCGAGTGATTTAGAAAACATTAATCAGCGGATCGCAAGAGTGGAGAGAGCTGGGATCGACGCCAAAGCTGAGATTAGAAATCAGCTGATTTTTATGGGAAATTTGGAGGGGAGGATTTCTAACAATACTAGATTTATTAGAAGTCTAATTTCCGAGATAACTAAAATCGGTAATGGAACACGGGAGTTAGCAGCGTGGAATCGAGATTGTAAGTCAAAGAGTTAGAGAGGAAGATAAGTTGAGACAAGTTGGCCACGCTTTAGTAAACGCGCGCGTCGATTTGATTAATTTCAGACAAGCAATTGAGAGTAGTGTACATAATAAACTTAGCAGTGTATTGATCACCCCGAGTGTATTGATGAAAATACTACTAAGAATTCAGAATAATATTCGGCTTCCTTTATATATGTTAACTCCTGTTGAATCTAGCAAATTGTATGTTTATTACGAAATAGCTAAAACTTCGGCTGTAGTCATTGGTGATAAATTGAGGGTAATAGTGGACTTTCCTTTGGGAAATAAAGATAGTGTTTTGGAACATTACATAATACATACTGTTCCAATTTATTTTGGAAACTTGGGCACTCATCTTGAATGGAAGTTGTCTCATTCGCTTTAGATTAGTTATGATAGAAACTATTTTGCTGTGTTGAAGAAAGATTATTTGTTAAAGTGTAGAAAGGGACCGTTGTTTTTGTGCCCGACGGAGTTTATGTTGTTTCATGGTAATATGGGATTTTGTGAATATGATATGTTCATGTCGCGTAACCTGACGGGTTGCCACAAGGATATGTATGAACTCAAATGCTCCTTTTGGGAAAAAATTGGACGGGGGTGGCTATTTTCCATGCCTACCCCGTCTCGTTCATTTCTGTGTCGCAATGCGACATCTGTTGCTAGATCAATCACTTTGGAAGTTAGTGGGAGTGGAATGGTGACAGATACAAGTCACTGTGATATTTTTGGTAGTAACAAGCTATTCGTGGCCGTTCATGATAGTTTTGCTCTAAACGGGACTTTTCCAGAAATTCTGACGCCTAAATTTGCTTTGCTTGACGAAAAACGAGACGACTTTGGAATTAGTTAATTTTTCCAGTGCCAAAAGTTTGGAAACACTAAAAGCCGAAATAGATAAAAATCTTGCCTCCAGCGGAGGGAAGATGGACTTTGAAACACTTACGATGCACGTACTGAGTTTCCGCACATCCTCGCGGAATTACACTCATTATGTTGGAGGAGGAGCGGTTTGACCGCCTCCGTATTATCAGTTATTTTTATTGCTCTGTTTTGTAAACGTAAACTTAGACCTGTGAAATGTTTTAGTTATAAGAGAGAGACCACACCGCCCTCTGTGATCCGACACGACGCATGTACATGTCGCCTTACCATTAGAAGAATACGAAGCAGCCGAAAACGGTTGTTAGTATTGGTCATGGGCTTCGTATTACTATCAGTGTGATTATGATTGGGATTTTTGTGATTAGTGCTACTTCTGTGATGCCTTTAGATTTTTGTACATCCACTATATTTTCCAATCTCATACCTGTGTGCCAATTTTTGTTTGTTTCATCTTTTATCAAAAACATCCAACAAGGTTCGCAGTAATCTGTGTCTAATTTTTTTACCAATTGCAGTTTGTTTGAAAAAATATGAAGATGGAAAGGATCGAGTATTTCGCATATGATCTCGTGAAAAATCAAATTCAGTTGTATGCTTTGGGCCTAATTCAATTATGACCTTTTTTTCACTATCTGAAACTCGTTTGTCCATATAATCAAATAAATCAAAATTCATTAGATTTACACCAAGCTGATCTCCATCATCAGCTATATTTGTCACAGTCGCATTGGCATTATCTGTCTGAAGTTTAGGAAGATCATTCATAATTTCAATTGCACTTGAATGTAATGCAGTCTCTCGCTGTTCATTGCCCTTGTGATCTTTATTGTAATCAACAATATCTAATTCATACATGAAGTGGAAGCTAAAACATTTGCATGTTCATTGTCATTATCAATGTTTTCAGAGAAGGTAACATTTTCTTGAACGACTTCTACTGTAGTGGAAGTCGGGGGGGGGGGGGGGGGGGGGGGCACACATTTTCCTGTTCACGTTGATTTTCAGAGTGAAGGAATAAATCAATTTTAAGGTTTTTTTGTATTTTCCTGCTTTTGTTTTAATTTTTTCTTTTTGATGCTCCACTTTCAAATTTTCTTTTAGATGACATACCTATAGCCTACAGGGAATAAAGAAAAACATTAAAATGTGGAGTGTTTTAATCAAGCAAGCTTAAATTTCAAAAGAAGGTGAAATTTTATGCAGTAGGGGGAGGGGGGCTAGTGTAAACGATTTTTGCTTTTTCATAAATAATTCCAGCTAGGTATGGCCGATCAACAAAAATTGTTTTTTTAGATAGCACCATATGTCTTTGACAATTTAATTATGTTAACATAATGATTAATATTACCTCCATACATAAAGCTCAATGCTGTACAAAATGTAAATATATACTAAATATAATACATATTTTAACAAAATAAAAACATTTCGATAATATATAACTACTGAAGTCTTAAAAACAACAATTTTAACAAAGATAAAAAATTCCATTTTTTTGATTAATCATATAATATTTCTCCAAAATCCTTCCTTCCTAGCAATGAGTTTAAATGGGTTGATATTATTTTTCCAAAAACCAAGCAAAAAATAAAATTGGAATAAATCACGTACAGTAAATCTTCCCGCAACGCGGATTCAAATTTACATGGTACTAAATTTCCGACAAACTTCTCCGAACGCGGGGGGGTGATTCAAGGTTACGCAGCTTTTTTGAATGACCCTTTTCACTGAAATTTTTACCTGAAGAGATCGTTAGTGTAAAAAATTCGTACTAAGAATATAGAGATCGGCACTTAATAAAAAAACCGTCCAATGCTTTTCAAACTATATCCAGTGATGAGCTGTAGCCGGTTGCACCATAAATAGTTTTAGAACCGGTTGTTAAAATTCGTTACGGAAACTAATGTTGCTATAACATGTAACTACCGGTTCTCCCATATTATGAGAGAACCGGTTGTTAAAACTTTGGCAGCTCACCACTGCCTATATCCATCTTCTACTTCTTCAACCTAGAAATGAGATTCCTTTTTGTCCGTTTTTTCTATGTCACATTAGACATTAAGTGTGACTCCTTCAGGGAAAACGGAGATGGAAGGACAGTGCAACGGGGAAGCCCTTCAAGAAAAGCAAATTAAACAATGTGAAAGTGCCTCATGAAGTCCTCCGGGGAAAAGGGAGGGGAAAGAGAATGCAACTGGGAATCCCTTATTTCAATTGTGACTTGGAGAATAGCATAAATAAGCGTGTTTACTCTCTTATTGTGTGTCGAAGTGTCTTGTATTTATTATTGTTTTTTCATCAACATGGGCCCCCAAAAGACCAGCTGTAAGTGCTATAAAATATCCTAAAAAAAGAATTGGAAGGTTTTGTCCATGCAAGACAAGCTGACTATATTAAATAAGCTTCAAGAAGGAAGCTCAGCTGCATCATTAGCACACCAATATGATGTAAATGAATCTATGATAAGAACCATAAAGAAGGCAGAAGAAAAAAATCGTGCTAGTGTCCATGGCAACCAACGAATGTCTGTTGTATTTGAGCAAGTTAGGGAAGCAACTAACGATAATAAAGCGAAAACTATTATTTTTAATTTATTATTAAATGTTATTATTTTTTGTAAATGTAATACTACTGTATATAATTAGTTTATGCAATGTGCATAATATTTTTTCAAGGCAATGTAAGCAACAAATATGTTATTTGGGAACACGTCTTCAGTGTACAATTTCCTATCTCAGAACCGAACCCTATTATTCCCATAAGTTTAACGATTTCTCCAATGTGAATTCACGCAATGCGGCATCCTTGTAGAACGTAATCCCCACGTTGAAAGAAGTTTTACTGTAATTAACAGCAACATAAATTAATTAATTAACTTACTTTTCGAAATTTGTGACGATGACTTGAGAAAAACAAAATTTTGCAGGCGCTTTGCGGACTGTGGTACAAATTATTTAAATTATTATGTTTTGACAGGCAAATTGCTGTACGTTTTGCTGTACAGGAGATTAAAATGCTGTAAAATACAGCATAATGCTGTACATCTGTTCACTTTATCCATACATAACTATTTACTAAATACTGTAATCAGGACCGAATTAAGGATGTGAGAGACCTGGAGCATGTGATTTTTGAGGGCCCCTCAAAAACCTACATAATTTTTGTATTTTCTTGGGCTTACAGGTTTTTAAATTTGCCGCGATAAATAAAACTAAGTTATCACATTACCGTGTTCTGAATTTCAGTAAAATGTAAATTTTATTCACTTATTAAGTAAAAATTATTACTGCTAATTAATTGAATGGGAAGTTAAAATAGTGTATATTTTAAGGCATTGATAGACACATGTTTTGTCATTTGTGACTCATCAGTACCACTTTCACAAAAATTTTTACATATTTTTTAATCGTTTGTCAAACAATTTCGAAGAAAGTGATATTTATGAGTCCTGATGATGAAACACGTTTCTACCAATGCCTTAAAATATACAATATTTTAACTTCACATTCATTTAATTTGCAGTATTAATTTTTAATTAATCAGTTTACATATTATAATTGAAATTATTTATAATAAAATAAACTTTCCGAAAACCCAAGACAAGACAATAAATATAGTAATCAATAATTTTAATTTAATTACACAGTACACAATACTTAATTTATTAGTCAACATTTATGCTGGGGTGGGGCCGGGCAGGAGTATCTTTTGGGTGCAAGGTTCAACGTTAAATAATAATAATAATATTGTTTAACTGACATGTTATATGCTTGCACGCAATTATGTAATTACACTATAACTTCTATTAGTGTAAACAATAAACAGTAAACACATGGACACCACCGTAAGGCCGGGTGCACATTGAAACGCAAGCCAGTGCAACGCAGAGCAGGGAAATGCTGCAAGACAGAGGTGGTGCAGTGCTGGAAAAGCAGTGAAAGCGCATATTGAGGTTTTATCATTTAGGAAGCAGATTCCTTTGTGAATCTCAACTTTGATTGTCATATCTTGAATTTTCGCAGAAAGCACGTTATTATATATTAGTGAAGTGAGTACATGGAGAAACGCTGTTCGCACAGTGAATCGGAATTTTCAGATGAGAGATTTTGTAATTATTTCTGACTGACATGAGCAGAGAACAATTTGATGAAGTACGTACATAATTTCATCGAAACCGAGATTTATCAGAAGGATGCAACGCTCAGTAACCTATTGGAAGTAAAGAGAAACTCGCAGTATTTTTTTAGATAAGCTAATTTAAATCCTAATGTACTGGTCGTCAGTTATACTTTCTGATGCTCTATCACTTTCTGGAATAAACAACGATTCAGTCTCATCAGGCAATTCATCTACATCTATAATATATAGATGCTTCTTACACATGATATATATATATCATATATATATATATATATATATATATATATATATATATATATATATATATATATATATATATATATATATATATATATATATATATATATATATATATATATATATATATATATATATATATATATATATATATATATATATATATATATATATATATATATATATATATATATATATATATATATATATATATATATATATATATATATATATATATATATATATATATATATATATATATATATATATATATATATATATATATATATATATATATATATATATATATATATATATATATATATATATATATATATATATATATATATATATATATATATATATATATATATATATATATATATATATATATATATATATATATATATATATATATATATATATATATATATATATATATATATATATATATATATATATATATATATATATATATATATATATATATATATATATATATATATATATATATATATATATATATACTAGTTAATATGTGCTTGCATTCTGCAAGCATTTTCCCTAACCTTAATATATAGAGTAAGTGCAGACAAATAATTTTTAAGACAAAAGTTTGCACCTCTGCGCCTATTTACGTGTTTTTCTTTATGGACAATATTGGAAAAAAGCAACCCCTAAATTTTATAATTGTAAAAATTTTATAGGTTTTCATCATTTGTTGCAAATACTTCACATTTCCGCAAAATTTCATCTACGTAGCACCTCTTGAATTGCATTTATATAAATTTCATTGTTTAAACTTTATGAATATTCAACAGCCACAATAATAAACTTTTCTAAAAATTTTCAAATATAATTGTAACTGAAACACAATTCCTAAATTTTCAGCTTTCTAGTTAGTACGAAGGTATATAAAGATTAGTCACATTTTTTTTAACATTTATGAATTTTTAACGCCCGAATAAATAAACATTTTCAAGTTTCAATAATTCCGTTATCGTTATTTGGTAAATTCTACTGTCAGAAAAAATTTCAGCATTGTAGAACATTTAGAAGTACGTAAAAGGTGAAATGTTTTTTAAAAGTTTATAATTTTTAACTGCCAATAAATAAAAATATTGTAAATTTCTATTTTTCCTGTCCATTTCTCTATGCTATGTTAATATGTGCTTGCATTCTGCAACGTTTTCTAAATTTTACTATTTTTACAAATTGAAATTACTTACAATCGATTTTTTACGAAACCATATAACTGTCTCAAATTTCAAGTTAGAAGATCATTTTGAAGTGCCATACAACTTGAATACTCGTATGGGCCTATAATGGGTCATAACAGGTAATAGGATTTTGAATTTTTACAAAATCAGATGCTTTCCTTCTGTTGTAAGTAAAAACCCATAATTCTGCCAAATTTCAAGTTTGTATCTCAATGAGAAGTGCCTTATAATTTCCACACTCGTATGGGGCCGAATAGGGGCAAAATCGCCCCTTCAAAATTGGAATTTTTTTCCGATGTTATCATTTTATCTTAGGTTGCAATGTAATTTCTATAATCATGCCAAATTTCAAGTCTCTAGGACTTATGCAGCTGCCTTGCCTTTTTTGTTCTAATATGGGGCAATAATGGGGCAAAACCCCCAAAAATGAATATTATATCAATATCAGATATCCTTCATTAGGTGTCGTTCAACATTAACAGCATTATAATATAAGCCTCTGATTCCCATTAAAAGTTTACCCATATGAAAGGAAAGAGCTTGTTACCAAGGAAGCATATTGTTAGACCCAGAAAAATTAGCAATTTTTTTAGATAAAAACTATAAAATTAGGGTAATTCAACTCGGATTTGAATTCTGTCTTCAGAAATAAGAAACTACAATTCATATTCTATCCAATAGTTGAAGTCCCGAGTTCGTATCCTGACGGGAAGTAATTTTAAAATGCAAATATAAAAACTTCTACATAAATTTACGTTTTCTTATGGGCAAAAAATGGGGCAAAAAGGGGCCAAAATAGCCCCTCAGAATAGGAATTTTTCCAGTTTTTCGGATTTTTTCCTTTGGTTGTGACTAAAAAGCTATAATGTTACCAAATTTCAAATTATGTATCCTCCTATATATATGATATCTATAATATATAGATGCTTCTTACACATGATATATATATTATACTAGTTAATATGTGCTTGCATTCTGCAAGCATTTTCAAATTTTAGCCTTTTTGCAAATTCAAATTATTCCCAATCGATGTTGTACATAATCATATAACCATGTCAAATTTGGAGTTAGTTGCTCATTTAGAAGTGCCTTATAATTTTAATCCTCGTATGGGGTAATATTGGAGCAAAACAGCCCCTAACATTATGAGTTATTACACTCTCAGATTTTTTCCATCTGTTGTAACTAAAAACCCATAATTCTGCCAAATTTCAAGTTTGTATCTCATTAAGAAGTGCCTTATAATATCACACTCGTATGGGGCCGAAAAGGGGCAAAACCACCCATTAAAAATTGGAAATTTCGCAATTTTACAATTTTATCTTAGTTTGCTATGAAAATTCTATAATCGTGCCAAATTTCAAGTCTCTAGGTCCTATGCAGCTGCCTCGCATTTTTTGTTCTCGCATGGGGCCGAAAAGCGGCAAACCCGCCCCTTAACAATAAGAATTTTAGTAATTTTATCTTAGGTTGCAATGGAATTTCTATAACCGTGCCAAATTTCAAGTCTCTGGTACTAAGCAGCGGCATCGCCTTTTTTATTCTCGAATTGGGCAATAATGGGGCAAAACAGCCCCAAAAATGAGGATTATGTCAATATTGGATTTCATTCATTAGGTGTAGTTTAACATTAACAGCATTAAAATATAAGCCTCTGATTCCCATTAAAAGCTTACCCATATGAAAGGATAGAGCTTATTACCAAGGAAACCTATTGTATGACCCAGAAAAATTACTACTTTTTTAAGATAAAAACTATAAATTTACATTAATTCTACTCGGATTTGAATTCTGACTTCAAAAATAAGAGACTACAATTTATATCCTATCCGACAGTTTAAGTCTCGAGTTCGTATCTTGACGGGAAGTAATTTTAAAATGCAAATATAAAAACCTCTACACCAATTTACATGTATTCTTATGGGCAAAAAATGGGGGGAAAAGGGGCCAAAATAGCCCCTCAGAATAGGAATTTTGCCAGTTTCGGATTTTTTCCTTTGGTTGTGACCAAAAACCTATAATCCTGCCAAATTTCAAGTTTCTAGCACATCTGGAAGTGCCTCATAATTTTGTATCCTCATATCTATAATATATAGATGCTTCTTACACATGATATATCTATAATATATAGACGCTTCTTACACATGATATATATATATATGAGGATACAAAATTATTAGGCACTTCCAGTTGTGCTGGAAACTTGAAATTTGGTAGCATTATAGGTTTTTGGTCACAACCAAAGGAAAAAATCCGAAACTGTCGAAATTACTATTTTGAAGGGCTATTTTCGCCCCTTTTTGCCCCATTTTTTGCCCATAAGAAAACATGTAAATTGGTGTAGAGGTTTTTATATTTGCATTTTAAAATTACTTCCCGTCAAGATACGAACTCGAGACTTAAACTCTCGGATAGGATATAAATTGTAGTTTCTTATTTTTGAAGACGGAATGCAAATCCGAGTAGAATTAGCGTAATTTTATAATTTTTATCGCAAAAAATTGCTAATTTTTCTGGGTCTAGCAATAGGTTTCCTTGGTAACAAGCTCTATCCTTTCATATGGGTAAGCTTTTAATGGGAATCAGAGGCTTATATTTTAATGCTGTTAATGTTAAACTACACCTAATGAAGGAAATCCCATATTGATATAATCCTCATTTTTGGGGCTGTCTTGCCCCTTTATTGCCCCATTTGAGAACAAAAAAGGATAGAGCTTGTTACCAAGGAAACCTATTGTTAGACCCAGAAAAATTAGCAATTTTTTGCGATAAAAATTATAAAATTACGCTAATTCTACTCAGATTTGCATTCCGTCTTCAAAAATAAGAAACTACAATTTATATCCTATCCGAGAGTATAAGTCTCGAGTTCGTATCTTGACGGGAAGTAATTTTAAAATGCAAATATAAAAACCTCTACACCAATTTACATGTTTTCTTATGGGCAAAAAATGGGGCAAAAAGGGGCGAAAATAGCCCTTCAAAATAGTAATTTCGACAGTTTCGGATTTTTTCCTTTGGTTGTGACCAAAAACCTATAATGCTACCAAATTTCAAGTTTCCAGCACAACTGGAAGTGCCTAATAATTTTGTATCCTCATATATATATATATCATGTGTAAGAAGCGTCTATATATTATAGATATATCATGTGTAAGAAGCATCTTTATATTATAGATAAGAGGATACAAAATTATGGGCACTTCCAGATGTGCTAGAAACTTGAAATTTGGCAGGATTATAGGTTTTTGGTATGTAAATTGGTGTAGAGGTTTTTATATTTGCATTTTAAAATTACTTTCCGTCAAGATACGAACTCGAGACTTAAACTGTCGGATAGGATATAAATTGTAGTCTCTTTTTTTTGAAGTCAGAATTCAAATCCGAGTAGAATTAATGTAAATTTATAGTTTTTATCTTAAAAAAGTAGTAATTTTTCTGGGTCATACAATAGGTTTCCTTGGTAACAAGCTCTATCCTTTCATATGGGTAAGGTTTTAATGGGAATCAGAGGCTTATATTTTAATGCTGTTAATGTTAAACTACACCTAATGAATGAAATCCAATATTGACATAATCCTCATTTTTGGGGCTGTTTTGCCCCATTATTGCCCAATTCGAGAATAAAAAAGGCGATGCCGCTGCGTAGTACCAGAGACTCGAAATTTGGCACGGTTATAGAAATTCCATTGCAACCTAAGATAAAATTACTAAAATTCTCATTTTTAAGGGGCGCTTTGCCGCTTTTCGGCCCCATGCGAGAACAAAAAATGCGAGGCAGCTGCATAGGACCTAGAGACTTGAAATTTGGGGAAATCTGGAAGTGCCTCATAATTTTCTATCCTCATATATATATATATAATACTAGTTAATGTGTGCTTGCATTCTGCAAGCATTAGGAGAGGAAAAATAATTTTGAAACGGAAAAGTTTGGACCTCTTTATCGATTTCCTTATTGAAAAATTTTGAGGTAAAAACAACCCCTACATTTATAATTATAAATTATTTATAGGTTTTTAGCATTTGTTACATTTATGCGAAATTTTATTGATGTAGCACCCCTAGAAGTGTATTTATATAAATTTAATTGTTTAAAATTTTTGAATTTTTAACAGCCACAATAAGAAACTTTAGGGAAATTTTCAATGGTAATTGTCCCTGGAACATTATTTCCTAGCTTTCTTAATATTTTCAGATACCTGGCACTTCTGAAAGTACATAAACATTAGTCAGTTTGTTTAACATTCAAGAGATTATTACGGTTGAACAAATAAAAATTTACTAATTTCTGTAATCCCTTTATCAATATATGGCAAATTCTACCAATGGAAAAAATTTCAGCTTCATAGATCATTTAGAGTTACCTAAACCATGTAAAGTAAGTAAATAGTTTATAATTTTCAATGGTCAAGAAAATGAATATTGTTGCAATTTTTCCTCCAATTATTTTTTTAGATTCACCTATGTATTAAATTTCAGCTCTCCAATATTGTAGTTTGGGCTGAACATTTGTATCCTCCTATATCCATCTATATCCTAATTAAGACCTGTCAATATATAATGAATAAGCTTTTTTAAATGTTAGGATATTTCAATTTCAAATTATTCCCTTTCGTTTTTCAAAAAAAATCATATAAGCGTGTCAAATTTGAAGATTGTTGCTCATTTAGAAGTGCCTTATAATTTTATTCTTCGTATGGGGCAATAATAGGTCAAAACAGCCATAACGTTACGAATTTCTACAAATCCGAATTATTCCTAAGCAATTATCTCCAAAACCATATAACTGTGTCAAATTTCAAGTTTGTATCTCATTAAGAAGTGCCTTATAATGTTCACACTCGTATTGAGTAGAAATGGTGCAAATCCACACTTAAAAAATTGAATTTTTGCTATTTTTTTATTATATCTTCGGTTGCAATGAAATTTCTATAATGGTGCCATATTTCAAGTCTGTAGTTCATAAGGAGCTGTCTCATCATTTTTGTTCTCGTATGGAGAAATACTTGGGCAAAAGTGCTCCAAAAATGAGGATTATTACAATATAGGTTTCCTTCATTAGGCATAGTTTAACAGTAAAGGCATTAAAATATAAGCCTCTGATTCCCATTAAAAGCTTACCCATATGAAAGCACAAAGACTGTTGCCTAGGAAACCTATTGTTAGACCCAGAAAAATTGCACTTTTTTCCTGTAAAAACTATAAATTTATGCTAATTCTACTCGGACTTTAATTCTGTCTTCAAAAATAAGAAACTACTAATTATATCCTATCCGATAGTATAAGTCACGAGTTCGTATCTTGACGGGAAGTAATTTTAAATTGCAAATATAAAAACCTCTACACCAATTTACATGTTTTCTTATGGGAGAAAAATGGGGCAAAAAGGGGCCAAAATAGTCCCTCAAAATAGGAATTTCACCAGTTTCGGATTTTTCCCTCTGGTTGTGACTAAAAACCTATAATCCTACCAAATTTCAATTTTCTAGCACATCTGGAAGTGCCTCATAATTTTGTATCCTCCTATATATATATATCATGTGTAAGAAGCGTCTATATACTAGTTAATATGTGCTTACATTCTGCAATCATTTTCAAATTTTAGCCTCTGTGCAAATTCAAATTATACCCAATCGATGTTGTACATAATCATATAACCATGTCAAATTTGGAGTTAGTTGCTCACTTAGAAGTGCCTTATAATTTTAATCCTCGTATAGGTCAATAATGGAGCAAAACAGCCACTAACATTATGAGTTATTACACTCTCAGATTTTTTCCATCTGTTGTAACTAAAAACCCATAATTCTGCCAAATTTCAAGTTTGTATCTCATTAAGAAGTGCCTTATAATAATCACACTCGTATGGGGCCGAAAAGGGGAAAAACCACACATTAAAAATTGGAATGTTTGCAATTTTACAATTTTGTCTTAGTTTGCTATGAAAATCCTATAATCATGCCAAATTTCAAGTCTCTAGGTCCTATGCAGCTGCCTCGCATTTTTTGTTCTTGCATGGGGCCGAAAAGCGGCAAAGCCGCCCGTTAAAAATGAGAATTTTGTAATTTTATAATTTTATCTTAGGTTGCAATGAAATTTCTATAACCGTGCCAAATTTGAAGTCTCTGATTCCAAAGCAGCGGCATCGCCTTTTTTTTCTCGAAATGGACAATAATGGGGCAAAACAGCCCTAAAAATGAGGATTATATCAATATTGGATTTCATTCATTAGGTGTAGTTTAACATTAACAGCATTAAAATATAAGCCTCTGATTCCCATTAAAAGCTTACCCATATGAAAGGATAGAGCTTGTTACCAAGGAAACCTATTGTAAGACCCAGAAAAATTACTACTTTTTTGAGATAAAAACTATAAATTTCGTTAATTCTACTCGGATTTGCATTCCGTCTTCAAAAATAAGAAACTACAATTAAAATCCTATCCGACAGTTTAAGTCTCGAGTTTGTATCTTGAAGGGAAGTAATTTTAAAATGCAAATATAAAAACGTCTACACCAATTTACATGTTTTCTTATGGGCAAAAAAGGGGCAAACAGGCGCCATAATAGCCCTTCAAAATAGTAATTTCGACAGTTTCGGATTTTTTCCTTTGGTTGTGTCCAAAAACCTACAATCCTACCAAATTTCAAGTTTCTGGCACATCTGGAAGTGCCTCATAATTTTGTATCCTCATATCTATAATATATAGATGCTTCTTACACATGATATATCATATATATAGGAGGATACAAAATTATGAGACACTTCCAGATGTGCCAGAAACTTGAAATTTTGTAGGATTATAGGTTTTTGGTCACAACCGAAGGAAAAAATCCGAAACTGTCGAAATTCCTATTTTAAGGGGCTATTTTGGCCCCTTTTTGCCCCATTTTTTGCCTATAAGAAAGCATGTAAATTGGTGTAGAGATTTTTATATTTACATTTTAAAATTACTTCCCATTAAGATACGAACTCGAGAATTTAACTGTCGGATAGGGTATAAATTGTAGTTTCTTATTTTTGAAGACAGAATTCAAATCCGAGTAGAATTACTGTAATATTATAGTTTTTATTGCAAAAAAAGATGATTTTTCTGGGTCTAACAATAGGCTTCCTAGGCAACTGGCTTAATCCTTTCATATGGGTAAGCTTTTAATGGGAACCAGAGGCTTATATTTTAATGCCATTAATGCTAAACTACACCTAATGAAGGAAATCCGATATTGATATAACCCTCATTTTTGGGGCTGTTTTGCCCCAGTATGCTCTACTCGAGAACAAAAACTGTGATTTAGCTCCATGTGACCTAGAGACTTGAAATTTAGCACGATTATAGAAATGTTGTTGCAACCGAAGATACAATAAAAAAATAGCAAAAATTCAAATTTTTATGTGTGGTTTTGCACCATTTCTACCCAATACGAGTGTGAACATTATAAGGCACTTCTTAATGAGATATAAACTTGAAATTTGACACGGGTATATGGTTTTGGAGATAATCGATTAGGAATAATTCGGATTTGTAAAAATTCATAACGTTATGGCTGTTTTGACCCATTATTTCCCCGTACGAGGAATAAAATTATAAGGCACTTCTAAATGAGCAACAATCTTCAAATTTGACACGCTTATATGATTTTTTTGAAAAGCGAAAGGGAATAATTTGAAATTGTAAAAATCCTAACATTTAAAAATGCTTATTCATTATATATTGACGGGTCTTAATTAGGATATAGGAGGATACAAATGTTCAGCCCAAACTACAATAGTTGGAGAGCAGAAATTTAATACATAGGTGAATCTAAAAAAATAATTGGAGGAAAAATTGCAACAATATGTATTTTCTTGACCATTGAAAATTATAAACTATTTACTAAATTTACATGGTTTAGGTAACTCTAAATGATCTATGAAGCTGAAATTTTTTCCATTGGTAGAATTTGCCATATATTGATAAAGGGATTACAGAAATTAGTAAATTTTTATTTGTTCAACCGTAATAATCTCTTGAATGTTAAACAAACTGACTAATGTTTATGTACTTTCAGAAGTGCCAGGTATCTGAAAATATTAAGAATGTTAGGGAGTAATGTTCCGGTGAAAATTAACATTATAATTTTGTTAAAGTTTATTATTGTGGCTGTTAAAAATTCAAAAATTTTAAACAATTAAATTTATATAAATGCACTTCTAGGGGTGCTACATCAATAAAATTTCGCATAAATGTAACAAATGCTAAAAACCTATAAATGATTTATAATTATAAATTTAGGTGTTGTTTTCACCTCAAAATTTTTCAATACGGAAATCAATAAAGGGGTCCAAACTTTTCCGTTCCAAAATTATTTTTCCTCTCCTAATGCTTGCAGAATGCAAGCACACATTAACTAGTATATATATATAATATATCATGTGTAAGAAGCATCTATATATTATAGATATATCATATATATAGGAGGATACAAAATTATGGGGCACTTCCAGATGTGCTAGAAACTTGAAATTTGGTAGTGTTATAGGTTTTTGGTCACAACCAAAGGAAAAAATCTGAAAATGGCGAAATTCCTATTTTGAGGGGCTATTTTGGCCCCTTTTTGCCCCATTTTTTGCCCATATGAATGCATGTAAATTGGTGCAGAGGTTTTTATATTTCCATTTTAAAATTACTTCCCAACAAGAGACGAACTCGAGACTTAAACTGTCGGATAGGATATAAATTGTAGTTTCTTATTTTTGAAGACAGAATTCAAATCCGAGTAGAACTAGCGTAAATTTGTAGTTTTTATCGCAAAAAAGTGGCAATTTTTCTGGGTCTAACAATAGGCTTCCTAGGCAACTGGCTTAATCCTTTCATATGAGTAAGCTTTTAATGGGAATGAGGCTTATATTTTAATGCCTTTAATGTTAAACTATGCCTAATGAAGGAATTCCGATATTGTAGTAATCCCCATTTTTGGAGCTCTTTCACCCCAGTATTGCTCTATACGATAACAAAAATGATGAGGCAGCTCCATATGACCTAAAGACTTGAAATTTAGCACGATTATAGAAATGTTATTGCAGCCGAAGATAAAAGTCAAAAAATAGCAAAAATTCAAATTTTTAGGTGTGGTTTTGACCCATTTCTACCCTCTACCAGTGTGAACATTATATGGCACCTCTTAATGAGATACAAATCAGAAATATGAACGGTTATATGGTTTTGGACATAATTGATTAGGAATAATCCGAAATTGTAAAAATGCTAATATATGAAAATCTTGCATAATGCAACCACATATTATAAACATATAAACAAACGTCACATGGTTTAGTTACTTATAAATGTGCTACAATGCTGAAATTTTTTCTTACGTAGATCTTACCGAGTAACAAAAACGGGATCATAGATATTTGAAAATGTTTCTTTATTGGGGCGTCAAAAATACATAAATGCAAAAAAAATTAATGTTTATGCACTTTTATTAGAGCTAGGGAGCTGAATATTTTGAAGAATTAAGGAATGCTATTACAGCGGTAATAATATTGAAAAATATAATAAAGTCGTTTATTGTGGCTGTTAAAAATTCATCATTTTTAAACAGTTCATTTTATATAACGACACATTTAGAGGTACTACATCGATGAAACTTTGTAGAAATGTGAGGTATTCGTATCAAATGATGAAAAACTATGGAAAGTTTTACAATTATAAATTTCAGGGAGTGTTTTTACTCCAATATTGTCCATAATGAAAAACATTAATCGTCGCAGAGGTGCAAACTTTTGCATTTAAAAATTATCTGTCTAAACTACTCTTTATATTAGGATGAGACAAGACGCTTGCAGAATGCAAGCACACATTAACTAGTATATCTATAATATATAGATGCTTCTTACACATGATATATTATATATATATATATATGAGGATACAAAATTATGAGGCACTTCCAGATGTGCCAGAAACTTGAAATTTGGTAGGATTGTAGGCTTTTAGTCACAACCAAAGGAAAAAATCCGAAACTGGCAAAATTCCTATTTTGAGGGGCTATTTTGGCCCCTGTTTGCCCCATTTTTTGCCCATAAGAAAGCATGTAAATTGGTGCAGAGGTTTTTATATTTGCATTTTAAAATTACTTCCCGTCAAGATACGAACTCGAGACTTAAACTCTCGGATAGGATATAAATTGTAGTTTCTTATTTTTGAAGACGGAATGCAAATCCGAGTAGAATTAGCTTAATTTTATAGTTTTTATCGCAAAAAATTGCTAATTTTTCTGGGTCTAACAATAGGTTTCCTTGGTAACAAGCTCTATCCTTTCATATGGGTAAGCTTTCAATGGGAATCAGAGGCTTATATTTTAATGCTGATAATGTCAAACTACACCTAATGAAGGAAATCCGATATTGATATAATCCTCATTTTTGGGGCTGTTTTGCCCCATTATTGCCCCATTTGAGAACAAAAAAGGCGATGCAACTGCATAGGACCCAGAGACTTGAAATTTGGCACGGTTATAGAAATTTCATTGCAACCTAAGATGAAATTATAAAATTACAAAAATTCTCATTTTTAAAGGGCGGTTTTGCCCCTTTTCGGACCCATGCGAGAACAAAAAATGTGAGGCAGCTTCATTGGACCTAGAGACTTGAAATTTGGCACGATTATAGAATTTTCATGGCAAACTAAGATAAAATTGTAAAATTGCAAAAATTCCTATTTTTAATGTGTGGTTTTGCCCTTTTTCGGCCACATTCGAATGTGATAATTATAAGGCACTTCTTAACCCATTCAACGCGGCATGACTGGAATTCCAGTCATCGTGGTTCAATCGGCTGGCAGCATGACTGGAATTCCAGTCATAGCGTTAAATCTGTTTCTAGCGGTCTGGGTAAAGGACCGCCGGCGGAATGAGTTTCCTATGCGTCTCCAGCCATCAGTTTGACCCTAACCAGCGCTTGAGAAAGGTCCGTTTTGCAATTGATAGATTTTCTTCGGATTTTCGACTTTTTCTTTTTTGGGTACGTATTCACTCTGATTTTCCTATAGTGATTGAGAATTAGTTTTATTATGAATTAAAGGTTATTTTATTTTCTTTCCAATTCCTTTTTATATTATAAGAAAATTCATTTGTACATCGTTAATTTTTTCGACGATTTGCGTGTTTTTCCTCTAATAATTTTTCGGTAAGTACTCGATTCAAATTACCGTCAGTGAATGAAAATTAGTCGTTTTATTATCGATTGAAGGTTGATTTCTTTACTTTCCAGGTCCTTTTTATATTATAGGAAAATTCATTTTTATATTATTACTTTTTTTCGACGATTTGCGTATTTTTTCTGTAATAACTCGTTGTATCGGTAAGTATTTCAAAAAATCGTTAAAAATCTATTTTTGCGTATTTTCGTTAAATTTTTTCATATCTGCATTTCTTGCACTAAATTCTACTGGAAATGAAAGGAAACTGGATTCAGCCACCGGTAAGATCTCGGATTTTCCGTGCCGCGTTGAATGGGTTAATGAGATACAAACTTGAAATTTGGCAGAATTATGGGTTTTAGTTACAACAGATGGAAAAAATCTGAGACTGTAATAATTCTTGATGTTAGGGGCTGTTTTGCTCCATTATTGCTCCATACGAGGATTAAAATTATAAGGCACTTCTAAAAGAGCAACAAACTCCAAATTTGACATGGTTATATGATTATGTACAACATCGCTTGGGAGTAATTTGAATTTGTAAAAATGCTAAAATTTGAAAATGCTTGCAGAATGCAAGCACATAACAACTAGTATAATATATATATCATGTGTAACAAGCATCTATATATTATAGATATGAGGATACAAAATTATGAGGCACTTCCAGATGTGCCAGAAACTTGAAATGTTGTAGGATTATAGGTTTTTAGTCACAACCTAAGGAAAAAATCCGAAACTGGCAAAATTCCTGTTTTGAGGGGCTATTTTGGCAGCTGTTTGCCCCATTTTTTGCCCATAAGAAAGCATGTAAATTGGTGCAGAGGTTTTTATATTTACATTTTAAAATTACTTCCCGTCAAGATACGAACTCGAGACTTAATCTGTCGGATAGGATATAAATTGTAGTTTCTAATTTTTGAAGACGGAATGCAAATCCGAGTAGAATTAGCTTAATTTTATAGTTTTTATCGCAAAAAATTGCTAATTTTTCTGGGTCTAACAATAGGTTTCCTTGGTAACAAGCTCTATCCTTTCATATGGGTAAGCTTTCAATGGGAATCAGAGGCTTATATTTTAATGCTGTTAATGTCAAACTACACCTAATGAAGGAAATCCGATATTGATATAATCCTCATTTTTGGGGCTGTTTTGCCCCATTATTGCCCCATTCGAGAACAAAAAAGGCGATGCAGCTGCGTAGGAACCAGAGACTTGAAATTTGGCACGGTTATAGAAGTTTCATTGCAACCTAAGGTAAAATTATAAAATTACCAAAATTCTCAATTTTAAAGGGTGGCTTTGCCGCTTTTCGGCCCCATGCAAGAACAAAAAATGCGAGGCAGCCTCATAGGACCTAGAGACTTGAAATTTGGCACGATTATAGGATTTTCATAGCAAACTAAGACAAAATTGTAAAATTGAAAACATTCCAATTTTTAATGTGTGGTTTTGCCCCTTTTCGGCCCCATACGAGTGTGATAATTATAAGGAACTTCTTAATGAGATACAAACTTGAAATTTGGCAGAATTATGGGTTTTTAGTTACAACAGATGGAAAAAATCTGAGAGTGTAATAACTCATAATGTTAGTGGCTGTTTTGCTCCATTATTGCCCTATACGAGGATTAAAATAATAAGGCACTTCTAAGTGAGCAACTAACTCCAAATTTGACATGGTTATATGATTACGTACAACATCGATTGGGTATAATTTGAATTTGCAAAAAGGCTAAAATTTGAAAATGCTTGCAGAATGTAAGCACGTATTAACTAGTATATATATATATATATATATATATAGGAGGATACAAAATTATGAGGCACTTCCAGATGTGCTAGAAACTTGAAATGTGGCAAGATTATAGGTTTTTGGTCACAACCAAAGGAAAAAATCCGAAACTGGCAAAATTCCTATTTTGAGGGGCTATTTTGGCGCCTGTTTGCCCCATTTTTTGCCCATAAGAAAGCATGTGAATTGGTGCAGAGGTTTTTATATTTACATTTTAAAATTACTTCATGTCAAGATACGAACTCGAGACGTAAACTGTCGGATAGGATATAAATTGTAGTTTCTAATTTTTGAAGACGGAATGCAAATCCGATTAGAATTAGCTTATTTTTATAGTTTTTATCGAAAAAAATTGCTAATTTTTCTGGGTCTAACAATAGGTTTCCTTGGTAACAAGCTCAATCATTTCATATGGGTAAGCTTTCAATGGAAATCAGAGGCTTATATTTTAATGCTGTTAATGTCAAACTACACCTAATGAAGGAAATCCGATATTGATATAATCCTCATTTTTGGGGCTGTTTTGACCCATTATTGCCCCATTCGAGAACAAAAAAGGCGATGCAACTGCATAGGACCCAAAGACTTGAAATTTGGCACGGTTATAGAAATTTCATTGCAACCTAAGATGAAATTATAAAATTACCAAAATTCTCATTTTTAAAGGGCGGTTTTGCACCTTTTCAGACCCATGTGAGAACCAAAAATGCGAGGCAGCTGCATAGGACCTAGAGACTTGAAACTTGGCACGATTATAGAATTTTCATGGCAAACTAAGATAAAATAGTAAAATTGCAAAAATTCCTATTTTTAATGTGTGGTTTTGCCCTTATTCGGCCCCATACGAATGTGATAATTATAAAGCACTTCTTAATGAGATACAAACTTGAAATTTGGCAGAATTATGGGTTTTTAGTTACAACAGATGGAAAAAATCTGAGACTGTAATAATTCTTAATGTTAGGGGCTGTTTTGCTCCATTATTGCTCCATACGAGGATTAAAATTATAAGGCACTTCTAAATGAGCAACAAACTCCAAATTTGACATGGTTATATGATTATGTACAACATCGCTTGGGAATAATTTGAATTTGTACAAATGCTAAAATTTGAAAATGCTTGCAGAATGCAAGCACATAACAACAACTATATATATATATATATATATCATGTGTAAGAAGCGTCTATATATTATAGATATATGATATATGTAGGATATTGGAGGATAATAATGTCTGGCGCAAACTGCTATACTTGGAGATCTGCAATTTAATACCGAGGTGAACAAAGAGAAATAATCGGAGGAATAATTGCAAAATTGTAACAATGTGTATTATTTTGGGCGCTAAAAATTATAAACTATTTTACTAACATTTCGTGGTTTAGGTATTTCTAAATGCGCTATCGAGCTGAAATGTTTTCTAACTGTAGAATTCGCCAAATAATGAAAACGGGAATATAGAAATTTGAAAATATTTATTCGTTCGGCCGTAATAAATTCTCAAATGTTTAACAAACTGAGTAATGTTTATGTACTTTCTGTAGATCCTGGAAGCTGAAAATTTTAACAGAGTTAGGAAATAATGTCCCGGTGGTAAATAACATTGAAAATTTTATAAATATTTATTGCTGTGGCTGTAAAAATTAACAAAATTAAAACAATGAAATTCATATAAATGCACTTCTAGAGGTGCTACATTGATGAAATTTCGTATAAATGTGAGGTATTCATAACAAATGATAGAAACCTATAAATGTACTGTAATTATAAATTTTAGGGGTTGTTTTTACCCCAATATTTTCGAAACAGAAAAACACGTAATTCGGAACCGAGATGCGAACTTATGCATTGGAAGTAATTTTTCGGCTTTTATTTTTACTTTAAGGATAGAGAAAATGCTTGCAGAATGCAAGCACACATTTACTTGTATATATATATATATCATGTGTAAGAAGCGTCTATATATTATAGATATCATATATATAGGAGGATACAAAATTATGAGGCACTTCCAGATGTGCCAGAAACTTGAAATTTGGTAGGATTATAGGTTTTTAATCAGAACCAAAGGAAAAAATACGAAACTGGCAAAATTCCTATTTTGAGGGGCTATTTTGGCGCCTGTTTGCCCCATTTTTTGCCCATAAGAAAGCATGTGAATTGGTGCAGAGGTTTTTATATTTACATTTTAAAATTACTTCACGTCAAGATACGAACTCGAGACGTAAACTGTCGGATAGGATATAAATTGTAGTTTCAAATTTTTGAAGACGGAATGCAAATCCGAGTAGAATTAGCTTATTTTTATAGTTTTTATCGCAAAAAATTGCTAATTTTTCTGGGTCTAACAATAGGTTTCCTTGGTAACAAGCTCAATCATTTCATATGGATAAGCTTTCAATGGAAATCAGAGGCTTATATTTTAATGCTGTTAATGTCAAACTACACCTAATGAAGGAAATCCAATATTGATATAATCCTCATTTTTGGGGCTGTTTTGACCCATTATTGCCCCATTCGAGAACAAAAAAGGCGATGCAACTGCATAGGACCCAGAGACTTGAAATTTGGCATGGTTATAGAAATTTCATTGCAACCTAAGATGAAATTATAAAATTACAAAAATTCTCATTTTTAAAGGGCGGTTTTGCCCCTTTTCGGACCCATGCGAGAACAAAAAATGTGAGGCAACTGCATAGGATCTAGAGACTTGAAATTTGGCACGATTATAGAATTTTCATGGCAAACTAAGTAAAATAGTAAAATTGCAAAAATTCCTATTTTTAATGTGTGGTTTTGCCCTTATTCGACCCCATACGAGTGTGATAATTATAAAGCACTTCTTAATGAGATACAAACTTGAAATTTGGCAGAATTATGGGTTTTTAGTTACAACAGATGGAAAAAATCTGAGACTGTAATAATTCTTAATGTTAGGGGCTGTTTTGCTCCATTATTGCTCCATACGAGGATTAAAATTATAAGGCACTTCTAAATGAGCAACAAACTCCAAATTTGACATGGTTATATGATTATGTACAACATCGCTTGGGAGTAATTTGAATTTGTAAAAATGCTAAAATTTGAAAATGCTTGCAGAATGCAAGCACATAACAACTAGTATATATATATACTAGTTAATATGTGCTTGCATTCTGCAAGCATTGTCATATTTTAGCATTTTTACAAATCCTAATTATTCCCAATCGATGTTGTAGATAATCATATAACCGTGTCAAATTTGGAGTTTGTAGCTCATTTAGAGGTGCCTTATAATTTAAATACTCGTATGGGGCACTAATGGAGCAAAAAAGCCCCTAACATTATGAATTTTTACATTCTCAGATTTTTTCCATCTGTTGTAACTAAAAACCCATAATTCTGCAAAATTTCAAGTTTGTATCTCATTAAGAAGTGCCTTATAATTATCACACTCTTATGGGGAAGAAAAGGGGGAAACCACCCATTAAAAATTGGAATTTTTGCAATTTTACAATTTTATCTTAGTTTGCCATGAAAATTCTATAATCGTGCCAAATTTCAAGTCTCTATGTCCTATGCAGCCGCCTCGCATTTTTTGTTCTCGTATGGGGCCGAAAAGGGACAAAACCGCCCCTTAAAAATTAGAATTTTTGCAATTTTACAATTTCATCTTAGGTTGCAATGAAATTTCTATAACCGTGCCAAATTTCAAGTCTCTGGGTCCTATGCAGCTGCATCGCCTTTTTTGTTCTCGAATGGGGCAATAATGCGGCAAAACAGCCCCAAAAATGAGGTTTATATCAATATCAGATTTCCTTATTTGGTGTAGTTTAACATTAACAGCTTTAAAATATAAACCTCTGATTCCCATTAAAAGCTTATCCATATGAAAGGATAGAGCTTGTTACAAAGGAAGCCTATTGTTAGACCCAGAAAAATTATCACTTTTTTGCGATAAAAACTATAAAATTACGCTAATTCTACTCGTATTTGAATTCTATCTTCAAAAATAAGAAACTACAATTCATATTCTATCCGACAGTTTAAGTCTCGTGTTCGTATCTTGAGGGGGAGTAATTTTAAAATGCAAACATAAAAACCTCTACACCAATTTACATGTTTTCTTATGGGCCTAAAATGAGACAAAAAGGGGCCAAAAAAGACCCTCAAAATAGGAATTTCGCCAGTTTTGGATTTTTTCCTTCGGTTGTGACCAAAAACCTATATTCCTACCAAATTGCAAGTTTCCAGCACATCTGGAAGTGCCTCATCATTTTGCATCCTCCTATATATATGATATATCATGTGTAAGAAGCATCTATATATTATAGATATATATATATGAGGATACAAAATTATGAGGCACTTCCGGATGTGCTAGAAAGTTGAAATTTGGTAGGATTATAAGTTTTTGGTCACAACCGAAGGAAAAAATCCGAAACTGGCAAAATTCCTATTTTGAGGGGCTATTTTGGCGCCTGTTTGCCCCATTTTTTGCCCATAAGAAAGCATGTAAATTGGTGCAGAGGTTTTTATATTTACATTTTAAAATTACTTCCCGTCAAGATACGAACTCGAGACTTAATCTGTCGGATAGGATATAAATTGTAGTTTCTAATTTTTGAAGACGGAATGCAAATCCGAGTAGAATTAGCTTAATTTTATAGTTTTTATCGCAAAAAATTGCTAATTTTTCTGGGTCTAACAATAGGTTTCCTTGGTAACAAGCTCTATCCTTTCATATGGGTAAGCTTTCAATGGGAATCAGAGGCTTATATTTTAATGCTGTTAATGTCAAACTACACCTAATGAAGGAAATCCGATATTGATATAATCCTCATTTTTGGGGCTGTTTTGCCCCATTATTGCCCCATTCGAGAACAAAAAAGGCGATGCAGCTGCGTAGGAACCAGAGACTTGAAATTTGGCACGGTTATAGAAGTTTCATTGCAACCTAAGGTAAAATTATAAAATTACCAAAATTCTCAATTTTAAAGGGTGGCTTTGCCGCTTTTCGGCCCCATGCAAGAACAAAAAATGCGAGGCAGCCTCATAGGACCTAGAGACTTGAAATTTGGCACGATTATAGGATTTTCATAGCAAACTAAGACAAAATTGTAAAATTGAAAACATTCCAATTTTTAATGTGTGGTTTTGCCCCTTTTCGGCCCCATACGAGTGTGATAATTATAAGGAACTTCTTAATGAGATACAAACTTGAAATTTGGCAGAATTATGGGTTTTTAGTTACAACAGATGGAAAAAATCTGAGAGTGTAATAACTCATAATGTTAGTGGCTGTTTTGCTCCATTATTGCCCTATACGAGGATTAAAATAATAAGGCACTTCTAAGTGAGCAACTAACTCCAAATTTGACATGGTTATATGATTACGTACAACATCGATTGGGTATAATTTGAATTTGCAAAAAGGCTAAAATTTGAAAATGCTTGCAGAATGTAAGCACGTATTAACTAGTATATATATATATATATATATATATAGGAGGATACAAAATTATGAGGCACTTCCAGATGTGCTAGAAACTTGAAATGTGGCAAGATTATAGGTTTTTGGTCACAACCAAAGGAAAAAATCCGAAACTGGCAAAATTCCTATTTTGAGGGGCTATTTTGGCGCCTGTTTGCCCCATTTTTTGCCCATAAGAAAGCATGTGAATTGGTGCAGAGGTTTTTATATTTACATTTTAAAATTACTTCATGTCAAGATACGAACTCGAGACGTAAACTGTCGGATAGGATATAAATTGTAGTTTCTAATTTTTGAAGACGGAATGCAAATCCGATTAGAATTAGCTTATTTTTATAGTTTTTATCGAAAAAAATTGCTAATTTTTCTGGGTCTAACAATAGGTTTCCTTGGTAACAAGCTCAATCATTTCATATGGGTAAGCTTTCAATGGAAATCAGAGGCTTATATTTTAATGCTGTTAATGTCAAACTACACCTAATGAAGGAAATCCGATATTGATATAATCCTCATTTTTGGGGCTGTTTTGACCCATTATTGCCCCATTCGAGAACAAAAAAGGCGATGCAACTGCATAGGACCCAAAGACTTGAAATTTGGCACGGTTATAGAAATTTCATTGCAACCTAAGATGAAATTATAAAATTACCAAAATTCTCATTTTTAAAGGGCGGTTTTGCACCTTTTCAGACCCATGTGAGAACCAAAAATGCGAGGCAGCTGCATAGGACCTAGAGACTTGAAACTTGGCACGATTATAGAATTTTCATGGCAAACTAAGATAAAATAGTAAAATTGCAAAAATTCCTATTTTTAATGTGTGGTTTTGCCCTTATTCGGCCCCATACGAGTGTGATAATTATAAAGCACTTCTTAATGAGATACAAACTTGAAATTTGGCAGAATTATGGGTTTTTAGTTACAACAGATGGAAAAAATCTGAGACTGTAATAATTCTTAATGTTAGGGGCTGTTTTGCTCCATTATTGCTCCATACGAGGATTAAAATTATAAGGCACTTCTAAATGAGCAACAAACTCCAAATTTGACATGGTTATATGATTATGTACAACATCGCTTGGGAATAATTTGAATTTGTACAAATGCTAAAATTTGAAAATGCTTGCAGAATGCAAGCACATAACAACAACTATATATATATATATATATATCATGTGTAAGAAGCGTCTATATATTATAGATATATGATATATGTAGGATATTGGAGGATAATAATGTCTGGCGCAAACTGCTATACTTGGAGATCTGCAATTTAATACCGAGGTGAACAAAGAGAAATAATCGGAGGAATAATTGCAAAATTGTAACAATGTGTATTATTTTGGGCGCTAAAAATTATAAACTATTTTACTAACATTTCGTGGTTTAGGTATTTCTAAATGCGCTATCGAGCTGAAATGTTTTCTAACTGTAGAATTCGCCAAATAATGAAAACGGGAATATAGAAATTTGAAAATATTTATTCGTTCGGCCGTAATAAATTCTCAAATGTTTAACAAACTGAGTAATGTTTATGTACTTTCTGTAGATCCTGGAAGCTGAAAATTTTAACAGAGTTAGGAAATAATGTCCCGGTGGTAAATAACATTGAAAATTTTATAAATATTTATTGCTGTGGCTGTAAAAATTAACAAAATTAAAACAATGAAATTCATATAAATGCACTTCTAGAGGTGCTACATTGATGAAATTTCGTATAAATGTGAGGTATTCATAACAAATGATAGAAACCTATAAATGTACTGTAATTATAAATTTTAGGGGTTGTTTTTACCCCAATATTTTCGAAACAGAAAAACACGTAATTCGGAACCGAGATGCGAACTTATGCATTGGAAGTAATTTTTCGGCTTTTATTTTTACTTTAAGGATAGAGAAAATGCTTGCAGAATGCAAGCACACATTTACTTGTATATATATATATATCATGTGTAAGAAGCGTCTATATATTATAGATATCATATATATAGGAGGATACAAAATTATGAGGCACTTCCAGATGTGCCAGAAACTTGAAATTTGGTAGGATTATAGGTTTTTAATCAGAACCAAAGGAAAAAATACGAAACTGGCAAAATTCCTATTTTGAGGGGCTATTTTGGCGCCTGTTTGCCCCATTTTTTGCCCATAAGAAAGCATGTGAATTGGTGCAGAGGTTTTTATATTTACATTTTAAAATTACTTCACGTCAAGATACGAACTCGAGACGTAAACTGTCGGATAGGATATAAATTGTAGTTTCAAATTTTTGAAGACGGAATGCAAATCCGAGTAGAATTAGCTTATTTTTATAGTTTTTATCGCAAAAAATTGCTAATTTTTCTGGGTCTAACAATAGGTTTCCTTGGTAACAAGCTCAATCATTTCATATGGATAAGCTTTCAATGGAAATCAGAGGCTTATATTTTAATGCTGTTAATGTCAAACTACACCTAATGAAGGAAATCCAATATTGATATAATCCTCATTTTTGGGGCTGTTTTGACCCATTATTGCCCCATTCGAGAACAAAAAAGGCGATGCAACTGCATAGGACCCAGAGACTTGAAATTTGGCATGGTTATAGAAATTTCATTGCAACCTAAGATGAAATTATAAAATTACAAAAATTCTCATTTTTAAAGGGCGGTTTTGCCCCTTTTCGGACCCATGCGAGAACAAAAAATGTGAGGCAACTGCATAGGATCTAGAGACTTGAAATTTGGCACGATTATAGAATTTTCATGGCAAACTAAGTAAAATAGTAAAATTGCAAAAATTCCTATTTTTAATGTGTGGTTTTGCCCTTATTCGACCCCATACGAGTGTGATAATTATAAAGCACTTCTTAATGAGATACAAACTTGAAATTTGGCAGAATTATGGGTTTTTAGTTACAACAGATGGAAAAAATCTGAGACTGTAATAATTCTTAATGTTAGGGGCTGTTTTGCTCCATTATTGCTCCATACGAGGATTAAAATTATAAGGCACTTCTAAATGAGCAACAAACTCCAAATTTGACATGGTTATATGATTATGTACAACATCGCTTGGGAGTAATTTGAATTTGTAAAAATGCTAAAATTTGAAAATGCTTGCAGAATGCAAGCACATAACAACTAGTATATATATATACTAGTTAATATGTGCTTGCATTCTGCAAGCATTGTCATATTTTAGCATTTTTACAAATCCTAATTATTCCCAATCGATGTTGTAGATAATCATATAACCGTGTCAAATTTGGAGTTTGTAGCTCATTTAGAGGTGCCTTATAATTTAAATACTCGTATGGGGCACTAATGGAGCAAAAAAGCCCCTAACATTATGAATTTTTACATTCTCAGATTTTTTCCATCTGTTGTAACTAAAAACCCATAATTCTGCAAAATTTCAAGTTTGTATCTCATTAAGAAGTGCCTTATAATTATCACACTCTTATGGGGAAGAAAAGGGGGAAACCACCCATTAAAAATTGGAATTTTTGCAATTTTACAATTTTATCTTAGTTTGCCATGAAAATTCTATAATCGTGCCAAATTTCAAGTCTCTATGTCCTATGCAGCCGCCTCGCATTTTTTGTTCTCGTATGGGGCCGAAAAGGGACAAAACCGCCCCTTAAAAATTAGAATTTTTGCAATTTTACAATTTCATCTTAGGTTGCAATGAAATTTCTATAACCGTGCCAAATTTCAAGTCTCTGGGTCCTATGCAGCTGCATCGCCTTTTTTGTTCTCGAATGGGGCAATAATGCGGCAAAACAGCCCCAAAAATGAGGTTTATATCAATATCAGATTTCCTTATTTGGTGTAGTTTAACATTAACAGCTTTAAAATATAAACCTCTGATTCCCATTAAAAGCTTATCCATATGAAAGGATAGAGCTTGTTACAAAGGAAGCCTATTGTTAGACCCAGAAAAATTATCACTTTTTTGCGATAAAAACTATAAAATTACGCTAATTCTACTCGTATTTGAATTCTATCTTCAAAAATAAGAAACTACAATTCATATTCTATCCGACAGTTTAAGTCTCGTGTTCGTATCTTGAGGGGGAGTAATTTTAAAATGCAAACATAAAAACCTCTACACCAATTTACATGTTTTCTTATGGGCCTAAAATGAGACAAAAAGGGGCCAAAAAAGACCCTCAAAATAGGAATTTCGCCAGTTTTGGATTTTTTCCTTCGGTTGTGACCAAAAACCTATATTCCTACCAAATTGCAAGTTTCCAGCACATCTGGAAGTGCCTCATCATTTTGCATCCTCCTATATATATGATATATCATGTGTAAGAAGCATCTATATATTATAGATATATATATATGAGGATACAAAATTATGAGGCACTTCCGGATGTGCTAGAAAGTTGAAATTTGGTAGGATTATAAGTTTTTGGTCACAACCGAAGGAAAAAATCCGAAACTGTCGAAATTACTATTTTGAAGGGCTATTTTGGCCCCTGTTTGCCCCATTTTTTGCCCATAAGAAAACATGTAAATTGGTGTAGAGGTTTTTATATTTGCATTTTAAAATTACTTCCCGTCAAGATACAAACTTTCTTATTTTTGAAGACGGAATGCAAATCCGAGTAGAATTAGCTTAATTTTATAGTTTTTATCGCAAAAAATTGCTAATTTTTCTGGGTCTAACAATAGGTTTCCTTGGTAACAAGCTCTATCCTTTCATATGGGTAAGCTTTCAATGGGAATCAGAGGCTTATATTTGAATGCTGTTAATGTTAAACTACACCTAATGAAGGAAATCCGATATTGATATAATCCTCATTTTTGGGGCTGTTTTGCCCAATTATTGCCCCATTCGAGAACAAAAAAAGCCATGCAACTGCATAGGACCCAGAGACTTGAAATTTGGCACGGTTATAGAAATTTCATTGCAACCTCAGATGAAATTATAAAATTACAAAAATTCTCATTTTTAAAGGGCGGTTTTTCCCCTTTTCGGACCCATGCGAGAACAAAAAATGCGAGGTAGCTGCATAGGACCTAGAGACTTGAAACTTGGCACGATTATAGTATTTTCATGGCAAACTAAGATAAAATTGTAAAATTGCGAAATTTCCAATTTTTAATGGGTGGTTTTGCCCCTTTTCGGCCCCATACGAGTGTGATATTATAAGGCACTTCTTAATGAGATACAAACTTCAAATTTGGCAGAATTATGGGTTTTTAGTTACAACAGATGGAAAAAATCTGAGACTGTAATAATTCTTAATGTTAGGGGCTGTTTTGCTCCATTATTGCTCCATACGAGGATTAAAATTATAAGGCACTTCTAAATGAGCAACAAACTCCAAATTTGACATGGTTATATCATTATGTACAACATCGCTTGGGAATAATTTGAATTTGTAAAAATGCTAAAATTTGAAAATGCTTGCAGAATGCAAGCACATAACAACTAGTATATATATATATATCTATAATATATAGATGCTTCTTACACATGATATATGTATATATCATATATATAGGAGGATACAAAATTATGAGGCACTTCCAGATGTGCTGGAAACTTGAAATTTGGTAGGATTATAGGTTGTTAGTCACAACCAAAGGAAAAAATCCGAAACTGGAAAAATTCCTATTCTGAGGGTCTATTTTGGCACCTTTTCGCCCCATTTTTGGCCCATAAGAAAGCATGTAAATTGGTGCAGAGGTTTTTATATTTGCATTTTAAAATTACTTTCCGTCAAGATACGAACTCGAGACTTAGACTTTCGGATAGTATATAAATTCTAGTTTCTTATTTTTGAAGACAGAATTCAAATCCCATTAGAATTAGCATAAATTTGTAGTTTTTATCACAAAAAAGTAGTAATTTTTCTGGGTCTAACATTAGGCTTCCTAGGCAACTGGCTTAATTCTTTCATATGGGTAAGCTTTTAATGGGAATGAGAGGCTTATATTTTAATGCCTTTAATGTTAACCTATGCCTAATGAAGGAATTCCGATATTGTAGTAATCCCCATTTTTGGAGCTCTTTTGCCCCAGTATTGCTCTATACGAAAACAAAAATGATGAGGCAGCTCCATATGACCTAGAGACTTGCAATCTAGCACGCTTATGGAAATGTTGTTGCAACCGAAGTTAAAGTAAAAAAATAGAAAAAATTCCAATTTTTAGGTGTGGTTTTGACCCATTTTTCCCACTACGAGTGTGAACATTATAAGGCACTTCTTAATGATATACAAACTTAAAATTTGACACGGTTATATGGTTTTGGACATAATTGATTAGGAATAATTCGAAATTGTAAAAATGCTAATATATAAAAATGCTTGCATAATGCAGTCACATATTATAAACATATAAACAAACGTTTCATGGTTTAGTTACTTATAAATGTGCTACAATGATGAAATTTTTTCTTACGTAGATCTTACCGAGTAACGAAAACGGGATCATAGATATTTGAAAATGTTTCTTTATTGGGCCGTAAAAAATACATAAATGTTAAAAAAATTAATGTTTATGCACTTTTATTAGAGCTAAGGAGCTGAATATTTTGAGAAATTAGGGAATGCCTTTCCAGCGGTAAATAATATTGAAAAATATAATAAAGTTTATTATTGTGGCTGTTAATAATTCATCATTTTTAAACAATTAATTTTATATAACTACACATTTAGAGGTGCTACATCGATGAAATTTTGCAGAAATGTGAGGTATTCGTATCAAATGATGAAAAACTATGGAAAGTTTTACAATTATAAATTTCAAGGGTTGTTTTTATTCCAATATTGTCCATAATGTCAAACATTAATCGTCGCAGAAGTGCAAACTTTTTCATTTAAAAATTATGTCTAAACTACTCTTTATATTAGGATGAGACAAGACGCTTGCAGAATGCAAGCACACATTAACTAGTATTTCATTATTTGCCATGCTTCCATTTGTTTTAACTTGAATATCGAGCCATAAATATACAATGCAATGCAAAACTTTCGATAGCCTAAATTGCTTATCTCGTTAAATGCTCTTGAAATATAGCAGAATGCAAATAACTTTGAACTCTTTTAAAGGGTGTTGAACGATCTTTTAATAATTTTTAATTTTCAACCGTGAATAAGGATATCACGTAAAGGGACTGCAAAAGGGCGATACACAAGATCTCCATATACAAAGATATTATTTCTTCCTAATGAAAATATACAGATAGCTCCTACCTCTCCCTTTTCCGTCAAGAATAGAAAAATATATAAGAAGATTCCTTACCTATTAACTACTGAACACCACCAAAAGAGAACTCCATGCTTTCACTCAAAATTGTTTACTGAACTCCTGGCTACTGATTCGCTACTTCTTCTGCTGTCATGGTTTTACCATTAAATCCCGAAGCATAAGAACAGCCAACCTGCTCCTTTGAAATAATATTAATGATGACTGACCCATAATACGAGATGGAGAGGCGTAAAGGTTGGCCAAACCTTTCTTAAAGGGATATTCCCTGCTTCCAGCTTAGGTCGTGTCCACCTAACAAATATGTTTGAGCAAGAATTGAGTAGGTTGTTTCTTTACGGAATATGTTTAGATAAACTCAAGCCTCCAAGGGAAACCAAAAAAACTTCTCGAAGGAGAGAGAAAGAGATGGTATTCAAAGGAAGCGACTGCACCTTTCTTCTTATTGTTAGAGACAACTTCTATAGATAAACAAATCTTCTGTAAGGGTATCCCCAAAATCTCATTTTCATTTCCGTCCCTAAATACGACCATCTTGAAATCCTCTTGCCCCTAGCAGGTTATACAGAGTTCTTTACGTGTTATGTTGCGGCCAATCCAAGGCCCCAAGGCAATGCCTTGCCGTAGTTCCACCCCTGAATGAGAATGAGTGGATGGTCCAAATGAATATTTTTGGCATTAAGATTTTCCTACGTCTTTTACATATAAAATCTATCTAAAGCATCCTTTTTGTCATTGTGTTGTAATGACTTGAAAATGGTGACTACAAAGAGTAGTGCATGCAGACAGACAGAAAGGGACTGGTGGTCATGGCACTTGGTGCAGCCCTGGCTCCATGCAAGCACCATGGCAACAACCATGTTTTTACCGCAGTAAAACATGACTCTCTTCATTCTCACCAATACTGAAGTACATACTTAAAAATACCTCTTCACAGCATCATTTGTTACCATATTTTTCGGTGATGTTCAGCCAGAACTACTATCAACATGGACGACAGATAAACCACAGTATGGACAGATCTATATTTATGATAGTGAAATTGCTGTCTTTTTGTACATCAGAGAACTGCATGCAGTATGTGAAGTTCTTAATTGATTGCAAGTCTTAAAATGAAAATAAATGAACATTAACTGTTATTTAAATTAAATCTTTTGTTTATTCCCTCATTTTTTCTTCCCTAAATCCCACAAATGCAGGTAAAGAAAGGAAGGGGAAAAAAAATGAAAGGAAGTAAAGAAAAGGGAGGGAAAGATAGGATGGGATCCCACAGCAGGGTTAGAAAGCGAAATGAACAGAGGGGGAGCCCATAGTGCAGGCATGTCAAACTCGAAGAAGTATCAGGGCCGCATTGAAGTGTTGTATGTTATAGAATTATTTTATTAGGATTACAGTTGTTTAATGAGGGCCAGAATTGGCAAAATAGAATTTATATGGAAGGTTGAATGCATATTTCATTATTAAAAGCAACAATTTAGAAACCGCATTCTATAGTAACTCAATAACTAAGAAAAAATATTGTCCTTTTCATAACAATAAAGTATTAATATAAAATCTTGAACAATTTAGTTGAGACAAAAATTAACATTCAGGCTGCTGTAAGGCAGACATTCTTGCCCTAGTGTATACCATATATACCCGAATATAAGATGACTCTGATTATAAGACAACCCCCCATTTTGAACTCATAATAAAGGGAAAAAGTTCATTATGCACACAATGAGAGAGGTTTATTATACCATTGACTAATAAACATTGAACTAATTGAAATAAGCAATTTTGTAGTGTTAGTTGGCATATACAGTTGCTTTCCTTCAAGTGTCTATCAACAACTGCTTTTAACTTCTTACAGGACCTACTATAAAGGTGAAGTCAGTGCAAGCGTTTGTTTAGATTACCAATGAAGAGAAAACAATAATTATTTTCTTTTGTTTATTTGAATGTTTAATTGGCCTTTAATGAATCTGAGGCAACAATGAGTCTCCTTGGCAACACCCGGAATGTGTACGAAAAATCCGCATAATCTTGAAAAAGAATGCGTATTTCTGAAAAATTCGACCATGTAACGTGTAAACATCGCAAGAATAAGATAGTATAGAGCTTTAGCCGTCGAATAAAGCAAAAAAGAGGAAAGTCGGTCCATATTTACGTATTTTAATGAATAAAGGAAAAAAAACCTTGCACTCTGAAAAATCGAAATCCCGTGTAAACTTATGGGAAAATATAATTGTCTCCTGGATTCGAAGCCGGGACACTTTAGCAAACGAAAATATTTTTCCATAGCCAGTAGAAACAAAGCGCCGTTTACCGCATTTCTTTTACGACCAACGGTTCTCGAGAAATACGCCGATATAATTACGCGAGACTTCATACTCACGGACGCACGCAGCTTCACCACACGCATAATATATAGGATAAAATTCAAAAGAGTATTTGTCTTTGAATACATTTGAATCGATTCATTTTCTACTACTACTTTCAATAATCGATTGTTTCGATTATAGCTATTCGATTCTTCCCCTCTCCAGATTTGGTTCATCTGTCAGTCAAACTATTATGCACCGCGTGATTATAAGACGACTAGCGATTTTTCGGTCATAAGAATTGGAACAAAACCTCGTCTTATATTCAGGTATATACAGTATATAAATATGTGTAGAAATAAATAAACAAATGAATAAATAAACAAATACATAAATAAATAAATAAATAACAAGGGGAGGCCATAACATTCATATTGAAATTTGTAAAACCCTTGTAGGAGGTGAAACTAGAACTAAAATGTCAAGTATATCTCTTGGCATTTTTGCCAATGGGCCTTTGTTTAAAAGTTATTAACAATTTAAATTCAGGTTTAAGCATGGATGCGTCATATACAATTAACCTTAAGGCTATAAACATCAGCAGGAATAGCTGAATGGGTAGAATGAATGTCTGGAATCAATGTCTGGTGATCGGATAGGCTGGGGTTCGATCCCAGCTGGCAGCATTTTTTTTCAGAAATGGTCTGTGTAAGCATTTTAACTAGTAAAACTGTATTATTATTATTGCTTTTATTGTACTATTTTTCGCGTATTTTTGTGGTTATTTTTTTGTACTTGATTTATTTGCACTTTCTACATATCATTATAACATTATAATTATAAATAAATAATATAATTTAGAATGTTATAATAATTATTTGATTGTTTATTAAAATATCAATTCTTTAATACGACATTTATGAAATGTTTATTATGAACAATTACTTTGTTTTTTTAATTGCATCATCCGAAGTATTGTAATACCATAGAATTAAGTGAGATAGAAGAGGTACACTCTGATCAGAATTAACTATACTAATTGGAAGTTATAATTATATGTAGAAAATGCAAATAAATCAAGTACAAAAAAGTACGTGAAAAAAGACAAAAAAATAATCACAAAAAATATGCAAAAAAACAAAGGAAAAAATACAAAAACAATAATAATACAAATTTACTAGTTAAAATACTTATACCGACCATTTCTGAAAAAAAAAAGTGTTGCCAGCTAGGATCAAACCCTTGCCCATCCAATCACTAGACATTCATTCCACCCATTCAGCTATTGCTGCTGATGTTTATAACCTTAACATTAATGGTATATGGCTCATCCATGCTTAACCAGTCATCTGGGTATTTAATTTTGCCCTGATGCACAGCTGGTGGGTACTTTTTCTTCGAATGAGGTTTTTAAAATCATGACAATTATTAAGGATTGTAATATTTATTAATTGAAATAAATAATAATTAACTATGAATTGCATGTCAAAATCATAACATTTATGAAAAAAATATTTTTTTTATAAATTACAAAATTTTCATAATGAAATATTATAGACATTAAATTATGTTTCACTTCTGTAAATAATGATAAAGTTGATGAAATAAACAATTTCAGAATGCTAAAAATCAGGCAACATGTTAAAAACAACAAATGAACATTTGTTGTTCAATGGGGGCATTGGAAATGCAATCTGCAGGGCAAAGGCCGGGTTTCGCTACGAAGCATATAGCTTCTCAAAATAGGGAAGGAAGTGCCATCTACTGGTGATACAGTAAACTAAAAGGATGCCGCTGCATGACGGAATATAATGGCATACCCATAGCAATTGGACTTAAATTCGGCATGCCGTGTATATACGGCATACCCACCACCGGAGCGTCCGACCATGCCGTATATATATGGCATACCCAGATGACTGGTTAAATCCTGAATTTAAATTGTTAATAATTTTTAAACAAAGGCCCATTGGCAAAAACGCCGAGAGATATATGTGATATTTTACTTCTAGTTTCACCTCCTAAAAGGGTTTTACAAATTTCTATACAAACGTTATGGCTTCCCCTTGTAAGTAATGTTTGTGTGTATGTTGGTGTATATGTCAACCTGGCTCATAAGCCATCCTCGATTTTCTGAAATGAACTTATATTTTTTCTTAAATTCCTCTTCAAAGTAGGTCATTAAAAGATTTGATAAAAACTATGATAAGTGGTTTCCCTTTGGTGTGCTAGTAGTTTGACAGTGTATATATATATATATATATATATATATATATATATATATATGAATATGTTTGTGTCATTCAGAGATTAGTGTGATTTATATTCTTTGCTAGCTTTTGTGGAGATTTTTTTAGATATATAAAGTTTGAGATTGAGTTCTTTGTCGATGAGAATGGGGCAGTTTTCAAAAGCATCCTTTGTCATCATCAATCATCATATTAAGGGAAATTTTGTTTATTTTAGCCTCACATTGAAATTCATTTTTGTATGCTTTTGTTGTATTGTGCTTTGTCAACTTTTACAGTTGTGTTGCCTTTATCAGGCTTTGAGTAGAAGAAATCTTAATTTTTTAGGGTGTTGATTAGTGTTTGTTATTTAATTGCATGTGAAAAACACATGATAATTTTTTTTTGATTCTATAGAGTTATCAATGTAACTAATAAGATCATCAAAAGGGAGGCTCTTTAGTGAGTAGCAAAACTTTAATCTTTTATATACTCACCCCTCTTTAGACACTGGAAATCAAAAAAAAATAATAGTGACAGCTAGTGAGAGCTAATACAGAATATATTTCATTAACCATGTGCTACAGATGGCATACCTTCTGAGCAAGTAGGCCCTGTAAACGATGTCATATCACAGTCACATTCAAATGAATTCCATTGCTGTACACATGAACCATGGTTGGCACAGGTATTGGCATTGCATTTAGTAGTTGGTCCTGGAATATGAAAGAAATTCATATTATGTTGCATATTTGATGTTCAAAAGCTACATTTAGTCATTCAAGCATCATCTGGCATCTAATTACAGCACAATATAATTTAATCAAAATTATATTATAAAAGCTATGCAACTTATTAACAGTCTAATTCAGTGTTTTCCAACTTGTGGCTAATGGATTAATGTATTCGCCACATAGTACTAAATACAGGCGACTCCCGAGAACTGATTGTTCGAGATTTGACCAATTCGAGAATTCCAATCCTGCTTATTCAACTCAGCCGATCGATCTGTCAAATTAGAAACTAGTTTACGCGAAGTAATTTTCAACCCGCCCAACCACGAGAGGTTTACAAGGGGAAGGCACTACTGACCCCTAACTGATTTGGCTGAAACTTCGTAGAGATAATGTCCATGACGTCCGACTGACGAAAATATATACATATCAGGGCCAATACCCAGCTGTTTCTATCTATATAAATAAAATGTAACCTCTGTCTGTACGTTTGTTTTTTTGTCGGGGTTTAACTTTTTTTGTGTTTTGCATCAAAAGAAGACATTTGAACCTGTTTGCAGAATTGTTGTCTGTCTGTCTGTTTGTTTGTTACCACATCACGCAAAAACGACTGGTAGAATTTTTATGAAACTTGCAGTGTATCTTTAGGCTGGTCCAACTTAAAATATAGGCTATGTGGTGTATCTCAAAAAAGAATTTTAATTGGGGTTTGGGGGGCATCGATTTGGTTTTTCGACGATAACTCCTGAGTAAATTAACTTATGAAGTTCAAATTTGATATTTGTCACTTTCAATGTAAGTATCAAGTTTGTAGATGAGCAAAATCAGACCAAGGGGAGGAGGGGTTGTGGAGGGGGGGCACCCATAAGAGAAATCGCTGATTTCAAGCTAACGGTTGATTACATCTATGAAGTATAAATAAGAAATATTTTAGGAAACAATTTGGGTAGATATTTTAGGAAAAAGTCAGTCTGTCTGTCTGTTTGTTACAGCATCAAGCAAAAATGACTGGTCGAATTTTTATGAAACTTGCAGCGTATCTTTAGACTGGTCCAGCTTAAAATATAGGCTACTAGCTGGAGTGACCATTGAATTTCAACAATTTAGTGCATCTAAAACTTCGACCGTTAACATATACGCATCGCAAGAATAAGATAGTACACAGTTATAACCGTCGAATAAAGCAAAAATGAAGAAAACCGCTCCGCATTTTCCTATTTAGACGAATGAAGGAAGAAAATCTTGTACTGTGAAAAATCGAACATAACGTTTAAACTCCCTCCTCCTCCCTTCCACCCTCTCCTTCCCTTCTCCCCCTCCCTCCCCCCCTCTCTCTCCCTCCCTCCTCATCTCTCACTCTCCCACCCTCCCCCTCACTTCCTCTCCCTCCCTCTCTCTCTTAAATGTAAGAAGGGACTATATAGTCTCAATATAAATGCATTGGAATCTCAATTTCGGCGACAATGGGAGTTGTCATGGTAGCTTATAATTGGTATTGTAATAAAACTGAAAAAATCACGTATTTTATTGATTCTAACCGCATTTCTACATGAATTTGACCAGAATTCAGAATCTGTCTTCAATAAAAATAAACTTTGTCCTTTCCCGCAAAGAAGTATCCAAGTCTCAAGTTCGTACCGTGATTTTAAGTAATTTTAAAGTGCAAATTCCAAGTAGTCTACAATCACCCCTGTATTTCAGTTGCAGGACGTGGCAAAATACGTGACGTTCGATAATTAAATCGTTCACCATTTCGAATCAAAGTGACAGACAGAAACAAAACCTTGACCATTCACTAAGTTAGGATGTAAGGAAGAATCGTACCAAATTTGGTTATTCTAGCTTTTATCGTCTAGGAGGAGTTCCATGAACAATCCAACAAACCAACAAACACACCCTTCAAAATATATTATAGTAGATGTGGTGTATCTCAAAAAAACTTTGTTGGGGTTTGGAGGGGCATCGATTTGGTTTTTCGACGATAACTCTCAAGTAAATTAACTTAGGTAGTTCAAATTAGATAACTGTCACTTTCAATACAAGTATAAGATCTATCTCCTATTTATGAAAGTTTGTTTGTTTGTGCATCTATACATTTCCACACCGTTAAAGCTAGAATAATCAAACTTTCAACAAATACCTTCTTCACAAATAGGGAGGTCGTAGGCTACTTTTTAATCCCAAATGTTTTATATTAATTGTACAAAAAGCAAAATAACTTTGTATGCTAATGCATTGCCATCTAGAGATGGGTCAGAAAGTATGGGACAGTCTTTTTGAACTGTTCTGATGCCTAAACTGTTCAATAAAATAACTGTTCTCATAAACTTCCTGTCCTCAAAGAACAGGTAACTCTACATCTTATACACAGTGAGAAAGTTGGGAAACGACTACTTCCTTATCCGTAATTGGACGGCGGGGACTGATAAACTACGCGTATTTTCCCAAGTCCTACTATTGATTTGAATCAAATTTGGTACGACTGTGGAGGGCTCCCAGAAATAATTCATACGTGGTTTTTGTTTCTCTCTGCCCATTTTATGCAAAACTGTGGCCAAGTGAATTCTTAAATACCATATATCATCTAGAATTCCAATAGGATTTGAATCAAATTTCCCCTGGCAACGCTGGGAATTTCTGCTAGTTTTATTAATAAAAATAAGTTAATATTTCCCAAGTCATTGCTTAACTACCATACATGGTAACAAATCTTGTAAGAAGCAGTGCTGGCGAAGCAGTTACCGTGCTTGGCTGTAAATGTCAAGATCTGTTGTTCAAGTCCTTGTTCCAAATTTTTTTTTCATTTTTCCCACATATTCACTTTCCTCATTTTAAATGCTCATTTCTTAATAATGCTGTATATTTTTATTTTTTAATAGTTAATGTTTTTAATATATTGATGTGCAGTTTTGAAGAATTATTTGTAGCGTACATAGTGGTTGGTTTTCCTCGTCAATAAATTTTTCATTGTAAAGCGATTTATTAGTTTGTCCTCCCCATGATTAAACAATGAAAAGAAACTTATTGTCTTGCACGTATTGTTTCACAATCATGACACTGTCAAAAAATACTTTGAAAGCATTTGGAAAAGGATCGGAGAGGAGCGATCTCAAGTGCTACAAGATCAGTATTGCTTCTTTCATCAGAGAATTGTGAGCATTTAACTAGCGTGTTTCGAAGTGTATTTTCAACATACTGCAGTTTTTGCTGATTCAAAAATGGAATATACTGCTTCAACATCTTCATCGGGGAATCCTGTAACGAGCAAAAATGTTACATCTTTTATGTCTCGTTTGGAAGACGAAACAGCGAAAGATGTGTTGAACACCGCCATGCATTACTGCATGAAGCTCCTCCGAAAAAATGGACTGATGTCCGATAAAGAAGTTCCCGAAAGTGAATGTGGCCGTAGTGTTGTAATGTCCCAAGAAATTTATACACGTGTTGTGGATATGCTTGGCCAGATGAACTTCCATGAAGATTACAATCTGGTGGGGCCCAATGAAGTCGACGAAATGCACGGGTATGAGGAAACAGACTTAGCTTATAGTTATATATACTACCATTGTGATTAGGAATTTTATTTAGAAATAAATGGATATTTAAACTTAAAGCAATATTAGGAAATTAGGTAATAAATACTTTAAATGATGAAAGTGAAAATGTGGGAAAAAATGAAAAAAGTTTTGGGACAAGGACTCGAACAATAGATCTTGAGATTTACAGCCAAGCGTGCCAATCGCTATGCCAGCGCCGCTTCCTACGAGGTTCGTTACCGTGTATGGTAGTTAAGCAGTGACTCAGGAAATATTAACTTATTATTATTAATAAAATAAAAACGGCTGGGTATTGACCCTGATATGTATATATTTTCATTAATCGGACGTCATGCACATTATCTCTACGCATCCTGGTCGAATCTCGGGAGTCGCCTGTATATGGAATATTAATAAGAAAAATGTTTGATTATTAAATAGATTTTAAGTTGCACTATTATTCAGCATTAACTGTTATTGGTCACATATTTATCCAGAAAAAGTATAAGCAGTAGCATCATTGTTCTGAAAAATAGGCATTACAATACAAAGTCCAAGAACTAGTAAACTGAGAGATACCAGTTTTTGGATTTTTCTGTTTTCTGTACTACATATTTCTCATATAGTTTTCCAATTCTGTCTTTCCTTTTTTCTGTCTTTCCTTCTTTCTTTGCATAACGCTCTTAGAATCTTTCAATATCTCAGCACTGGAAGAAGCTAGAGGTATGAAATTTGGCGTGTTCTTAGATGACTACATTAACAACTAGAAAATATTATTACTTTTACATAAAGTGTCCTTGGTTCGACTCCAGATATCCTTTCAAATTGCCATTTAAAAGCATGGGAAAAAACGATTTTGAGATAATTCGGAGAAGAAAAAAATGAATGTGCCAATCGCCATCATTTTGTGTTAATCAGTTTTCAATGTTTTTATTTATTTATTTATTTTCACCAGCTCATAAACAGCACTTCAAAGCCTTTACAATGAGTGTTACAACAATAACAAGGACAAACACAACATCCATGCCCGAAGCGGGATTCGAACCTGCGACCTTTGGGTTAGAAGGCAGGCGCACTGCCTACCAGTCTAACCCAGCCAGCATAACTTATACTAATTTGAAATTATTAGTATAAGTTATGGAGCGGTTCTTTGTATTGTCCACAACGATTTAGTCTGAAGAAATATGGCATCGGAGTAAATCATAAAGAATGAACAACAAGTTAGGAAAGCGTACAACGTATCACAAATGGGGCGCGTTTCGTGCAATGGAGTATTAGAAAGCAATTATATACCTGTACGTAAGGGAAATAGCGTTTTAAAGTCCTTTTCTTCATCATAAATAATCCATTTTCTTCCTATTTAATAGTATTACATGCACACGTAAGGAAATTAAACGTTTGTTTGGGAGATTGTTTATGTTAGCAACAATGAAGTAACCATGCAAGAAATTTTCAAAGTTCAACTCGATATAAGACATTCTTGTTTGATTTTCTCGATAACGGCTACTCCTACGATAAAAATATATAGAAAAGGAAATACTCCACTTTACCAGTTCTACAACTTTTATTTGAAAAATATTTTGATATGAACAATACTTTACGAGATATGACGAAAATTTAATTTTTTGTCTCCAGTAAAGTGGTACCCCTGATTGGCGTACGTGATTCATTTTTGCGATTTTCTTATTATATTTGATTGAAAGTCCTTAATATCAAATTTCATAACAATCCGTTCAGTAGAAGCCGAGAACGAACATGCGGACGGACGGACGCACAGACGGACGGACAGACGGACGGACGGACCGACCGACGATAATAGGCGCTCACGCTGTAAGCGAAACGCGCCTAAAAAGCAAACCAAGTGGCACTTTGAATGAACTGAAATTCTATCTTGAGCTATTTTTATTGAGGCCATAATAAAATTGATGCTTTGTCTAAATTTTTTGCAAATGCTTTTGCCATCTAACACAGCGCATGTGTTGTCCTGGTAGCAGTTCCTCCTATGTATTTCCAGTCAATAAATATCAACCTACTCTAGCTTTCCCTAGCACTAAATGAACAACACCCTCCTGGAAAAAAATCAAACATATAACTTTACTCCTGAAACATATATAGCAGTGGTGAGGAACATTTTCTACGAGGCAGACCGCATTGATGGTTGCAAATTCCTTGGCGGGCTGCATTACAAGTTGTCAATGCTTCAGTGGGCCATATTAGAATTTAAATCGGATGTTAACTAGAGATTCTGTGGTATATCAGTGAAAGTCAAGTCTAAATTAGGTTTTTAGGGTTAACATTTCAATAGAAAGTGCTTTATTATAATAATTTGAATGAATTTGATATGAATTTGAGTTATATCTCTTTTTAATCATGGCTTGCTCAACACTAGGGTGGCTAGATGCTTTTGGCAACAACCAGGACGAAACAAGTTTTGAAAGAGAAAAACCGGGACATTTTACTAAAAAAACCGGGGCAATGGGTATTTTGATTTTTTTTCTTGAACATTCTAAAAATCAAATAAATATGTTTACAAAAGAATATATAAACTATAATTTATTGAAATAATAAAATTACATATTTCGTGATTAATTAAGCAGTATTACAATAAAACATATTAGATGAAAATGGTGTTTTCAATCATATTTTAAAGTACTTCTGCCTGCCTTGATCAAATTTTCATCATTTTTAATCATGTCATAAAAACTTGTACAGGTCATTTTAAAGTTTAATTTACACATCATTATGGAATTGATGGTTTTTATATCCAAGCAGTTTTGTTCATCAGACCACTGAATGTCTATTTGTGAAAATATTCTTTCCACATTTCCATTGTGTGCCGGAATGGCAAACAGAAAGTTACATAGTTTGTCCATTTCTGAGGTCTGTTCTAGAAATTCAAATTTTGAAAAAAAAAATATGACCACCGGCCGTAGCAAGATCTAATAAGCCACTCATCATTCCTTTCTTTCATCTCTTTTGAAATCACATTTTTAAGCAATGAAAATTGATTAAATAATAAACTTTCGTCAACTTGAAAGCCCATGTCAATAACATTTTTACACATACTTTACACTTCTTCCCAAACTGGGGAACTTTTTAATAGCATCCATTCCATATACTTCAATTTCAGTAAGGGTTCAACCCATTTTTACTTTCTCATACGAAGTATTAAGTATTGTTATCGCGAAAAAATTCGACCTCGAGATTTTTATGGAAATATACGTTTTAGGTATCGCTAAATCCGAAAAAGTGGTTTTTGCAATGCCATCTGTCTGTCTGTTACTGGCTCTGGAGCCTAAACGATAGAGCGAAAATGAATGAAATCTCGTACTTAGGCATTTTATCATACTGAGCAGAGTATATATAGAAATGGTTGACATTGTTCAATAATTAAGAGTAGTTTATTCTAGGCAACTTCAACAACAATTCGATTTTCTCAAAAACGGCTCTAACGATTTTGATCAAATTTCGTACAGTTACTTGAGTATACATCTACAATAATACTACGTATTTCATTTTTCTTAATGAATGAATATAAGACTAGTTTATTCTTGGGCAACTTGAACAAAAATTGGATTTTCTAAAAATTGGCTCATACGATTTTCATTTTCTAAAGATAACTAAACGATGCATTATTATATGAGAAAGTTTGTACAATGTATATTGTACCGATTTTTTTTAGATAGTCACAGGTTGTTATATACATGTCAAATATTTCCTCTTTAAATGATTCTATTTCATCCTTCTGAATATTATTATCAGATAAAACTCTCAGGGCACTCAAAGGAACAAATTTTTCGTTAATGCATAATGTAATCATGCCAATCGTTTCATGCACGTAATTCATTACCTCTATTACGCAATTTTGCGAACATTCAATTTTTAGAATTTGTTTATTAATTAAACCAAGAATATTAAGCATTGCAGGGAGGTATGCTTCATTTACTGGTGATTCAAAAAATTTCACAATACATTTTGGGGACTTTTCTTCTGAAAAGAAATACGCTTTCAGTGCTTCGAACATTTTTAATACTCTATCAACCGCATTGTATAAACTTAACCAGCGAATTTTTCAATGGGTCAATAACTTATCATACTTCAAATATAATAGTGAACAAACATTTTTCAGTCGCTCGGTACGTACTGCATAAGCTGAAAAGTACGACAGTATTTTTACCACCACCATTTCTACATCATAAGATAATCTCTCAGCTCCCGACTGCAAGCGTTACGCAAAATATGCGCCGAACATCCAACATCTAGTAAATTGAGATTAATTTTCTCGCGTAATTTATAAAAGACATTGTTTTTGCCTTTTCTTAACAGTTTGGCACGACATTCTATTGAAGATAAATGGAGTAAGTAAATTGTTGCAAAGTCCATTCGTGAATATGAAAGCTTCAATAAATTCTCTTGAGCAGATTCAGCAATATTTCGGAGCTTGTAGGTCAGAAATAGGGTTAAAGAAATTAATTATAGATGCTCAAGAACTGGCAACAAAACTAGAGGCTGAATCAAAATTTATGCAAGAGACCGAAATTCTGCCATGAAGAAAGAACACCAATTTTGAATCTGTAAATGTTGATGAAAGTTTTCATAATCCCCAAGATTATTTCCGAGTAATTTTTAAAAATCTTGTGTTGGATCAAACAATTGCTTCGATAAAGAAGAGGTTTCAGCGATTCAAAAACCAGAGTGAATATTTTAGTTTCTTATATAACTTGAGTGAACTGAAGAAAATTTGTATTTTCTTAGAATCAGCTGTTAGTGAAATACCATGAGTCTTTGATTTTCCAGCACTTAAATGCAAATGCTTTTTATAAAATACTATTTGAAATATCGCGTTTGGTTTTAAAAATAATTTCATATAAACGGGAATAAAAATAAACTACTGCATATATCATCACTATTACAAGAAAAAAAACGGGACATTGATGCATCCCGAAAAAAAAATCGGGACACCGGGACAAAATTCGGAAAACCGGGACAAATCCGGGGAAACTGGGATGCCTGGTCACCCTACTCAACACGGGTATAGAACATCAAACGTCACCTGATTTTATACAACCCACATTCTTTGGTTTTTTTCTGCCTAAATGTATGCCACCAAACTTAGACCCAGCCCCCTGATCTCATAGCCTCTACAACGCATACCATCAAACCAACAGCCAATGCCCCTTATTTCAGGCCACCCACCATACAACACTTGGCCCTTAAATGAAAATCACACAACACAAAATTGCCCTTTATTTTATGCCACCAAGCTTACAATAGGTTGCCACTGAAACATATGCCATCAAACATGGGTTTACTGAAAATTTACCGACCACAATTCACCGAAACACAATTCACCGACCACAATTCACCGATTCATAATTCACCGAATCAAATTCACCATAAAGTAAATTCACCAAACCACAATTAATCGAATGTTGTATTCATCGAAATTTCCAATTCACTTTATGAAGATGGGGAAGAGTGGAAGTAATATAATCAGAATGTTGGCAACAATAACGCTCAACGCTTATTAACGCTTATGGTAGAGGGAGGAGAGGGGGAAGGTTAAACATTAAAAACCCGATATACTAGCACCATGGGGGTCATCCGACTGCAAATAACTCATTGATGAATAATATACAATAAATAAACAAATGATGCCCTCAACACTTATGGTAGAGGGAGGAGAGGGGGAAGGTTAAACATTAAAAAACAGAATACTAGCACCATGGGTGTCATTCGATTGCAAATAACTTGTAGATGAATAATAAATAATAAATAAACAAATGACACACTCAAGGCTTATGGTAGGGGGAGGAGAGGGGAAAGGTTAAACATTTAAAAATGGAATACTAGCACCATGGGTGTCATTCAATTGCAAATAACTCACAGATGATTTATAAACAGTAAATAAACAAATCACGCACTCTAGGCTTATGGTAGGGGGAGGAAAGGGGGAAAGTTAAACATTTCAAAATGGAATACTTGCACCGTGGGTGTTAATCGATTGAAAATAACTCGTAGGTGAATAATAAACAATAAATAAACAAATGACGCACTCAAGGCTTATGGTAGGGGGAGGAGAGGGAGAAAGTTAAACATTAAAGAACGTAATACTAGCACCATGGGTGTCATTCGACAGCAAATAACTCGTAGATGAATAATCTATATATATATATATAAATATAAAGTGTTTGTATGTAATTTTATAGCACAGTAATTACGCCACGTAGAAACAAGAGAAAGGTATCATTTTAATCGGAAGAACAAGTATGGGTGTGTAGTAAGGTTTTTATATTGGTTTGATTGATCTGCCAAATTTTAAAAAATAATTTATTTTTTGATTTGAATAACATAGGGACTAGTGCAGCTTATTTTTCATTTGAATTTTAAAATTACTTAGAAACGTGGTACAAACTTGAGACTTGAATAGTTCTATGAAGAATACGCAGTTTATTTTTATTGAAGACAGAATTCAAATCCTGATTAAATTAGCATAAAAATGCATTTAGAATCAATAAAATACGTGATTTTATCAGTTTTATTACAATACCTATATAAGCTACCATAACAACTCTCAGTGTCGCCAAAATTGACAGTCCAATTTTTAGCTTAATATCTGTTTTCAATTTCTCCGTGCGAGGTTGCTTTGCTTACATTTCAACCTAATGTTTGTTTATTATATTTGAAATATCTATAATAATATATTTTGAAGGGTGTGTTCGTTGGTTGTTTGTTTGTTCATGGAACTCCTCCTAAACGATAGAAGCTATAATAACCAAATTTGGTACGATTCTTCCTTACATCCTAACTTAGTGAATGGTCAATGTTTGATCAACTGGGATTAATCTGTGCTGCCAATATAGGAGATTAACATTTTTTCATAAGATAACACTCATGAATCAATTTTTGACTTGCAAGGTATTCTTCCTTCAAGCATTAAAATATGTAAATATGGACCAATTTCCTTCATTTTTGCTTTATTCGATGAATAAAACTCTATACTATCTTATTCCTGTGAAATTTACGTAACACAGTCAAAGTTTTGAGAAATGCGCTATTTGTTTCGAAATTTTGTGGATTTTTCGTACTCTTTCCAGGCGACCTTCATTGTTATCTCCGATTCAGTTAGCTTCAGTGAAGCTTATAAATAGACGAAAGTTTAGCGTTATTCGATTTGCACTTTTGTTTAAGCAATGAAACGATCGATGTTTATGGATAGCTACGTAAATAGATACTGATTATTATTCAGGAAGCGTTTATAACAACTGATGAAAGTAATTGAAGCTTCTTTCGTCTATTGAATACTGGAATCTTATGTTTTTTGTAAGTAAAATCATATTCTACATTATAATGTTTATTAACGTAAATAAGCTCACGTATCTGGTGTACATTTACCAGTATGTTCAATCATGGACCACTGTACGTTGCTTTTTCAAGCCATAAAAGTAAATATTTCAGCGAGGCATAATTACACAAGAAATGAAGCTGGATTTGGCGAAAGTAATATGATAGGAAATAAAATTATCGTTATATTTGAATGTCATAGGCTCGGAAACGGATTGTTACAAGCAAATACGATTAATTGTTAAGAAAAGCTAATTGTAATTTTAAAAGTATCTACTATATACATAGGTATTTTAAAGAGTTTGTATGTTGTGCTGTAGTAGCTTCACTAAATCCGTTGAAATTCAACGGGAATTTCTGCTAGTTACTAATAAACAGATTTTAATGATGTTTATGTGTGGCATAGAGTTCTCCAAAGCAAGTTTTTTTAAAACTATGTAAGTAACATAAATAACTGGACGTAGATTTTACACAAATTGTAATTGGATAAATCGTTTCATTGTTTCCAGAGTACTGTTGATGTAAACAATTTAAGTGTTACAGAACTTGTGTATGAGAGAATCGAGCTAATGGTCTGAAGGTAACATTTACTCTTTTTCTTAAACATTCTCTATTAATTTTTTGTCTTTCGTTAAATTGAATCATTTCGTAAGTTCTTTTGTTGATTTATTTTTTGATGATTATTGCGGTCTTGCTGGTTTTATTTACAGTTTTCATTTTGAAGAAATCGTCACGAAACTTCGCATAGGTATATAATTTTACCCTGCAGGTAACATTTAAGAATTAGCGTAAATTGTCAGTTATTATCGGAAAAAGTTGAATCAAAGCCAGCGTTCAATCATGGACAACATTACCTATTCACGAGTTTCATGCTTACAAAACTAAAATAAACATTTCAGAAAGGCATAATTACACAAGAAATTAAGCTGGATTTGGCGAAAGTGATACGATAGGAAATGAAATTATCGTTATATTTGAATACAACACACTTGGAAGTGGATTGTTTACAAATAAATTTGGTCAATCATTAAGAAAAGCTAAGTGAAAAAGTATTCTTTATAGGTGGTTTCCAGTTTTTAGTTGAATAAAATGTTTTCGTATATTCTGCATACGCCCTAGAACTGATAGCAAAACTAAATTCAACGGGCACTTACACTTCTTTAAACATTAAACGTCATATCTCAGCTTCTGTTACTCCATATGGACAATTATTTTTATCGTGCCTCTTGAAAGATTGCATATTACAACCATAGAAGTCAAAAACACATATTGTAAATCAAACGCCTTTGAAAAATTATTAACGTTACTCATAAAACCTTCCGGTATCTGGGTTTTTATTTCTCTTTAAACATAAAACGTCTTATCTCAGCTTCTATTGATCAAAAAATGCCAATTTCTTTCGTTGTACCTCAGGAAAGATTGCTTATAGCAAAGACAGAAGTCAAGTGCATATATTATTACTTAAACACCTTTGAAAAAGGAATAACTTTTCTCATTCACCGGAATCTTTGTCTAGGACATGAAAAAGTCAGTCTGTGGAAAGCTTTTTTCCAAAATGATTTAGAGGGATAAATTAAGGGATGAAAATATGCATAAATGTTGAAATTTACTTCTGGAAAAAGCACCAATCCGTCTTTTATAGTTCTCATGATATGGGTGTATAAACAAAAGCGCGGTCTGCACCGACCGATAAATAGACCGAAGCGATATTTTCACCTTCGGCCTCCGTAACTTTTTTAAAAACCAAGGTTACCTAAAGTCACTCAACATATTTTGTTGTACCCACTTTATAATTCAACTAATAAAAGCTGAGCCTTATTAATTTTAATTATTCACCAGAAAAATAATGCCAAGTTATAATAATAAATATGTAATAATAATAAATGTTATAATAATTATGAATCAAGCACCCCCTGCCCCCAAATTTTTTTATCGTCATATAGCCTATGTTATCCGCAGGGAAAAATTATAGATCTATGCGATGTGTGGCCACGATATCTTCAAAGGTGTGGAAATCACAATTTGTGGAAAATCTACGTCTAATTATTTATTTTACTGTCACAGTTTTAAAAACTGTTTGCTTATGGAGAACTCTATTCCACATGAAAATATTATTAAAACCATTTATTATTAATACTAGTATACTATACTTTCCGATAGTTGAAGTACCGAGTTCGAATCTTGACAGGAAATAATTTTAAAAAGAAAATATAAACACATATTCACTGATTTATGTGCTTTTATTATGGGGCAATAATGGGGCCAAAATAGATTGGAATTTCAACGATTTTGGATTATTTCCTTTGGTTGTGACAAAAAACCTATAATCGTGCCAAATATCAAGTTTCTAGCACATCGGGAAGTGCCTCATAATTTGTGTTCTCCTCCTATATCTTATGTAAGAAGCTTTTATATATAATAGATGTCAACAATAATTTGTTTGCCACGTAAAGAAAGCAACAACGCACACAGAAATTGAAAGATGATATTACTAATGGTAAATGTTTTCTCATTTAAATGCATTGGATTCAACTTCGGCTGCAATGGGAGTTGTCATGTTAATTTATATTTGGTGTTGTAATACAACTGACAAAATCACGTCTTTTTCTGATTGTAAACCAGAGATCTCTAATGCAAATTGTTCGCGGGCCAAAAATGAAAAACTTACACTTCAAAAGGACTAAAAATTTTTTTAAATTAGAAAAATTATTCCACAATGAGCTGGGCAGAATTATATAATTAGAATAAGACCAGTGAGAAGGCTGCATAAAATGAACAAGCGGGCCACGTGCGGGCCGCGAATTTGAGACCCTTGTTCTAAACGTATTTTTCTGCTAATTCGATCAAGATTGTTTCTGTCTTCAATAAAAATTAGTCTTACCCGTGAGGAGTCTATTTTAAATCTTTTCCTTTCCGTTAAGGTTTCTGTGTCAGCGAGAAGGAAGATTTTCGATTCTGACCATAGGTCATTTGAAGCTCCACTTTCTACCCTTTCAACCTCAAAGCGTACTCCCCCAGCGTGGTTAGAGTGTAGAGGAAGGCCAACTAGAAGGTCCTTAACCATTCCTTTTGCCTCCTGACATGGGATGTGCTCCTTCATGTACTTATCCCTGGAAGAATCTTTCGATGCTTCTACGATAAAGGTCTTCAAACTGTGATCCGAGGAAACCCAAGGGTTCCGCAGAAGGTAAATGTGGTTCCGCGATAGACTTAGGAAGAGACCCGACACGTTCTGCATTCTCTTATTTACAGCTATCTATAGATCTATCTAGTCTATCTATAGTCTATAGATATCTATAAAGAAAAGTGTTTGTATGTATGTTTTTCTATAAATCAGCAATTACAGGACTTCAAAGCAAGAAAAAGGTATCATTTTAACCGGAATAAAGAGTTAAGTGGTGTAGTCGGGTTTTAAGCCGATTTGACTGATCATTCTAAATTTTAAAAAATATTTTCTTTTTTAATTTTCCCCATTTGAATAACATGGGGATGACTGCAGCTTATTTTTCATTTGAATTTTAATATTATTTAGAAAAATAGTTCGAACTTGAGACTTAAATAGTTCAGAATCCGAATCCTGATCGAATTATCGTAAAAATACATTTAGAATCAGAAAAATACGCGATGTTATTAGTTTTATGACAATACCAATTAAAAGCAGCCATGACAACTCTCATTGCCACCGAATTTGAATCCAATGCATTCAAAATGGAAAACATTTAACGTAGGTAATATCGTTTTTACTTTCTCATATGAAGTATCGAGAAAGTATTGTTATCGCGAAAAAATTCGACCTCAAGATTTTTACGGAAATATACGTTTTAGGTGTCGCTGAATCCGAAAAAGTAGTTTTTGCAATGCCATCTGTCTGTCTGTTACTGGCTCTGGAGCCTAAACGATAGAGCGAAAATGAATGAAATCTCGTACTTAGGCATTTTATCATACTGAGCAGAGTATATATAGAAATGGTTGACATTGTTCAATAATTAAGAGTAGTTTATTCTAGGCAACTTCAACAACAATTCGATTTTCTCAAAAACGGCTCTAACGATTTTGATCAAATTTCATACAGTTACTTGAGTATACATCTACAATAATACTACGTATTCCATTTTTCACGATGAATGAATATAAGGCTAGTTTATTCTAGGCAGTGTTAACAACAATTCGATTTTCTCAAAAACGGCTCTAACAATTTTGATCAAATATCGTACAGTTACTTGAGTATACAGCTACAATAATACTACGTATTTCATTTCTCTCACTGAATGAACATAAGGCTAGTTTATTCTTGGGCAACTTGAACAAAAATTGGATTTTCTAAAAACAGGCCCATACAATTTTCATTTTCTAAAGATAACTAAACGACGCATTAGTACCCATATATGAGAAAGTTTGTACAATGTATGTTGTACAGATTTTTTAATTTTGCTTTGTTTACATGGAAACCAAATATATGCTGATTTCTTGAAGTATTACTAATAAAAGGTTTCTAATGATAATATTGTCCCATACGAGAATAAAAATTATAAGGCACCTTCAGCTGAGCTAGAAATTTGTAACGGTTATATGTTTTTGGATAAAACCGTTTGAAAAAATACGAAATTGCAAAAATTCTAAATTTTAAAAATGCTTGCAGTGCTAGTATTAATAATAAACAGTTTTAATGATATTTTCGTGTTGAATAGAGTTCTCCATAAGCAAACAGTTTTTAAAACTACGTCAGTAACGTAAATAATTAGACGTAGACTTTCCACAAATTGTGATTTACACACCTTTGAAGATATCGTGACCACACTTCGCATAGCTCTATAATTTTTACCCATGGGTAACATAGGCTATATGACGATAAAAATAATTGTTCATTTTGGAGTAACAGAAGCTGAGATATGACGTTTAATGTTTAAAGAAGTGTAAGTGCCCATTGAATTTCAACGGATTTTGTGAATTTAGTCTTGCTACCAGTTCTAGGGCATATGCAGAATATACGAAAACATTTTATTCTACTAAAAACTGGAAACCACCTATAAAGAATACTTTTTCACTTAGCTTTTCTTAATGATTGACCAAATTTATTTGTAAACAATCTGCTTCCAAGTGTGTTGTATTAAAATATAACGATAATTTCATTTCCTATCGTATCACTTTCGCCAAATCCAGCTTAATTTCTTGTGTAATTATGCCTTTCTGAAATGTTTATTTTTATGTTTTGTAAGCATGAAACTCGTGAATAGGTAACGTTGTCCATGAGTGAACGCTGGTTTTGTTTTAACTTTTTCCGATAATAACTAACATTTTACACTAAATCTTTACGATAATTTAAATGACGAGTTCAAAACTTGACGGGAAATAATTTTAAAAAGCAAACTTAAAAACCCCTATATTGATTTACGGGCTTTCCTTATGCGGCAATGCACGACGAGTTTGTCCTGCGACGAATTGATGTGCGACGAGTTTGTCATGCGACGAATTGACGTGCAACGAGTTGTCTTGCGACAAATTGACGCACGACGAATTGACTGCGACGAGTTGACGGTATACCATAAAGTGGCCATATAGTTAGGAAAAATAATTAAAACATTATTGTAAAAAAGAGACCGTTCTTTTCTTTTAGGTGAATTTTCACCTCAGTTGGAATGAAAATCGCCTGTGGTTTTACCGTTAATAATTTTCTATTGTTCTGAAAATTTAAAAATTTTAAAACGTGATTAAATCGTCAAAAGTAATATTTTCATTAATAGTTAATTACCAACCAAATTTGTTTGTATAGAAACCGCTTCCAAGTGTATGGCAATCAAATATAACGATAATTTGATTTCCTACCGTATCCCTTTCGCCAAGTCCAGCTTCGTATCTTGTGTAATTACTCCTTTCTGAATGTTAACTTTTATGTTTTGTAAGCATGAAACTCGTGAATAGGCAACGTTGTCCATCAGTGGTGTCGGCAGGGAGGAGGGGCGAGGGGGAGGGGGGGCAGCTGCTCCCCCTGGAAATGTGTAAAAATGTAAATATTATATTAGATATTATTTTAAAATGTGAAAAAATTGGACATGCAAAAAAACTTATCACGTTGTGTACGGATGGCGAGAATTCTCACCATTCAAACGTCATTTTATTGTAACAAATACCTTATTTATTGATACCACCAGGGCCGTCTATAGGCGGTAAGCAGGTAAGGCACCGTCTTAGGGCGGCACTTCACTGGGTGCAGCAAATGAGTTGGTCTCGTATTCACCCAAATTGCTGTAGTCATAACTCATTGTCGTTGAAAAAAGACAACATATTCATATCCATCGAATACGAAAAAATATGGCGAGGCTGAAGTTTAGATGCAAACACGAAAGTCGGTATCAGTGCAAGCCTCCAGTTTCTACCTATCTTGGCGACCGATAATAAAAGGCGGCACTTGGTTTTTCTTATTTCCACTGCATCGGGCTTTGTTACACTTCCCACGGGCTCTTTCCCCACCCCTCATACATCCTTCGCCTTCCTCCCCCATCCCTCTCTTTTGTTTCCCCTTGTCATAACAAGGGCTGTAAATTCGACTGCCCCTGAGCTTGAGATGAAAATAATGGTACGGGAGAGAAATTTTTGTTCCTAGCGGATTCTTAGGAACATTAAAGGCAATTAAAAAGTTTTTATTAGCAAAATTAAAGTGACCAGATTTCCAAGAGCACACTCCTTAAAAAATCGGTATAATGTACATTGTACAATCTTTCTCATATAGAAATCGATGGCGGATCCAGGGAGCGAAGCAAAACCAAAAAGGAAATCAGATTCACATTCACGAATCGACCAAGTTTGTCATGTGTAAGTTCGTATACTCATATAACAAAGTGCTAAAAAAACGTTATACATAACGTAATGAAATTATGAATTGATTTTTTACTTTCTTATATATGTAGTACCTATATGTATAGAGAGTATTGTAATCGTGAAAAGAATCCTAACGTTAATATGTATCATAGAATTTCAATTAAAAAACACCAATAATCAGGATTTTCACTGCAATGCAATGACGTAACTTTCAATCATCTTATTTGCAAAAAGTATTGCAATTTTGCAATGATAGATCGGTAATTTTACCACCCGCTGTGACAGTAGACAACACCGAGTTAGGGGCCGGGACTCGAGTGAGAGTGAGGTTCGCTAATCCTCTCTAATGAGGGTCGAAATGGAAGAGCAGGTGGTCTTCCAAAACATGGCCCCGGATCTGAGACATAAACCATTAAAGGTATTCTTCTCAATGTACAAATTATACATCGAATTTTATTATGATTATTGAAAGTCATAAATGAAGCTTGCCTTGTTGTTTCGAATTTTAGTAGACAGTTATCATTCTCTGTTCATTTATGTTTGCGTCTTTGAAAATCGAAGTACATACATACTTATCCTATGACCACCTCGTAATTCCGATTTCTTAGATTTTGGATTTATTTCGTGCTATTTTTTAAACTTCTATTTTCACCTTATTCATCCGTCTGCCCAAGTGCAAGATTCCAATTATAATAAAAGGCAGTATTAATTGGTTTGTCCTTTGACTGGTTGTTTGTTGGGTCCGTGTTTCACACTGTAGAGAAATTAGGACAATGGTGTACACAGAGGATCGAAAATTTGGCAGGATGTTTAAATGGGATATATGAAGGTAATGGCGTAATAAATCTCGAAAAATGCCACGAGATCGACCTCTAGGGATTATTTTCATTTCTCGTAAGATAATATGTAATATTTAAAATTCCACTCAGCAACCCTTGTTCCTATTGCAAATGAATATTCAAAAATTTGACGCGTTCTACTCACCAAGAATATTTTAATGAAAAAGGTACATTTCTTATTTTGAAAGTCAATTTATCCTTCTATTCGGATTCGCTCGAGTTTGGGGGTGAAATTCCGCGTTTTTAACTAACCATGCCAATTGTTGTATCATTTCACGTGTGCAATGCAAAAGTGTCAATGCGGTGTCTATATGCGCTCGAAAGAGATGTAGAGGGAGGATGGCGAGGAGGATGGAGATAAATATTGTTATTCAACTGGAAATACAAGAGGTTTTTTTGAGGATACGCAAAAGACTCATTTTTAATAACCTTTACGATTAGGTGCAGTGAATACAAACTTAGTCGACCAAAATTAATTCTAATCATTTAAAGATTTATTGTGGATTTGTTCGTATTATGTGATAATACCAGTGGGTATGCACATCTTCAAAGTTTTCCAAGGGGCACGCTGATCAAAAAGGTTGAATATCGGGTGTAGGGAGACAGGGTATTTGTGTCAATGTATTAATCAGGTCGGAGTGGATTTTAACCAGTGCTCGAAATGGAAAATGTTACGAAATGGAATACTTGTATTTGTTGTAGAACGGAAATTTTTACAAAACAGGACATTTGTTATAAGGGACGGTATTTCTAAATGTCTGTCGAAAGAGAACGGTATCATCAGCGTGTGTGACGAGCCAGAGTGGCATTCCGGTGCGTTCCGGCTCATTCCGAGATCTGATTCTAAGCCGCTTTAAGGGAAATAAATTAGTCATTTCAAATATACTTTGAGTTAATTACAAGAGGACATTCAGTACAGTGATAATATAATTTATAGTGATTCAGTGATGTAGATTTGTGGACAGTTGGGGACTGGTTAAGTAAAATTTTGCCGGGTTGGGAAAAATTGCATCCGCCCGTGGGAAATAGGCATTTTTGTGTTTTACCCATTCCTGAAAAATTTTCTGCCGATGCCCATGTTGTCCATGATTGAAAATTGTCTTTGATTCAACTTTTTTCGATAAAAACATAAGTTACGCTAACCCTCCCGCCCTCCCCACTATAAGCGTTGAGTGCGTCATTTGTTTATTTATTATTTATCATTCATCTATGAGTTATTTGCAATCGAATGACACCCATGGTGCCAGTATTACATTTTTTAATGTTTAACCTTCCCCCTCTCCTCCCCCTACCATAAGCCTTGAGTGCGTGATTTGATTATTTATTGTTAATTATTCATCTACGAGTTATTTGCAATCGAATGACACCCATGGTGCTAGTATTCCGTTTTTTAATATTTAACCTTCCATTTCTCCTCCCTCTACCATAAGCCTTGAGTGCGTCGTTTGTTTATTTATTGTTTATTATTCATCTACAAGTTATTTTCAATCAAATGACAGCCATGGTGCCAGTATTACTTTTTTTTAATGTTTAACCTTCCCCCTCTCCTCCCCCTACCATAAGCGTTGAATGCGTAATATGTTTATTTATTGTTTATTATTCATGTACAAGCTATCTGCAATCGAATGACACCCATGGAACCAGTATTCCGTTTTTAAATGAACCTTTCCCCTCTCCTCCCCCTACCGTAAGCCTTGAGTATGTCATTTGTTTATTTATTGTTTATTATTCATCCACGAGTTATTTGCAATCGAATGACACCCATGGTGCTAGTATTACATTTTTTAATGTTTAATTTTCCCCCTCTCCTCCCCCTACCATAAGGCTTGAGTGCGTGATTTGTTCATTTATTGTTAATTATTCATTTACGAGTTATTTGCAAACAAATGACACCCGTGGTGCTAGTATTCCATTTTTAAATGTTTAACCTTCCCCCTCTTCTCTCCCTACTCCTGTGAGCATAATTTGTTTATTTATTATTCATGTACCAGTTATTTGCATACTAATGGAATCCATGATGCTTGTATTTCATTTTGCTATACCATTTCATCTTCCTTCTTTTCTCCCCATACCCACTCCTCCTTAAATGTTAATGGTTTATTGTTACGTGTTATTGTTGCCAACATTCCTTTATATTTCTTCCGCTCTTCCCCATCTTCATAAAGTGAATTGGAAATTTCGATGAATACAACATTCGATGAATTGTGGTTCGGTGAATTTACTTTTCGGTGAATTTACTTTTCGGTGAATTGTGATTCGGTGAACTGCGATTCGGTGAATTGTGGTTTCGGTGAATTGTGAATCAGTGAATTGTGGTCGGTGAATTGTGTTTCGGTGAATTGTGGTCGGTGAATTGTCCTAGATATTATGCTGCTCATCCTACATCCGGCTGCCCCTAGGATAACACTCCAACCCAGTGCAAATTCCCAACGATCTACGCTTTTGCCATCACCATCATAAAGACACTCTTAAATGAGATGGATTGTATCTCTATTGTACTAATGGCAGTCTCTCAAGTCATATAATGTCCGCTTTGCAGTTTCCAAAAATTCAGTAAACGCAACCTAAAACGTTGTGTAGAAAGATTAATTTCCTAAGTAATGTCCTTTAAGTAAGGGAATCTTAGTTTTGCTGTTTCTATATTAACTGATATAATAGGCTCTTGAATACATGTCGGATCGGTCCACAAATTAGTTTTAAAGCAAAAATTTGACGTGAAGATCTTTCGTCGTCAAGGAGATTTGCATTCCCACCGGTTTCGTATAATTGTAAGTGATTGAGTGGATTAAGAATTCGCGTCACATCTATCAACATATTCACGAAATTTCGATGCGCTTTTGAAGTTTAAACAATACCTTAGTTATATTGTTATATATAATGGAAATTTGAAGAATGTGTCAGACAATAACAATAAGATTCATACCATCGCAGCCTGGCGATACTTGAGGACTCTTGATGATGGCATCTACAAGAAGGCTTGGTGATTCCCCTCCAAGATCCAATGATGCAAGACATCCCTCAAACCCATGCCGAGAAACAATTTGTTTAGGAAGTGTTTCGTAATTATCTCTTGGAACGCCACCTATGATGTGATTGTAAGACAAAAAATATAAAAATGGACATCATTATATCCACGTACCATATACCAGTTTCTAATCTTTACCGACATGATATAATACATTTTATTATCAGAATGCAATCTCAATGATAAAGAGCGTCATTTAACTGAACATTTCATAGTCTTAACTGAATCATATATTAGTGACTGAATGGCTTATATTATAGATAACATTTTTGAAGCACGGAATATTTCGACTAAATGTTTCGATATACAGAAAAACCATTCAGTAGCCATTTGCATCCCGTTAGCTAGTTAGTTTCGTCTCTGCGCAAAGAGAAAGCAATAATACGATCATGCTTACCAACGTAAAGTACGCCGGCTAGATCCAGATTTTCCGCCGCTCCAAGACCTGTGCCTGTGACCACGACTGCAAAGTGATCATCCACCATGAGCGTGTGTCTCCTTGGTGATGGTCGGCTGATGGTAACCGCGTGCCATTTGCCGTCGTTGAGCGCCATCCTCGCACTGTCCCTCACTCTAACCGGTCCATCACCAAGGTTGAAAACGTAGTGAATGTGGCCCCCAATCAACTCCACCGCAAAAAAGTCATCATCTCTTCCTGCATTGTACAGGATCAGACCAGATGGCTCGAGCGTTTTCAGCTGAAAGTATACGTCGGCGGTAGCATATCCCCGCAGAGTGGGGAGTCCGACATAAGTGTGCCTGGACCGGAAGGTGACCGGATGGTGCACAAGAGGTTCTGCTTTCGATCTGAATGCCGCGGCAGACAAGGGATCTCGTTCCCCTGAAGTCCACCAAGGGTCTCTGCGGGCAAATCTGGCGGTGACCTTCACCCTCTGACCCGCTTTGGCCATCTCGAAGTACGAACGCCCGTTGATGGAAAGGTGCTGCATGTGGCCCACGAAATTAGGAGCCGGAGGAGAGGGTGAAGGGTCTTCTCCAGATTGCATGAGCCCTCCGATGTGGATGGCATCCATTGCCAGTGTCATCTGCTTACCATTCATCTCGGCTGCGGAATTAATGTTTGCAATGTATCAATTGACATGCCAATTAGAGTTTTGGGTTTCCGATGATATTGTTTCCCCGGGAAATGACAATTCGATTTGAAAAGTTCCCAGGATACACGAGAATTGTAATGAGTTAGTATTTTTAGTAATAAAAAATTATTTTTCACTGAAACATGATATTTATTACTGGTACAATGTAATTACACAACATAAATGTAAACATTAATCCCATTAGAAAATGTAAATGCCGATGTTTATAAATGAAAAAAATAAAAGAAGTTGGCCACCTTTTTGAAAGTAGAAAATGATGATTAAAACGAAAAAAACAAAAGTAAAAACAAAATCACTAGCAATTGATTGTTTTGTACAGATTTACTTAAAATACCTCTTATAAAAATAATAAATTGGTATTATCATCATGAATTACAATTGTTTATTGAAAAAACATTTTTAAAAGCATAAGGCATCGACTGATTTTTATTCAATTTCGCTCTTCTTCGGGTCACAAAATTGCTTGCTGTGGAAAACACTCATTCACTTTCGGTCAAAGTAGGTTTTATACTTCTTAACACGTTAAATAACAACAATACATTTGATGTTATTTTTCTTGTTTTTTCATGTAAATTAAATTCTTTGATTAATTCATTGGTGAAGCACTTTTCAAAAGCTCTGTAATTTTATATTCCAATTTATCAACTAGTGATATTATGACTTCTTCTGAAGATGGGAGAAGTTTTTCGTCTCCACTTTCTTTATTAATGCCAGTATATGTATCTTAAAATAGTTTTTATTGTATCTTTGGCATATTTTATAATTTGATTTTATGAATGTATTTTTTTTAAATATATATTCCGGATTTGTTTCGATACGCAGAGGATTTCCTAGACATTTCACTAAAGATATCAACCTGCTCTGTTGCCTTTCTTCTAAATGACATTTTAATGTTTTAAACAGTTCAATGCAAATATATCGTACTTATTTACCAAGTTTAAATCATAAAATGGCAGAAAATTCAAACAAAACAATACCCAGGAATTATTAGAAATTCTCCCGGAAATCAGGAATAAGAAATACTGAATAAATTTCTTGGAATCGGGAACTGAAATTCCCGGTTCCAAAACTCTAATGCCAACTAATATTTATAAGGAAGTTTTCCTCACAAATCGACAAATGTTAGGCTTCAGCACCTAATCACAAAGCACGGTTTAAGGTTCTTGAAACTTGTTGGAAAATTTGGAAGTTATTCACGTGCTTTTGCTAGGACTGTTTGAAGTGAGGAGAGATTTAGAGCGTAACAGACAAATATGTCTCGGGAAAATGGAAATACATTTATAGAAAGTCTGCTTACCTAGTTTCAGAGTTAGAATTAGAGAGAGAGATAGAGATTATAAAACTAAGGGAAATTCAGGATCATGTCTCATGAGATGTCCTAACCTATGGCGGCATACTATAACAAACCTGTGACTGATGAATCGTCGTCGACTTGCAGCTTGAGCATAAACCCTCTCCTGGAGAAGCGAACTATGTGCCATTGGTTGTCATTCAAACCATGACCAGCTTGAATCGTCTGTTAATAAAGAGAATGGCCAAGCACAGTAAGATTACGAAGAAACAAGATTTTAAATATAGTAAGTCCTCGTTGTGGATGCACTCACTGCACTGAGGTTCATGATAAACAGCAAATTCGTGTAATTGTGTAATTCATGAAATAGGCAATTAATTACTCAGATAATTTGATTAGCTGTTTTTACGTTGCGCAAGTTATATACTGAAGGCTAGTCTGGGTATGATTAATTGACCGGAATCATTATTTTGTCGATCTAAGTTACGGAGCATACAGAAAACCTATTTACAGGATCTCGGTATAAGAGAAGAGCACACCTAGGTATAACGGGAATGATCTTATAGATTCATGCATGTGAGGATATAGTTTGTGGTGCTCAATACTAAAGGAACATGACCCAATTGAAGAAATCTTGAAAAATATTGTTGAGTATAAGCATCCTGTAGGCGACAATGAAAATTTCTTCTTTTAAATTGATTATATTCTTTCGGAAAATAAAATTGTGAAGATTTTTTTGAAATGCCGAAAGTTACTTTAATTTGTTTACAACGATGAATTAACGAAACAACGGACAGCGGAGACTTACAGTTTTTAAGCTTATCAGAAAACTTGCATTAAAAACTTTTTAACTGTTAGATTACTTGTTGAAGTTCCTAAATGTAAATACATATATGGAAAATTGATCTGTATTTCAAAATTTAATTATGATATTCTGACTTTTGGCAATCTTCCAGACATACCAGTTGTTAGACAATTTCTAAGCCTTAAATATTAAGAATTTATCTTAAAAAATCAAAGAGACTGAATAAAGATAAGGAGAGAGAAAGAATTAACAGGAATCAGAGATAAGTGATGCAGAAAAGGAGTGCACTTCATTTATGATATGACATAGAAATGAAAGCCCTCTGGGTTATAGATAAAAAACGATTTTGAAGAATGAAACAATCTCGAGAAGGCAGTAGAAAGGTCAGGAAAATTGAGGAAAGAGAACTTTTGGTCCTATTGTAATTTTGATAGTGATCATGAATTATAAATGAAATACGATAATTTTATGGCTGTCTCAATCTATCTGTAATTTAGGTTATGCTTTTTAACGTATTAGAAATCTCTCTCTTTTAATTTCTAAATACAGAGACAGAGAATTTTTACAAGAGCGTTTTGTATATAATTAATCCAAAAGACCACAATCTTAGATATTTCCAAAATGGTTTCATGTTAATAATTAGGTCTGCTGTTCAACTCACCTTCTCGGCCTCCCCCAAGCGCATGGTGAGCCTAATACGGCCCCCGGCCAGAGCCAGCTCCACCCTGTCTCCAAGAGAGAGAGGGAGAGAGTGCTTTGCGGATGAAGAGAGGAGCAGCAAACCGAGAGGATGAGTGGTGCGGAAGCGAAGAGCCATTTCTTCGGACTGTGAGCGACTCTCTTCCGCCCAAGGCCACACGGTTACGTGCTGCGAGCCGTTGAAACTGAGCACGGTCGCCTCTGAAAAAAACCGCGAATGCTTTTTGCGACAGGATTTTCTGGTTGGCATTTCCATCAATCTGCTGACACCACATTTACCTCGATTGTAGCTGGAGTTAATACTTCAGCCGATCAGAGCATCATTTTTTAAAGCAGTGTTTCACTAATTATTACGTTTGAGTTTTACAAAATATTAAGTTTTCTCTATATTTATGCGATGGTTATTAAATATTTTTAACCAATCTTAAATGTTTTCAAATATTTTGGTCTATCTGAAATCCTTTTGCGGCCAATCGGTTGAGAAACACTGACCAAATGAACGTGCGAGGTATTCCGCTATGTTAAAGAAATATTATATAAGGTGCGGGTTTAAAACTGCCCTGGAAATGAATAAGTGAGTTACTAGAGATACTTTAGATAAATACAATCGTATGTCATGTCATTTCATGTCAATATAAATAAATTTAGATTTTAAGTGGCAAAGAAGGAAATCGAGTGTGCGGTGAGATACAGTGATGCACATTTATATGCTATTAATAGATTGAACCCAAAACGAGAAATTATAGTTTTATTCAAAATGTTATACATTTTATTTTCCGACAAATAGAATGAAAATTGAAATATTTTCAAAGCATTCAACTTAAGGAAGCTATTTAGCAAAGTGTATGAAAGGAGCGTGCGTTCATTGGCTGAGAATATAACAGAGAGATGTCTCACCCTTGGCGCACGTTGGACCGGAATAAGAAGTGGAAGTGCAATCACAGAGGAAGCGATTCCATCCCTCAGAACACTTGGCGCCGTGGAGGCATGGGGACGGGTGGCCACACTGGTGCGCCTGGATGCGACACCACGGCTTCACAGATGCTGCAGGAAAAAAATCCAAACTTATATTAATTCATTCTTCCGGAGATCGCCACATTCCAAATGGGTCGGAGAATCCAAAAACTCTATTTGATCAAAGAATCAGTTAGGGAAAGTTATAGGATATGAAGGCATGCGGTGACAAAATGGATGCTAAAAAAGGCATAAGTTAAAAACTCACATTTTTCAGGAGAGATTCTACTGGATTATAAAAAAGTCCTTCAAATCAGAACAAAGAGACACTCAGAGCCTTTGTTCATATGTTCACATCCAGAGAAGAGACTGAGACTGACACCAGTCGAAAGAGGAGAATTTTCTGAACTACAGACAATCTAACCCGATACTGAACAAAATCATATGTCCAGCACACGACTTTCTCCATACTGAGCAATTAATATGAATGCTGTCGACATAATAGAAATGTTAGAGATGATTTCTCTTTGCAATATTACTCATGGGTCTAACTACTGATACTTTTGACATATTAAATATCTATACACAGAAACATTTGCAAAAAAGTCACTATACACCATATTACACTATGCATATCCAAACACAGCCAAATGGCAAGGAACACTGAGTAGCGTTGCTAACAAAGACGAGAAAGGTTATTGCCTACGTCTCTAAATCAGGGGTGGGCAACCTTTTGGAAAACCTGCGGGGTGTAGGTTGCTCACCCATGGTCTAAAGCAGCAGTTCTCAACCTTTATGCTTCTGCGACCTCCCTATTAAATCAGTCGACCCTTACATATTGCTATCTACCTGCCAATAGATATAAAATGTAACATTAATTTCAAAATACCATAAAATTATAGCGTTAGGTTACACTGTAATCCTAAACAATTCGTACAGCACATTTTGTAAGAATCTGATGATATCAGTAAAATACTAAATGCTCTTAAGAAACTAATAAAATAAAATATTTTAACTGTTCTATATATATACATCGCTCCGTGTTCGCGACTCTCTTACAAACCTTTCGCGATCACCCAGGGGGTCGCGATTCACAGATTGGGAACCGTTGTCCTAGGGCAGGCGAGAGTAAGTTGGGTTGCATGAAACAGGAGGGGGACTGGATGAAACTTTGGTGGTACAGTCATACCCCGTTTAACACTGCCCCATACAACGCTGATTCGATATAACGCTCTTTAATCTCACATCAATTTTCGTAAAATGAAAGTGCTAAATTGGCTCGAAGCGGCCGAGCGTCAAGTGGATGTGGGCCGTGCTCTAGGTCTAGCTACTTCAAGTATCTGAACGATCACACAAAATTATGAGAAGGTTAAAACTTCAGCCAAGTCTATGACTGTAGTAACTGCAATGAAGCTCACACGTTCAAGAAGTAATTTTTTGGAGAAAATAGAGAGACTGTTAAGCATATGGATTGAAGAACAGAATCAGCAAGATATACCTCTGAGCCAGTTAATCATCATGGAGAAGACAATAAGCAACTTTACCTTTGTTCAAGAACAAAGCGAAGCATCAACAACTGAAACATTTGGAGCCAGTCGTGGATGGTATGATATATTTAACTGTCGCAGTAACCTGCACAGCATAAAAGTGTGTGATGAGATGGCGAGTGCTGATCATCAAGCAATGCACTAATATCACGCCACACTTAAAGCAATTATCAATCGTGGTAACTATTCTCCTGAGTTGGTATTTAATGTAGATGAAACTGGTCTTAATTGGAAGGGAATACCATAACCCTCTTTCATATCCTGAGAAGAAAAGTATGCATCAGGATTCAAAGCCGCCAAAGACCACTTCACGCTTACGCTGAGCAGTAATACTTTGGAAGATTTAAAGCTGAAACTCTTGCTTATCTACCATTTGCAGACGCCTCGAGCAATGAGGGAGAATTCTAAAGAGCATCTGCCCATTACCTGGAGGTCAAACTCAAAAGCATGGATGAAAAGAGACATTTTCCAGGAATGGTTCATCAAAGAATTTGATCTAGAAGTGAAGCGCTATTGCATGGCAAAGAACTTGGAGTCCAAAGCATGGTTGGTGATTGACAATGCCCCTAAACTTGGAATCCCTAATGAGTGTACTGCCTGTAGAAGTCATGTTCCTACTGCCAAACACCCCCTCGATTATTCAACCGATGGATCAGTACTAGTGATTCTGGTTCGAGAATTCCCAGGAAAAAGCTGTTTTTTCCTGTCTCGAGTCCCAGGAAATATTCACTCGAGACATCAAGACTCGAGACTTTTTCAAATTGGTTAATTTATATATAATATTATTAATTTTAATGCCTCAAGATCACAACTCGTTACATTATGATTATTATGCATGATATTTTCATACTTGCCCACCCTCACATCCCACACGCCTTTATTTTATCTAACTACATTAAATCGATACTATTTTGTTAGATGACAGCAAGTTAGTTTTTTACTAAAAAAAATATTATAATTAGTCGCCACTCTGTCATAGGCAATGCCTAGTGGAGTGGGGCCATCCCGGTAGATTGTTGTTTTTTTCCACCACTTTTCTTTACTAAGTTGACATTTGTACAGCTGGCAGGATTATTACCTAAAGGTAATTTCTTCCAGCCAACCAGTTGTTGTTGATAAAGAAAATAATATACAAAAATAAAAAAATAATTTTATGTACCTATGCAGTAGTTTTATTTATAAAAATTATTAGAAATGTCAGGAGGCCGAGTCTCTAAGCAATTGTCGACTGATCACTATCGCTATTTTTTTTATCAAAATTGACAAAATGACAGTTGACGTAGTCTATAAGATGTTAGCAATCGAAATGAAGATAGCGATTAATGACAATGCGCTCAATCGATCGATAGCGATTTTGAGTTTGCGATAGTGATAGATATGTTACAGACTAGGCCTCTTGATTGATTAAATTTGAAAAGTCAGTAAAATTCTCGAGTCTCGGGAATTCCCGGGAATTCTTTGAAATAGTGTCTCGAGTCCCAGGAAACAAAAAAGTGCCAGGAATCAGAATCCCTACTCAGTACGTCATAGCAAATTTCAAGCTCTGCTAGCTTCAGGGAACTGATTTGGATAACTGATGGTAAAATCAATAGTCAATTAGGAAATTATGGAAATCGTTGGACATGATGAAAGCCATCAGGAACACCAGTGCAGCCTGAGACGAAGTATGCAACAGTTGCATGAAAAATACATGGAATAAAGTATGGTCAGAGGCTTGTAATGGTTTTAACAATTTAAAAGAAAACGGAACTCCGATTGCTAATGACATCGTCCATCTCGTCAATCAACTAGGGAGAGACGAAGTTGACACTGACAATGTGCAAGAACTACAACAATCTTATGAGACAGGTCTGACCAATAGTTATAGTTATAGTTATAGTTTATTTTTAATTCCGTCGGCCATTGGTATGACATGGAACAAGTCAGTTTCAATACAGGGTAAAATATAAAAAAGAAAATATGAAAAAGAAAAAAATACAAATACAAAAAAAATACAGACGTGTAAAACATTAAATCCAGAGATGTAGAACATAGATATCCAGAGTTATAAGGACTCTGAAAGATATTCGTTAATGCTATAATAGCATTTATTAAGTAACAATTCTTTCACTTTATACTTAAATATATTTAAAGTGTTAATCTGTTTGACATGTTGTGGCAGATTATTGTAAAGTACAGAGGTAGAGTGGTGTGGACCCTTTTTACAGGATGAGTATGAATAATGATTTATATGAATATCACCGCTGCTACGAGTGCCGTATTCATGCAGTTCTGAATTTGTCTTGAATAGATGGGGGTGTGATTTGATGAACATGACACAGTTCAATATATATATACATGGAAGGGTTAAAATTTTGAGGCTATGGAAAATAGGCTTGCCAGGGGTGTAAAAAGGCACCCTGCGAATTGCCTTTACTGCTTTCTTCTGCATGGAGAAGGCTTTAAGAGAGAGCCTGGAATTTCCCCAAAATACAATTCCATATGAAATTAATGAGTGGATTTTGGCATAATAAATCATTATTAAAGTTTGCTCAGATAAAATTGGAGCAGTCTTCCGGATCATAAATACGCCTGAGGCAAGTTTCTTCACTATATAATAGATATGGTCGGACCAGTCCAATTTTTCATTAATATATAATCCCAGGAATTTCGTCCCTGGAGAGCGGTGTATATTGCCTGTATGTAACTTGAGGAGAGGGCTACATATTGGAAGAGAATTTTTAGTGTAAAATTGTAAAAATTGAGTCTTACTTACATTTAGATTAAGCTTATTGGAACTACACCATGCTATCATTTCTCTGATGGTTTCATTTGCAATGGAAGATAGGCATTGAGATTTATTAGCAGTTACAATGCAAGAAGTATCGTCTGCATACAGAATGGGAATACTGCTTTTGCAGTAATTAGGAAGGTCGTTTATAAAAATTATGAAAAGCAGAGGCCCGAGTATTGATCCTTGAGGGATGCCACAATTTATTTTTAGGGGTTTGGATTGGCCAATTATAACGCCATTTGGTGAAGTCTGTGAATAGCTTACATATTGATATCGATCACTTAAAAAGGATTCAATCCAGTTTAAGGCAGTACCCGTTATGCCCACAGTTTTTAGCTTGTTACTTAATATGACATGGTCAATACTATTGAAGGCCTTACTTAAATCATAAAAAATACCCAATACGATATTTTTTTCATTCAAAGAACGCTGTATATTGGTAATTAGCTGGTAAACTGCTGTAATAGTAGATTTACCTTTAAGGAAGCCGTGCTGATTGGTATTTAACAATTTAAAAGAACGGAGGTAGTTAACGACCCTAATATAGAACAATTTCTCAAAGATTTTAGAGAACACGGAAATTACAGAAATCGGCCTGTAATTATCACACTCTTCCAGAGAGGAATTCTTCGGGACAGGGGTCACTCTAGCTAACTTTAAGTCAGATGGAAATTTACCATTGCTGAAAGATAGATTGACAATGTTGCAGAGTGGTTTTGCAATAAGCTGGGCAGCCGCCTTCACCAGTATCATAGGGATACCATCAGGACCACATGAGAGTGAATTATCAAACTTGTTAATTATGGTTACAATTTCTTTAATGTCTGTAGGGAAAAGAAAGAGGGATTGTGATGCTGTGCGTGGGTTATTATAGCTGTATGAGTTGCCCATGATACGAGTTGCGGTTCCCGCAGCAGAAATGTCACAGAATTGAAGGTTGAAATTCGTGGCTATTTGTTCCGGGTCAAAGATGGATTGTTCATTAAATTTTATGCAAGCTGGACTAGGGTGGTTAATAACTGCTGTAGTGTTATGATTTATTACATTCCAGGTTGCTTTTATGGCATTCTTGGAATGATTTATGTATTGCTCAATTGAGGCTCTCCTTATATTTAAAAGCCGGGATTTGAAGGCTTTATAGGAATTAATGGAACTGGGACAGCTAAATTCTGCTGTTGAGAATAATGAAGAATACAACTGATGATGAAAGTTTATCACAAGTTTATTGACAGATTTCATGAATAAGATCAATCATTCCATTGATATCGTAACTGAAAATGATCTAAATTTTGAACACAGAACTAAAGCGAAGAGAAGTATTCTTGATATGATATCCTGCTACGAATAAATGATTTGGGAGAAAAAGCTTCAGCCAAGTCATTCAACCATGACACGGGATAGGCAACTGGATGATTCCACTGTAGTAAAGTGTTCGGGTTGTAGGAAAAAGCTGAGGAACGGTGCGCAGTGTGCCATATGCAGTAATTGGTACCACTAGAAGTGCTCTAGGAGTGACGTGGAGGACTTCCTGAAGGAGGACTGGAGATGCCATACTTGTGGGTCCAAGAGAGAGAAGATGCTGCTGAAGGAGGAAGTAGAAATGGTAGAAAAACTTAACGAGGAGCTAAGCAGTGCAAGGAGCAAAATAAAAGAGCTCCTCACTGAAAATCAGGAGCTGAGAACGCGAGTAGCAGAATTAGAGGCAAATAGTGCCGGAGTGGATGTTGATTACGGTGGAAGATGCCTCGACACGAGGAACGTAAATGCTGCGAGGCGGAGGGGAAGGAGACTAGCACGGGAAGTGAAAGCGGGCCCTCGGCCAGTGCCCAACCGAATTCCAGGAAGGACACGCAAGGACAAGAAAGAGGAAGAGAGGAGGAGGGTGACAACAGGGGGCAGAAAGCTCAAGGCACCTCTCGCATTAGTAGCAGAAGGGTGCATCAGGCTGGGGAAGGGAGAGCCTTACTCAGGCTTAGAGAGGAGTGGCCACAAAACGAAGGGAGGGAGGTTAGTGGTCATGAGAACGATGACCCTACGGTGAGAGTGATGGGAGATTCCATTATCCGATTTGCGGGGGAAGAATGCAGAAAGGATGGTGCTTTAGTGGAGTGCTATCCAGGAATGAGGATAGAACAATTGGAAAGACGGATTGGACGGTTAAGCGATGAGAGGAAGGAGGAAGTGGTGGTGATTCATATAGGGACAAATGATATAAAAAGGGCAAAATCGGACGACCACGTAATCGGTTATGTTTGGGACCTTTGCACTGCCGCAAGAAAAAAATTTACAGCAGCAAAAATCATAGTAAGTGGAATATTAAGGAGAAGAGACATTACATGGGGCAGAGTGTTATACATAAACGAGGGAGTAGAGTGGGTTTGCCAAAAGCAGGGTCTGTATTTCGTGGATCCGAATTGCTGGATTGGGGATAGGGATCTCAGGCGTGATGGAGTGCACCTCAATAGGAGAGGCTGTATGATATTTGCTGGTCTTTTAAGGGATGTGATTATAAATTACAAGGCGACCAGTCAATCTCATGTAGAGGAGGGAAACTTAAGGGATGGCATAGGAGGTCTTAATATGGGAGGGTGGGTAAATATGAGTCGGGAGGTGAGTAACGAACGTGAGCGGCAAGAGGAAGTATGGAGGTCACTCGATACTCGTGGATGTGCAAATGGAACTCCAAAGAAAGAAACAGTCTACAGAGGTGAGACTTCGGAAGATGAGGATCGTGGGGGCTTGGTTGTCTCATCCATCGGGAGCCAGGGAGAAGGCAGCGGAGAACGTGCAGAAGGGAATAAAAGAAGAATGGGAAGGAGACATAAAAGGACTTAAAATCAACAAACTAGAAGGTAAGGAATTAAAGATTCTCCAGGTTAATTGTCGAAGTGTTAGATGTAAACGAGATAATTTTCTGTCTTTAATTGAGGTTTGTAAACCAGATTGTATCATAGGCACAGAATCTTGGTTAAATCAAGACATACACTCAGCAGAAATTTTTCCATCAGGCTTTACGGTGTATAGAAGGGACCGCGATGAAAGAGGGGGAGGAGTCTTTATTTGTATAAAAAGTGAAATTATGAGTAAGTTAGAGTGGAAAAGTGTGGAATATGAAATGTTATGTGTCAATTTATATTATGGAAACTGTAAAAAAGGAATTGATATCATAGGTGTCTATAGGAAACCTAATAATGAAATAACTATGCTGGAGGTTCTGGCTGATAAGTGTTCGGAAAAAGTTGACAGTTATACGTTAATTGCCGGGGACCAAAACCTCCCCCACGTTCGATGGGATGGGGAAACGGAATGTGAAGGGAAATTCCAAATTATTGTTAATAGGCTAATGCAGGAGGAGGGTTTTACTCAAATAGTGGATAAACCCACGAGGGGACAAAATATTTTAGATGTTTTTCTTTTAAGACCTTGCATAAAACCCGTAAACTTCGAAATAATTCCTGGGTTAAGCGATCACTCTGCAGTAAATATAATATTAGAAGATTTTGAGACACAAGCATTTAGTGAAATGATTACTCCCATTTGGCGATACAAAAAAGGGAACGCTGAAAGTATCAAAATATTTTTAAGGGAAGCTTATCCACAGTGGGCTGGAACAGGGGCAAATATAAATGATATGTGGCTAAGATTTAAAGATATAATGTTTGAGGCACTACTGAAATTTGTTCCAAAGAAAACTATTAAAAATAATAGTGATCCTGAATATCACAATGGGAAAATTAGAAGGTTAAAACGTAAAGCTAGAAAAGTTTATAATAAAAGATTTCTAGGAGATGCATATCGTTGTGAGTACAAAAACATAATAAAAAATTTAAACACTGAAAAAAAGAAAGTGAGGGAAAAATATTTGCTGGGAATTCTAGATAAGAAGAATACAAATAAATTTTATAAATATATTAGAAGGAAAAAGGACAGCAGGGAAGAGGTAGCCATGACTGAAGACAAAAATGGTACAACTGTTTTTGAGGATGTGGGTATAGCCAATGTCTTGAATAACTGGTATGCAAAGGTCTTTAAAGGAAGCGAGAATGAGGCTGGAGATATAAATATAAATGTCATAGAAGAAAATAAAAAATGTACACCTGATGAGGCAGGATTAAGAGCAAAAAACGTTGCCTATATTAAAGTAACAGATCGAGAAATATTCAAAATTATTTCAAAAGAAAGGTCAAATAAATCAGGAGGACAAGATAATATATCAATAGATGCTCTAAAACTAGGTCAAGAAGCAGTGATCCCATATTTTAGAACCCTTTTCAATGTGTCAATCAATAACCAGGCACTCAGGCTAACGTTATTCCAGTATTTAAAGGTGGAGATAAATCAAAAGCAGAAAATTATAGACCAATAAGTCTTACGTCGGTAACATGTAAGGTGATGGAAAAAGTGATAGCTCAATATATCCGTAAATATTGGGACGACAAAAATTGGCTGTTTAAAAACCAATATGGTTTTAGGAAAGGGCACTCCTGTGAGATGCAACTAGTAGGCTTATATCAAGATATTGTTGAAGCCATTAATGCAGGGGAAGAAGTCGATGCAGTAGTCATAGACTTTAAAAAAGCGTTCAACGTCATATCACATGTCTGCTTATTTGAAAAAATAGATAAATTAGACATATACTGGAGAGTGAAGGGTTGGCTAAAAGACTTTTTGAATGGGAGAAAGCAGAGGGTAGGAATAAAGCAAGCATATTCAGAAGACATAATTGTTACATCAGGCGTTCCTCAAGGGAGTGTTTTGGGTCCATTGCTATTCCTGACTTACATTACTGACTTACACGAAAGTATAGACTCTGACTTATGGCTATTTGCAGATGATTGTATCATATATAGAAGAATAAGAGGAAGAGAAGATAAAGATATCTTACAAGAGGATTTGGGTAAATTGGAAAACTGGATAAAAGTCAACAAGATGGACATTAACATTAAGAAAAGTACACAAATAACTTTTACAAATGAAAAGAACACTGAATTAAGGAATTATAAATTACTCGGATATTTGTTATTAAAGCGTGACAACATTAAATACCTGGCCCTGAACATAACGTCAAATCTAGGATGAGGCCAACATATTAAAAATATGGTGAAAAAGGCATTTAAAAGCCTTCACTGGATAATGAGGAACCTGGGAGGGAGTAACAAGAATACCAAGGAATTGGCTTATAAAAGTATAGTGAGGCCAATACTTCAGTATTCTATGAATGTATGGAATCCCTGCAAAACTACGTATGTAAATAAAATAGAAAAGGTCCAAAGAAAAGCTGCACGATATATTCTGAATAAAATCAAAAGAGAAGATAGTGTATCAAAGATGATACAATTATTGGGGTGGGAACCATTACAAACAAGAAGGAAATTAAATAGGCCGTGTGAAATGTCTAGGATCGTAAGTAACGAGGGGTGATGAAAAAATTTCAGTAGTAGTTTAGAAACTCCTAATTTTTTCAGTAAAAATGATCATAAATTTAAAATCAAATACTACAAACCTCAAAGACTAGAAGTTGTAAAAAAACTCCTTTCTGAACAGAGGTATTCAAGAATGGAATGAATTATCTGGAGATATCTTTGACCCCTTTCCTAAAAACCTGAAAGACTTTAGGAAGAAGTGCAAAAAGTATTTGGTCTAATTGATAAAATCATGAAATGAGTTATTAAATTGACATGGTGTAAATGTTTCTATTGTATCCTTAACACCAGGCCAAAAGCCTAACTGTAGCATGAATACATAAAATTAAATAACTCTTGATGCCTTCTTCAAGAAGAAAGCTGACAATTAATTGAAGGAGCCACGGCTGGTATGTGAAAGTTAATCTTTATACATTATACATATTTTGTATGGAATTTTAAATAAATTAATAACTTTAATTATATCTGGCAATTTTATTTATAGTATAATTGTAATAATTTACGATTTCAGGAACGTATTTTCATAAAATGACCCTGCATAACGGTGATTCAGTTTCGGCTCTCGTTTCCAGGAAAGCATTCCTAGCATTAAAAGGAGTATGACTGTATGGTTTAGGGCAGGGGTGGTCAACCCATGGCCCGCGGTACTCAGTAGAGCACTCAACAGAAAAAAAAAATTTGGCCAGAGTGGAACCAAAACCTAAACCTTATTTCTATCCGTTAAAATAGTTTGTGGGTTTTCCCACAATTCCTTTGTTTTGAATTCCCCACTCTTCGCTTATGCTATTATCCCATGCTCTGCTGTCACAGAGACAATGACCCTGGTACAGGACAATAAAAGTGTCCGGTTTATTGCTTCTTCCTTCTAGCTCCGACCACATCCAATAATCCTTAAGGGTCTCAGATCACATTCAAGGGATGACGACCTACATACTCAATTTATTGAAAGGCACTCTTGAGACCCTCTTTGTCTCATGTATGATAAAATCTTCCGACTTCCTCCAAGAGACGAAAAGAAGGAATTTCTTGGAGAAATCATCATTGTCTTGTACTGCGTTTTGTTTGCAAATATGGATCAAACTACTTCTGTGAACAGACGTTTTCGACAATGAACTTTGTCAAAAACAAATATAGATCTGTTTTAACAGACACTCATATAGACACACTGCTTATTTTATCGATGTCGAAAATCAGTTCTAATATTGAGAAATGGTTAATTGAAAATCAAATTCAAAAATCACATTGAGATATTTATATCAATATTTTTCTTCTTTAATTAATATTTCAAATATTGTCATTTGAATAAATCTCTTTAAGTATGTTATTGTATTTTCCTGTTTATTTTTGGCATAATTTAAATTAGCTTAAACTATCAATTTAAACTGGATGTTAAGGGTAGTGACCCGCCAAAAAACTCGTGCTGTTTTATTGGCCCGTATTAAAAAAGGTTGGCCACCCCTGGTTTAGGGGCAGACGGGATAAGTTGGGTTGCATAAAATCAGGAGATGTTTGCTGTAAGTTTAGTGGTACGTATTATATGGGCAAAAATATTGGGTGGTTTTTAGGGAAGATTTGGTTTTATTTTCCTGGTATACATATTTTTGGTTGATTGGTTGCAGGGGTTCCCAAATACTCACATACGAGGAACCCTTAGGAAGAAATAACTCACAAAAATTTAGACAATGTATGCATGTTATTGGTCGCGATAAAATTAGCTCAAGTTTGAGTTAGTGTTTATGCAAAATGCTGCTCGATTGGCGTTTTGCTAATCAATCGTGATTTTAGGTATTGCCTTTTCTGTCATCTTCCCGTAGCCTAAATTATCGTGGAAATCACTATGCTCAAGTTGGAGTTAGTTTATGCAAAATGCCACTCGATTTACGTTTTGCTCATCAATCGTGATTTTAGGTATTGCCTAGTCTGTCATCTTCCTATAACCTAAATTATCGTGGAAATCACTATGGACTACTCCATAACTTAATGTCCACTCGAGAGAATATTTTTATCGGTGGTTACTTTTTCTGAATTAACTGATTTGATTGACTTTTGATTCAGATAGTGAAGTAGCTGGTTTACCACTTCGGGGTGCATCTCATCGATTCATTCACATCCATACCTGCAAGAGAGGTTATTAGATAGGCTTTGGTACGTGGTACCCACCAATCTGGTAATTTGGAGGGTATCATGTAGATAGATGTAGACCAACTATAAAATAATTTATGCCCCCGAACACTCGATTGCAAAACAAATAATCCCCATTTAATGCACTTTACATCATTTCAAACTTTTTCGTACCTGTCTAGCTAAACGCATACAAAACATCATTACATATTGTAGTCATATATCAATGATCGGTACATTGAACAACAACTCACTCAATAATTGATAAGAATATATCAGATAATGCGTGAGACATGCAGTGACATGTTGTGACTTGGAGTAAACACATATCTGGACTGATGCTGGAGTTAAAAATCAAATTCAATCCGTTTAATTTTCCGTCGCCCCTCGTACATGGAACTGTGTATGTACATATGTATGTGTGTGCGGACGTAGTACGTGTGAATATATAGTCTGGAGCAACGTTTCCCAACCTTTTGAACTCCGCGGATCACTTCAGCAACCCTTCCAGGCCCTGCGGACAACCTCATTTCTTACACTAATGTAGCTCTCCAAAATATCCCAACCCCTCGTCCGAGCCTTTTAAGGACACATGGAGGGTGGAAACAGGTGGAGTAAGGGAATCCCATTGGAGTACCTGAAACATGCTGGCTAACGGGGCTCTGGTTCTACCCAAACCAAGGTGTGAGGCATCATGCCGAGGGCTGAGTGATACTGGGGTAGCAAAATATGCAGTATCGTGAACAATCCCCTTGGGGCACTGGGCCACACCCCACTGTAAGCAGCCTTCCATCCATGTCGGGGCTCCACGGATGGTGACCAAATATTTCCCCATTACTCGTGGGACCACATATGGAAACAAATAAGGAAACCAAAAAAGAGGACTCCCCAAATGGAGTATAAAAGAAGATGTCTCTCCAATGGAGGTTGGCAGTTCCAGTGTACCACTGGGAGGAGCTGGCAGTACCAGCATAACCTCAGAAGGAGGTAAAGACACTAGTAATGTGGCATCTGGAGTCAACAGGCTTCACCTGGAAAAGACCAAATTATCTGGGGTTGCTAGACGTAAGCTTAAAAAAGGAGAGGGGTCAGGATGGTACCGGGGGCACACAGCAACCGGGGCACATGACATCTCTTCAGAAGGGAGGCAATCTGACTGAGGCCAAGAGAACCAGATCAGATAACTTCACACCAACAGGGAAAACCAATTCCACTAAGAGATCTAAGGGCCAAAAGGAACCTGAATCTTATAGTGAGGTATTGGCTACCCACAAAATGGCAATCATCAAGACAGGATACCCTGATGATAAGATTGAGGATGAAGATATTAAACTCATCCAGGCTGAGATCCTTGTAGGTGGATCAATTCCAAGCTGAAGGAGAGAATCATAGTAACCTCACTTGTAGGAGATACCCAGAGGGTTACCACTACCAAAGGATGCCCACAAGGGGGAGTTTTATCACCCCTGCTGTGGAGCCTTGTTGTGGATGAACTTCTGAGGGAGCTCAATGATGAGGGTTACCATGCAGTAGGATATGCTGACGACATCACTATCCTGATTAACGGGAAATTTCCTTCAGTGGTCTCAGAGGTGCTACAAACAGCTTTGAGGAAGGTCTAAAGTTGTCGTGACAAAACCACATTGGGAGTCAATTCAAACAAAACGGTGGTAGTACCATTCACCAGGAAAAGGGATCTAAGGGGCCTTAAGTAACCTACCCTTTTTGGAACTAAGATTCAGCTGTCTACAGAAGTTAAATACCTTGGACTTATATTGGACAAGGGATTGATGTGGGGTTCACAGCTGGAAAAAGTTACAAGAAAGGCCATCAGAGCCTTCTGGACCTGCAGGGGCACTTTTGGCAAGACATGGGGACTAAAACCAAAAGTGATACACTGGATATACACTATGGTAGTTAGATCCATTGTGACCTATGCTGCCATTGTTTGGTGGCCTAGGTTTAAATATAAGGCCAGCAGGAACGAACTCAGCAAATTGTAGAGGTTAGCCTGCTTAGGCATCACGGGAGCAATGAGTACGGCTCCAACGGCAGCAATTGAGATACTCTTGGGACTCACTCCTCTACATTTAGTAGTAGAAGCAGAGGCCCAAGCAGGTAAATATAGATTCAATTGCAATGAACAATGGAAGTCACAGCCTACAGACCATGGGCATTCCAGGATGATTTGGGACAGATCTGAAGACAACATTTTAGCAATGGTGTCAGATAAGATGATACAAAAATATTCATTTCACAAGCCATTCAGTGTGCTCTTTCCTAATCGTACTGAATGGGAAAAGGGGCTTCGACCTGACAGGAAAGGAAGACTAATCTGGTATACAGATGGGTCCAAGACAAATGCAGGCACTGGGGCTGGGGTGTACTGTTACAGAACTAGAATGAAATTCTATTTTAGCCTAGGGTAGTATACAACAGTATTCCAGGCTGAGATGTATGCTATAATTGCATGTGCAATGGAGAATATGAAAAGGAACTATAAAAATACGAACATCTACATTCTCTCTGATAGTCAAGCAGCATTAAAGGCACTTGACTCATTCCAGATTGACTCTAAATTAGTCTGGAATTGCCTCCAATCCCTAATAGACCTGGCAGAACACAACAGGATTCAACTGCTATGGGTGCCGGGTCATAAAGGGATTGAAGGTAATGAAATTGCCGATCAGTTGGCAAAAAAGGGTGCTGAAAGTTCCTTCTTGGGACCTGAGCCTGAGTGCAGCATTTCTATGAATGTCGCAAGGAAGGAAATCAGGGACAGAATGAAGAAAAGGCACCTTGCTTATTGGAGGTCCATTAATGGACAGGAACATGCGAAATCCTTTATACAGGGAATTTCACAGAGCAGAGCTAGGGAACTATTATGCTTAAATAGGAACCAGTTAAGAGCAGTGACAGGCCTACTGATTGAACACTGTCACTTAAGGCTGAACGCACACTTATCAGACAAAACGTCTCGAGGCAAAACGTTTTGTCGAAAGGTAAAACATTTTGTTGGGCTTCAACGCACACTGGTCATACAAAAATGTCTTTACACAAAATGTTCTGTCGTTGAACAAAACTTTCTGTCGAAAGGCAAAACATTTTTGTTGGGCTCCAACGCATACTGATAAGACAAAACGTCTTTGCAAAACATGTTTTGAGACAAGACATTTTGTATACATTGAAATCATTCTTGTTCGGCGCAGTCTCGGCCTGGACTAGTTGCGAGAATGTCGTCCGATGACGAAGTTTATGCTCTCATTTTGTGGCAGTGGATTCAACTCGCTTCCATGGAAGAGAGTGAAAGACGCTTATGGATCCACCCGATTAATCAAAAGAGAACCGGGAAGAATACCCTTAAGGAATTTATAAATGAACTAAAAGGAGATGAAAATAAATTCCGAAATTTTACGAGATTAAGTTTGAGTTCCTTTTATTATGTTTTAAATATAATTGAAGATGGAATCAGGAAAAGGGATTTTCCAGCAAATCTTTTTGGTGATGTTCTTTCACAGTATAATTAAAAATAGGAGGCCTTTCTTCTATTAAAACAAGTAATTTTTCAGCATCCACATCCATGTTAACAGAAGCACACACAACTTTCCCTCCACCCTACTCCTATTACTTCTCAATAAAGACTGAACTCATGCAGAATGTTTTGCCTCAAAACAAAGTGCAGTGTTTCTGCTTTCGACACGATAAGTCGTCAACAAAGATGTATTGTTGTGTCAAAGATCAACGCATACTTATCAGACAAAAACGTCTTTCGACAAAACGTTTTGTTTACAGATGTCTCAAGCGAAAACACTTTTGTCGGTCTCCAACTCACACTTATAAGACAAATGTCTTTCGAGAAAACATTTTGTCTCGAGATGTTTAGAGGTGTTTTAAGTTGTTTTTTCGTGTTTTTGTGTCCTGTTCGATTAGTGTGTGTTGGGTCCTATTGATAGCATTGCGAAAACAGTTTTCGACGAGTTTATACAAAAACGTTTTGTCAAAAGACGTTTTTGTCTGATAAGTGTGCGTTCAGCTTAAAGGGACACTTAGACAAGCTAGGGTTGGTTGAAGACCCTAAGTGTGGTGTGGAAAAAGTGAGGAAACAGCCTCACATATTCTATGCCAATGCGAGTCCCTTGCAGGACTCAGATTTCGTCACTTGGGTTCTCATTTCATGAGCCTGAATGACTATCATAGGATCCCAACATACAAGCTACTGCGATTTATTCAAAGTGCTTGTTTGCTTGTAGGATAAATGGCTGGGGATGCACAATAGACCAACAATGGTCGCAGTGCAAGGGCTGTAGATAGTCCACCCTTCTAATTCTAATTCTACACTAATCTACTTATTGTATCTACCTTTACGAAAATGGGTTACTTGATTACGTAGATTATTTGACCATTTAAAAAAAGTATATTACACACGTTTCTGTCTGTTTGAGGATCACCTGATTATTTTTCATTTTATTCCAAGAATTATTTTCAACATTTGTAATGGAGAAATTTTTGAAATACGAAATAGTTTTACAAACGTCATTAATAACAATATCCTGTATATGTGATAGTGTAAAACTTGCTTAACTTTTCCCAAAAAATCAACCTAAATATGAGGTGAGGCCTAAAAAAAGTACATTTTGGAAGCCTCTGCGGACCACCGACAAAATCTTAACGGACCACAAGTTGCCCACAGACCATATGTTGGGAAACACTGATCTAGAGTCTAAAGCATTTAAAAGTATTTGTAAACTTCTTTATTATATAGAGAAAGGTGAAATTTTCAACATAGGCATCACTTCGAAATCACGTTAGAGTAATTTGATTCACTTGTTTGGGTTTGGACTCTTTATCCCTTGTGTGAACATTTTTCTCCCCTCACACGCAAAGATACTCAGTCCGTCAGACTTTAGAGGTCAGTCACAAAACAATTCCGGTGCTGAATTCAAGTGGATTTGTTTGGAAATTGAAATTGGGATTTTTTAATAGAAAATTTTATTTTGGACAGCCAGATTTGGGACTTCATACTGTATTACAACAAGTTAGGAATGTACTGCAAAAGCAAATATTATAATACAATTGTTTTTACAAAAAATAAATTTCTTTCATTGGTTGTTGTTCAATATCAGTGACTTTATAATATAGTAGCCCCCTCTGATTCCCATTAAAAACTTACACATATGAAAGAATTGAGCTTGTTTCCAATTTAGTCGGTTATTGAGACCTAGAAAAACTCCCTCTTTTTTCTGATAAAAACTAAAAATGTACGCTAAAGCTACAGGGATTTGAATTCCATCTTCAAAAATAAGAAACTACGTCTAAACTTTCCGACAGGTCAAGTCCTGAGTTCAAATCTTGACGGGAAATAATTTAAAAAATCAAATATATAAATCACATCACCGATTTACATGCTTTTATTATGGGGCAATAATGGGACAAAATTAGCCCTCAGCAGCTGATCCTGGTTCACCAAATTCTTGCCACATGTTGCTCTCATATGCAGTAACTTATCCTGAAAATTTGGTTTCTCTAGGTTGAACCGTTTCAGAGATATCATCTGCACAGTTGGACGGACGGACAGACAGACAAAGTGAATACATAACTGGTTTGTAAAAAAATAGCTAAAAAGAGAGCTGCCAATCAGTCTTATCTGTTTTTCAGGCTATTTTGGGATACTTTCCAATGGAATTTATTGCTGATGCTTTCAATGGACTTAAACCCCAATGAATCATGGCATGGAAAAATAAAATTATCCAGGAAAAAGTCTCAGGTTCGACTCCAGGAGACGATTATATTTTTCTGTAAGTTTTCATGGGATTTTCGATTCTAATAGTGCAGGGATTTTTCCTTCATTCATCAAAATACCTACCTAAATATGGACCGATTTTCTTTGTTTTTGCTTTATTAGATGGTTAAAACCACAGGGGGCTAACTCTTATGGGCGCTCCTTTGACGATCTTTCATGCCACCTACGAATTGGTTACAAAACTACGAACCCTCCCCTCCCCTCAAATTGTGTTCAGTGGATCACGTGACGCGGCTGATTTGAATCTCGTGAAACAGTTGCTTTGAATCACGTGAAACAGTCTGACTTGGTGAAGTGGAAAGAAGAAAGCGTTATGTGCGTGGATATTCAACAGTTGGAGGGAAGTTGTGCAGGATTCCAGCTTCCAAAGCAAGGTTAGATTACGAACTTACTGTCATTTGATAAATTCTTAAAGGGTCAGCTTAATGATATTCAAGCATTTGGCATTACTAGCCCGATCCATTGCACTGCTCACAGTAGAGAAATACTTAGTAGCCCGGGGATTCTCAGAGTTCTTTCATTTTTGTTTTGCATGATTTTTTCGCGAAGATAAAAACCAGTTGGAGTGTTTACAGTAAACGGTTGAATTACTTTTTTATCGGATGAACTCACGGTAAGGTACAACCTTTAGGACCCTTTATTACTGCGAAAGAGAGTTTTGTGAAAGTGTAATGCGTGTTTAGGGTGTTGAGTGCCGATATATCACACAGGCAGGTTTGTGGGCATTAATGTAATGTCACTCTCGCATTCAGTGATTTCAAAACGTTAATTTGCATCGATATCACGTTTTTTTTCTTCCCTCCTTAACTTGGATATTTTTACTTGACCTTTTCTGGGCTTGATGCATATATGCAATGATATCATTCTGCTGGCTACAGCCAATTCTTGTTCATAACTAAAGATAGTATCAGTTCAATAATTTATTCCACCAAACATTATTAGAAAAGATCTCTTCTTGATTTTAGTTCAGTAATAAAATACATTAAAGTCACCTGAATTCGTACAAAGGACAAAACTTGTGTTGCTGCAGTGTTATTATTAAATCTCCCCACAGGGCCGAGAAGTGAAAGACATTTTGCAGTAACCCAATTTTGGATGGGCATCCTATTGAAAAGCTGCACAACAGCTTTGAAGGGTGTGCCCAACATTTTTCAGGTGACATCTTTACATATCTGTCTTCACAGAAGCTACTTCGTTCTGCAGTGCCAACTCTTTTCCCGACAATCAGCCAACTAAATGAAATTTCTTCAGAACATACATCTGATAATAGTGCACTGTCTTTTTATAGCAATTTTCTGAATTTGTAATTTGCTATTTTGATTGTTTTCCTATTTATCTTATTTTCTGGCTCTTTTCTGTAAAATTATTATTACAATTTTATTTTAATTTGTAATTGTTGATGCAAGGTTAAATGTAAGAAGGGACTATATAGCCTCAATTTCGCTCTAATAAAGTCGTTTGTGTCTGTGCGTAAATACGGTACTGAAGACAGGTGGTTTTATCGACATTTCATCACAAATTAAGAGCTTAGGTATTGTTTTTCCATGAATATGTCAATTTCTTGTAATTGAATGTTTTTTAATAAATCTCATTTTAAAATCACACTTTTGTGTTGTTCTATCTGTTACCTTGCCTCTGCCAGCGAGTAGTAACATACAATGAAATAAACGGAATTATAAAGAGCCCCAGGGCTGCAAGTGGGATAACGGTACTACTGCCATCTAGCGGTTTCTGGGTATCACTATTTGGTTTAAGTAGTGCCCGACGCTACCTACAAATTGGTTACAGAACTCGATCGGCATAGGAAACATGGTCAAAAATTTTAACATGGCAGTTATACGCTCCTGGTTAAAACTATATGCTATTTCAGTTTTGTCTTGTGTCCGTGTTCCCTCCCTAAGTGCAAGGATTTTTTACTTCATTCATCAAAATACGTAAATATGGAAAAATATTCTTTGTTTTTGCTTTATTTGACGGCTAAAACTGTAGACTATAGCATTCTTGCGATGTTTACATGTTAAGCGGTTGAAATTTTCAGAAAAAAACATTCTTTTACAAGTTTTTTTTTGGATTTTTCGTACTCTTTCCGCGCATGCCAAGGTGACCCACATTGTTGCCTCAAATTCAATTAGCGTCAATCAAGCCTTCAAATAGATGAAAGAATATCGTTAATTGCTTCGAACTTCTGTTTAAGCATCGAAATTATTGTTGTAGCCACATCAATATTTATGCATATCAACGTAAATAGTTACTGATAATTATTCAGGAAACTGCATGTAGGAAGCGTTTAAGGAAGAGTACGAAAAAAGCATAATTACAGAAGAAATGTTGTGTAAAATACTTTAGGAAAATTAACAACAAAGGCGTGTATATAAGATGACTTTTAAACATTCAGGTTTCTGACTGACTTCGTAAAATTTAAGAGTTTTATTGGTGTTTTTGTGGGCAAATATGTGTCGTATATACACGTGAATATGGGAAATCATGGCTTGCTAAATCATATCTACCGGCCATGTAACGCTATTGAATATATGTGTTACTCCGAACCGGCGTAATTGCCGAATCCGTGAAATGGGCAGGTTTTTGCAGCCGAAATTCTAGAAGGAGGTCTCTTTTTTACGAGTCTCAAACTCAAAATAATAGGTTATCATTTTTAGTTTTAAATAATCTAAAACAAAAATTAGTAATTATGTAAATGAAATGAAACACGTCCAAGGAACCCGTCGCATTAGTTTCATGTGTTTGCTTTAAAATTATATCAATATCAACTTGTTTTAATATATTGAGTAATTTATATCTTTGCCAAATTTACGAAATAGGCCATAGTTTTCTCTTTTCCCGAAATGGATAAAGCCGTAAAAAAAAACCTGCCCATTTCACGGATTCGGCGTAACATATGTACGTAATTAGCGGTCACACATCTCTTAGATGTCGTCCGAACAAAAGAGCCATTTCGTAGGGAGACTACGAAGCCTTTATGTCCTCCTCACTCACCACTGTCCTGCTTCCTCGCGAATCCAGCGATGTCAATCACTCTGCCGTTCACCACTAAGTCTCTGACGCAACCCACGAATCCTCGGCGAAGAGACACGGACCAGATATTCGGAGGGATTGGAGAAGGGAGTCGGGGCCCCACTCCTCCCAACAGAAGAGGCCCGTCCAGGTCCAGCTGGCTCGAGTCGCCTGCCAAAACGAAAGGATGCATCAAAGCTATGGGACTGAAGAGAAATTTAAAATTCTGAAAGATGAAGCCGAAAATGTTTTTCCACATTTTCAGAAATGAATAATAATATTTCTTTCAACTCGGAAACCTAAGAAGAATACCGAAATAATGTGCAACATGCCTCAAAAGGAGAAAAATATGCAAGAATATGTTATTAATTTTACGGTGTCCCCAAATTCGGGTAAATAGCGGTAAAATTAAGATTAATGCTGTTATACTTTAGCAATGTCCTCATAAAATATCGATCATTTCACTGTATTCGATTCTGTGGTTCTGGTCGGATATGCATAACTAGGGTTTCCAGATTTCATTTTGGAAGATACGGGACATACAACCAAATTCTTCATTAAAATACGGGACACTTAAAAAATCCGTTAAAACTATTCTTAGAATCAATATTTATTTTAAGTAATAAAAACTCAGGAAAAACATTATATAAATTTGTATACCCTGTAAAATTAATCTGGCTTGAATATACGAAACAATTTTGAAAAGCGATAATAAAAAGGTAAATTATTAATTCAACGTGGCTTTTATTTAGAAAGTTTATATTGACATTTAACTTTGTATGATTAATTAGAATGACGGAAAATTAGTAATACTAGTTGACTTACATTTAGGAAGTTTTTATTCATTTAACATTATATTTTTAATTTAAAAATTAACTGGTAAATTTATTTTAAAAGTTTACAAATTAAGATTTTTCTGATGATTTTGTATCTCTCCACAACTGTTTGATTTAAAGTATATACTGGTAAAACTCTTTGCATGACATATTTAAGTTTACAAAGTACTGTAAAACTGACTCCACTGCAGATATATCCAGTCGGTTCCTCTCTTTGCTCCATTGACTGGTCATTAAGTAGAAAATGAATTCTACATGTACATTGTGTGCCGTAATACTGAATACAAATTCGCATATGAGTAGTAGCTCAGAGAATTGTTCGTGAGATTCGATTTTCTGGAGAACACCTGATTACTTCTCATGGTAAAGTTTCTTATTCCAATCTTCACCATTTGGCTGGAGCTCTTGTTCTGTGATTTTCTTCAGAATGTTCCTATCACTAAACAACTGAGTATCATTCGCTACTAATCCTCTTTCGTTGTGATATATGCAGGTATACACGAGTTCTTCCCATGTTGGAACTCTGATAAGTGACTTTCTCAGGAACTTAAACATCTATTCTCTATATATAAATTGACTAATGATCCTAATGACAAAAAGCACTACAATACCTGCAAAAAAATCTATACCAAATTAGTTGTTGAAGAAAAACGAAATTTCAATGTGAATGTTATTAATCTTGCATACAACAAATCCAAAACTGGATGGAAATTTATTAATAATACTGTTGGCCAATCTGTTAGCCACCATTCAATCGATATGATAAATTGTGAGAATATGTCAATCACAGATCCCGTTGAAATAGCTAATAACTTCAACACACACTTTTTAGGCTCTGTAGAAAAACTGATCACTACACACTTAGGTGATAGATCTCATGAACAAATTTTCCCTCCAAGTGCAACAAATAATGTTCTTTTCCTTAATCCTTCTTGTGAGAATGAAATAAATGAGGTAGTGGATAAAATTAGCTTGAAGCATTCTGCTGACTGGGATGATATTCCATGCTCACTCCTGAAGGGTAATATTAAACTTCATATTTTATCCCCATTGACTAATATTGTTAACGCTGCTTTATCCTCTAGAGTATTTCCCGATAAACTTAAAATCTTTAAGAAAGGTGAGAATGATAACATGGATAATTACCAACCTATATCAATATTGTCAGTCTTCTCTAAAATCATTGAAACAATAACTGCAAAAAGAATGGTGAACTTCTTCACAAAGTTCAATATTATCTCTAAATGTCAATATGGATTCTTGAAGGGAAGATCAACTGAAGTTGCAATTTACAGTTTCATTGATTCAGTCCTGAGTGGCCTTGATAACCATGATGATACTCTTGGGATATTTTATGATCTTTCAAAAGCATTCGACTCTGTGGACCATGGAATATTACTCAGAAAATTAAAATCCTATGTTGGGACCACTGTTATTCCTTTTATATATTAATGATTTGCATTTATTTATTAATGGTGATCGGTATATGTATGCATATACTACAAACCACTTGTTAAGAAATAAATATGATATTTCTGTTGCAGCACAATGTCAAAGCATGGAGAACTGGTGTAATTCAAACTATGTTTTCCTAAATAAGTGTAAAACAACATTCTTGCAATTTCACACACCTCAGAAAAAAATTCTGGATTATTGTAATCTAAATTTCATTGATGGTTCCATGGTTAGGTCAACTGTCTATAAATGCTTAGGAGTTGAAATAAGTGATACCCTAAACTGAGAACCTCACATTAACTCTGTTTGTACAAAAGTTGCTTCTGGATGTTTCATGCTGAGAAGACTTATTACTGTTACAAATGAAGAGACTGCCCTTACTGTTTATTTTGCTCTTATTTATAGTAGGCTTAAATATGGCATTGCTGCTTGGGGCCACTCTCATCACGCTCTGCAACTTTTTAAGCTCCAAAAAATGGCAGTTAGAATCATTGCTAAAGCTAAAAGCCAAGCTCGGTGTAGAGGGATTTTTAAAAAATTTAAATTACTGACTTTACCAAGTACAGTAAACCCCCGCTTAACGCGGGGGGTGCGTTCCGGAGGTCTCCGCGTTAAGTGAAAATCCGCGTTCGCCGGGGGTTCCTAAGATTTAAGTGCCCAGATGGAAATAACTTCACAAATGGTATTTTGGACCCACATTTGATGTAAAACATATTTATATCAGAGTTTTAGAACAATTTATTAAACGATAAAACTACAAAGTAAACAAAAAAAACATTTTTAGCGGTAAAATTACGTAATTTGAAAATACCGCCGCACACCTACTATGTTTTATTAAAAAAAGGTCCAGAGTCGTCTGCTTAGCTTTTTTCCGTTTATTCCGTAGAATTTGTCTGTAGTACTCTAACAGTCCGTCACATCCCCGCTTCACGGCACTCATTCTTGTGAAATCATCATCGTACTCATCGTCCTCCAACATCTGACAAGAGTCGAACATTTCGACTTAGTCGAAATGTTCGACTCTTACTAAGTAACTCGACTCGTACATCGAAGGGAGGCAAGAGCCTATAGGAAAAGATCGTAAAGTTCCGCGTATCAAATCAATAGTCCCGCGTATTGGGTTTTCTGCAATTTATATTTCATTATTTATTTATTTGTCAAGGTAAACAAAACAAAAAGCCAATTATGATATTAGCAGTCGTACGTTCGTTCGTATTTATTCTACGCCTTGGAAATGGTAATGCAGTAAAAAAACGTTTAGTTCAAAGTAAGTCTTCATTACTTTCCTTTCGATTAAAATGCATTCAAAATAGATAAGAATAGTTCTCACAATTGATTTCAAATACAATATCAAATTTCATGTCATTGCTTTTACATACAGACATTTTTGCTAGATCAGCAACAAAACCATCGCCTTGACGACGAAATTTTTTCTTCTAAAATTTCGCCAAATGTTCGTATTAATAACGATTTTGTGGAACGATTAGACGCGTATTCGAAAAGCGATGACAGGAAAATGAATATCCGTTCTTTTGGGCGTTGTTTGGTGCAAGTTCCGCAATCATATCGCAAATCTAAGTGATTAAAAACGCAAATGAAAAATGTGATGTACCGCATTTGCTATATCTGTGCAAACACAGAAAAAGAGAATTATCTTTAATATAGACGTAGTACAGATTTTAATGATATGATAACACGGTAAATTAACATTGTAATTGTCTAAAATTGTAGATATGCATTTATATGTGTACAGATATAAATTTTTATATATTTCTTTTAAATTTTTTTTTTCAAAATTAAATCCGCGTTGGTTGGGGGCGCGTTAAGCGGGGGTTACCTGTATGTATATATTTTATTGTATTATGTTTATTAGAGAAAGTTATAAATTATTAGAAATTAAGTGTAACATGGATGATCATAATCATAATACTAGAAGAAAAAAGGACTTGACTGCAACCTTGCATAACTTATCAATGTATGGTAACAGTCCTATATATATGGGTTGTAAACTTTTCAATAAGCTCCCTGCCTCTGTTAAACAAGAGACCAGCATACCTAAATTCAAGAGATTGCTGAAGAACTTTCTGTTAGACAAATGTTTTTAATCCATTGCTGAGTTTGCCAATTAATAATGTAATGCATTAATGTACACGTTAAATGTTTTCTTTTTTTTCTCTTTCTTGACTTGTCCTATATTTGTATGTACAAATCCCAGGATGAATAAATTATTATTATTCATGCAAAAGTGTTACAGTGCTTGAGAGGTGAAATCCATTTCATTAGATAATCATAACAGGTCTGATAGAACAATTCTACTTCTGAAAATAACCTCTTTTTCATGGATTCCGAAACATTATCTCTACAAATAATGGATTTCACTCTTAAAGGCAAAATATTTTATTCCAGTCTTTCTTTCACACAATCTGCAGTCTCCTGTAAAACTGACAATACTTCGAAAACATTTTTTCTCCTCCTTCGATTTGCATGACCTTTCTGTTGAAAATACTCAAACTGTAAACCAAGTGGAGATAGATATGCTTCACTTAATGGATCATTTTAAATATTTCCAGGATTTATTTCAGATATATGTAAAGTGTGTTTTCAGTGCATCATACAGCTTTAGAATCCTGTGAAAGTGTTTTTTTGAGTGTGAGAGGATTGCTTGATATTCTACGCCAAAAATATTGTAAAATTCTTTCAGATTCTCTGTTCGCACATTGAATATGCTGAAATGCGAATATAGTTTCACAACAATCACTTCAATATCAGTAGAGAACACGTCAAATGCAGACAAAAATTGTATTGTGTAACATGCACAGGCATAATTCGTGAATGACTCCATAAACTGATCGGGTTACAGAATACGGAACATTTCACATGTCCCGATAGACAGTGGTGTCACCCTAGTGCAGTGTTTCCCAACCTGGGTGCCGTGAAGTGTTCTGAAGATGCCGCAAAACATATACTGTTTTCCCATTTTTAGCCTCATTTTGCATCATCGGCTTTCAATAATGCAAACCAGAGTTAAGTCGATCTTCATTTCGTCGCAAAGGCACTTCGAAATGAAAGAATATACAGAGATTGGGGTTAGGGGTTCAACTTCACCACAATTATTACTGACAGTGGATAGGGAGGGGTACCGCCAAATTCTGAAAAGTCACTAAGGGTGCCATGACTCAAAAAAGGTTGGGAAACACTGCCCTAGTGGTTCGCACCGGTTCGGCCAAACCAGTTGTTGAAAAAGTACACTTCTGCCGAACCGGTTGTTATAACTCAGCTAATTTTGATCATTCCTTTTGGCAATTGCACTAATTTCTAAATAAATATTATGGGCGATGATAATGAATACTTCAATTGCGTGAAGTAAGCATGGCACAACGGCAGCTGAAATCTGAAATGACCAAAAGAGGGGAGAATTAAGGAGGGTGGAAGAAGGATAGGCTAAAGATGCGGTCGAAGGAGGTCTGAGGCGGCCGTAAGATGGGGTCAAAGGAGCGATGAGTCAGCCGAAAAACAGACGGTAGGACTAAAGGGGGACCAAAGACCACTTTGGAGTAGGTGGGAGGGACTGCTCTAGGATCCGCAAAATTAGGGATGTTTGCTAGGCTTTCCTTCCGATGAGCACGCAACATATTCTGGAGACCGAAAACAAGGAGCGGCACTTACTTCCTAAACGTTTCCTTTCCCCAACTCCACTACGGCAGTCTTCCCTCAAAATCCTATATCTATCCCGGATGCTTCCATTTGTCTTCCCACGCAGTTATTAACATGTCATAAAATGCTCCATGGGGAAAATTTCGTGGCAGCAACCGGAGTAGGTAATAAGACTTTTTTTCTTGGAATGAATACAGTTTGCAAGAAGAGGCACAAATCGAGCACCCCGCAACCTCTCCTCCGCATGCTTAGGTCGTAACCCCCAGCTGTGTATGGTTAGCAAGCGCGACAAGGACAGACCAAAGCATTCTTCACTTTATGATCCATCCTTACCGATGGGATTCGTTTTTGGTTCATCTTTGGCGGCTTGTAAGATCGGTACCCTTTCTTGGTCTGTCAACCCGTCATATTTTTACACGTTGGGGATCACTCATCCCCCTTAACCTCTTCACCCACCGGTTTGTCATTTTCAAAATTCACTACACTTTTCACTCAGTTCTCTCATGCCTGTTAAAGAAGAATCATCTCCCGTGTGAGTGTTGTATTTTTTGTGCAGAATGTTACAGATTAGTGTTTATACTTATGCTGTTACATTATATAATATTTTGTTGTCTTTGTTAGGTATATAAAATATTGTTTTTTATTATTTTTCCGTTAATGGGTTCAAGCAGCGGGTTAATTCAAATTTATTAACAGCAGGTTTGCTAAAGATAGTATTAAAAGGGGAATCTTCCCCTATGAATTAAAACTTACTGAGCTCCGGACTAGAAATTGGTATCACCTTTCCTGAATTATCTTATTGTTAGTTTATATGATGCAGGGCTTATAGCAAACATTTACTATTATAATAACTAGGGTAAACTCCCATCATTAACGATGGAAAATCAATTTTATCGTATTAATCTGTAATCTTTTCATAATATATTTCTCTTTATTTTTTCCCAATTCCTCTCTCCTCCTTTCTCTCCATCCCACCTCTCCCTCTCTCTCTCTCCTCCTTTTCCCTTCCTATCTTCCATCGCATTTGTCCTTCTATCTTTCTGCTTTTTATCTCTCCTCTGGTCAATCTCTCCTTCTTTTATTACCCATCGCTCAACCTATTTCTACAGACCTATTATGTACCCACCCCCCTACTCTCTCTCTCTCTCCCTTCTTCCCCGCTATACTTTTCCCCTTTCCTCCCACTTTTTATTTCTATTTCCATCAATCTCTTACTTTGATCAACGTATAAAATACATTCATTTAATGCTAGCGTATTTTATATGGTTTGACAACAATAGGATCTCGAGTTCGGTAATGAACAATGTCGTCAAGCCATTTATCAACTAAAAATGCAAAATATGTTATTAAAAAGCTATTTTAGGGTGTTTTTGAATCGAATGCATAATATGGAAATAAAAATAAAAACCTATGTTCATTTTCTTTAACACAATCTTCATTCGAAGTTCGTAGGTTAATTTGTCTAAATTTTATTAGCAAATTAATCAATGCCTGCGGGCCTACAATCGGATTTTTATTTGTTATCCCCATGATAAATGGAAATCCTTCACCTGTTTCTAATCCAGAACATAAATAGAGATAATATCCTAGCTGCATTTTTATGCACGAGCCGAGCATTACTTCTAAGTATATATCAATCTTTTACCATCAATCCTTATCGAGTTATTCGAATTCATGTATTGTTTCATTCTCCTATCTCTGCTAAATCTCAATTTCTGTCCCTTCTGTCTCTCTCTCTCTCCCCTTCTTTCACACCCCCTTTGTACCTCTTCATCTCTCCCTCTCTTTTTTCCTGCACCCTCTCTCCTTTCTCCCACTCATCTCCTTCACCTTCCCTTAATTCAGTGCTTCTCAAACATTTTTTGATCGCGGCGTACCCTTTAACGTCCCAACCTTTTCGCGGCACGCCAATTCCTCTGTGAAGGAAAAGTTAAAGAAATGATGATAAAATGCATTTCACTCATTACCTCAATTTTCTTAAAAGTTATAACTACTCTGCGGCACACCTAAGACCCTTCTGCGGCATATTGGCAAGTAGCGACACACACTTTTGGAAGCACTTCCTTAATCTCTTTTGCCTCCTTCCTCTCCATCTCTCTAACTTTTCCCCTTTTACCCTTCCTCCTCGTCCCCTTGTCTCTTCATATTTGGAAATATCTTCCTTGGAGTCGAACTCAGGACTTTTTTCGAGATTATTTTCGTCATCACCTTAAAATATGTGAATCGAGCATTCCTGCGAAATTTAGAGTTTCTATCTCACATTATTGGAAGAGGGATGGCCAGCGTGTCAGACTCCCAATCATATGGTCGCCAGTTCAAATCCTTCCGTGGGCATTTATAAATACATTTTATTATTCCCATTTTTTCTAGAGAGCAGGTGTAGTGTTATATCAGAGAGACCAACCAACCAACAGATCACAGAAACTATATATAGAATTGCAGTTCGTTAAAGCAGAGGCTACCTTTTCAATCTCGTCAAATGTCTCGAGAATAGAGATCCAAATGAGCATCTACATGATACCCTGCCTACCCATGTACGTAGGTGCCTTTTATTCCTGAGACCTCCTCTAAGAGAACTTCCGACCTAAATTTCTCCAGAAGCCTTAACCTAGTGCTAATTCTGCAATCCTCTAGCGATATCCAATTCAACTCCTTCAAGAGTGATGTGACGCTTAATTTTTGCTCATATTTTTGCTTAACGAATCTGGCTGCTCTGCGTTGGATTCTTTCTAACTCAAGTATCTGTCCTTTTTCGTACGGATCCCATATGCTGGAAGCGTATTCAACCTGAGATCTGGCCAATGATAAATAACACGTTCCTCGTACCTGTTCTGTGCTATTTCTATGAAGTCCAATTTATTGTTGGCTGCACCTACGATCCTTCGAATATGACGAAGAAGTATGTATGGATTTTTGATTCGGAAATGGCAATGAATTTTATGTTCTTACAACTAACAACAGAAACAACTTCGCACAGATTTAGAATCTGAGATTTGATTGGGAAAAATTATCACCAGGATGCGTAGTAAGTTACTTTATATTGTGTTAATAATTTGGTATGGAGGAGGAGGAGAGAGAGATGATTTTTATAAACAAATACAAGCATGGAATGAATGCGTCCAAATGAAGAAAATTCTTTTAATCTGGGAGTAAGGTTATGCTTACCAGGAGTGGTGAAATGAGCGGGTGGCATGCCGTCCACGGTCAGGCTTCCCTCACCACCCTCTCTCCTAAGCCACACTTCATGCCAAGCGCCGTCATCCACGCGGCCCTGAGCCGTCTTCACCCGAACGCTCCCCGACCCAAGGTCTAAGTGCACGAAAAGGTGACCACCGACCATCTCTAGGGCGAAGTACTCGACCTGGAAAATACAAAATTGATGGTTTTGAAAGAGAAAGAGGGAATGCGTAGTATTTCAGTTAATAAGAAACAGCATCGAATGAAATGCAACGGAATCCTGACAGTGCAAAACTCATTTCATTGGCATTTAGAATTGTATGTACTCCTTTTATTTATTCGGAATTAGATTACAGCTCTTCTTGCTAGTTATGTACTAGGGGATAATTTTTTGGTAGTATTTAATGTATTTGAAAACTGATATAAAAATAATTTAAGTCAATCTGAATAATGAAGAGGAAAAAGGAATTTAGAGGAAAAAGTACAATAATAGCGATAAGTGTGCTTGACAGAATCCACTCCTTGTTAATCCATGCCAACCATCCCTCTAATTTCCAATGAACTGAGTCATTCTGTTGCCTCCCTCTAGCCCTTTGTATTCCACTGTGATCTCGCTTCGTCTTATTATGAGTTAAAATAAGGCCACGCGAACATTTTCATTCTGCATTCTTTCATTCATAACTGAAAATTCCTTACCAATCTCTGGGTTGGTAATTATAAAAATATTTCTCATCAATTAAACAAATACAATACTGATATACTTATCTAATTTTCATAATGGAGGATTATTAATATTGTAAACTTCTTTCAGGAGTCCATTTCAACTGATCAACTTCAAGGAAGGACTATAAAATGCGAAGATTCTTATTATGTGATTTTAATTTTTATAAAAAAGTATACCTATAATTTTTTCATAACAAAAAAAACTTTTCTTCAAACATTTGATAAACCTTCGATGGTATATATGTACTTAGGGTTAAAAAATCTTATGTGGCCAACACATGACTTTCTCCATATTTGGGGTATAGATAGGGTGACCAGACGTCCCGCCTTTTGACAATCTGTCCCGCTGCCCATTACAATCCAGAAATGTCCCGCTTGCTAGCAGGCACAAAAGTAAAGTAGGAACTCAATAACCGTCACCATCGATAATCATTGTTTCGCTCAACCGGCATTGACGCCCCGGAGTTGTAGACATTCTGTTTGCTCTAATGCAACATAGTAGTACGTAACGCGCCTTTAACTTTGTAACTCACCTCGCCGCCTCACTGATCAAGAGGGCACGTTTGGTCGATCGTGTTACATGCGTCCGTCAATGTCTATGTAAAATTTTCATAGCTTTTTATATTGTAACTCTGTTTCGCCTGTGCACCCAGTTTTTCAAATACATACTATTCAGGTTATCTTGTCATTATCTCTTCTCTACCTTATACAGTATATTACCACGGTGTACTTCTTTGTAACTAACCGGCCTGTTTTGACTCCGCTGTTCTTCATTTGAGCTTTTTATTCCGCGTTCCACTAATTTCTTGGAAATAAAAAGTGAAAGCATGTAGAAGATGGCAAGATTGTTCAAATCCTCAATCTACAGAGGGAACAGCTGAACAATATCCATACACCATAAAATAGCCTAAACTCCAGGAGTTGACAGAGTAGTCCCGCTTTGAAAATGACGAACTCTTGTATGAAGTCGTACATTGCTTACACTGCAGGGACTAAAATACTTTGTCCCGCTTTTGCTAATCTTATATCTGGCCACCTTAGGTATAGATCAGGGGTGGCCAAACCTATTGAACCTGCGAGCCGCACATCATATTCTTCAAAAGTTCGGGAGCTGCAGCCACGCGTGGTAACATAAGTGACCAGGGGTTGAGAATTCGAAATAAAGACAATTGAGAAAAGTGATACGTACACACCATTTTCATTTAATTTTATTCATCTAAAACAAATAAGTTCCCATAATAATACAAATAATATAAGTTACACAAATATAATACAATAATTACAGTAATATTTTATTTAACTGTCGCTAGATTTAGAGGCCTTGTGAATCTGCATCCTGTTCGCAAGTGTCTTGAAATCAGGCTGATAATTTGTAGACATGGTACGAAGAAGATCTGTGAAGTGCTGATCCGTAAGTATTGCACGATATTTTGACTTGACGAATTTCATGGTGGAATACAAAGATTCGCAGCAGTACGTTGTACCGAAAACTGAAATTAGTTTACAGCTTACTTTCTTAAGTTGAGGATACTTCGTTTCTGGCACTACCTTCCAGAATTCGATAGTAGATTGTGATTTGTGCATCATCTGTAAACCCTCCTGATCCTCCTGGATTTCTAATAGTTCCAATTCTGCAGCAGATGTTTCGGCTTGTGTCGACTAACTGGGACCACATTTAAAACTGACCGCGAGGCTGACCCCTCGACCGTCATTAACTCGGGTTAGAGACGCACACCTCGAGGCCCATCCTCAAATCCGAGCTCAGGTGTCATTACCAGGGGGGGCACTAGCCGACCACGTCTTTTGCAATAAAATTTAAACTATTTTATTTTGTTAACTTAGTGAGATTGTGACTCAAGCAACATATTTGGGTGAATGCGCTGATCACGAGCGTCTTTTTAACGGAATTCTACGATAAATAATAACATATTTACGCTCACATCTAATCTTGACGCCCAGGAATACCAACCTCTTAAGAGTTTTCGGACGGGATTGTAATGAAAGCAGACATTCGCGAGACGGTGCGGAGGGTGTAACTCTTGGTTGTTATATGGTGTTAGATGGGAGAAAAGGGAAACCGCTCATAACTAAAAAGCTATATAACCTTTTTCGATCAAACTTTAGATATTCAAATCTCATTCGAAAAAAGCCAAGAATTAGTTTTAAAAATATAGAAATTCTAAATGTGGCAGGTATGCTGGATATACATATTTTAAGGTGATGGCAAAAAAAATCTCGAAAGAAGTCTTGGGTTCTACTCCTAGGAAAGCATTTTCATTTCCCATAAGGTAACACGTAAAACTTGGATTTACGACGTGCAGACTTCCATTCTTTTTGGAATAATAATTATAAAGAATTGGTACATAATCTTTAGATATAAACCATATAGCAACCAAGCGTTACACCTTCCGCACCGACTGGCGAATGTCTGCTTTCATTACAATCCCGTCCCAAAACTCTTGAGAGGTTGGCGTTCCTGGACGTCAAGATTAGACGTGAGCATAAATATGTTATTATTTATCGTAGAAAGAATTCCGTTAAAAAGATGCTCTTGATCAGCGCATTCACCCGAATATGTTGCTTGAGTCACAATTGCACTAAGTTAATAACATAAAGTAGTTAAAATTTTATTGCAAAAAACGTGGTCGGCTAGTTTCTGTAAGCAGGGCTTTGGGAATCGGAAACCGGTCATTGATTACATCAACCATAAATGGATTTACGAGAAAGGCAAAACAAGATTTCAATTTCCTTAAGTCTTCAAATCTGACATGAAAATCATCAAATAGTCCCTGTAGTTTGTCTCTGTATTCTTCAAGTTTTATATCTTGTACTTCAAAGTCTCGGAATGAGTTTACTCAATTCTTGAGATGGGAAAAGTAAATAAAATCTCCTGAAAGCACTCTCTTTGCAGGAGCAATATTTTTTTCTGAAAGCTGAATACTGTTTGACCAAGGTCAGAAATAATCTTATCCTTTCCCTGTAATGCTAAGTTGAGAGTTTGTAGATGTTGCATATCAGTTATAAACATCAGATCCAGCACCCATTCATCATCTTCCAGTTGTGGATAAGACTTTTTCTTTTCTTTAAGAAATGCTATAATAGGTTCCAGCAATTCAACAAATCTATTTAAGACATTGCTAGTTGATAACCACCTCACAAGAACGTAGAAAGAGATATCATTGGGTTTTTCCTCAAGGTCCAGTTCTTCGAGAAAATTTTTAAATTGTCGGTGAGTCTTCTCACTTGAACGGATGAAATTTACAATTTCCAGAATTGTTTTCATAACATTTTCATACTTGAAATATTTGGTTGCAGGATGCTCCCGGTGAATGATACAATGAACAGGAAGAAAATCAAGAAAATTTTTATCGCTTTTCAAGAGTGCGATAAGACCTACATTTTTACCTAGCATCGCAGGTACTCCATCTGTTGCCACACTTACAAGTTTATTTAGTGGTACATTGGAATTTTCCAATACTGCATCAAGTGCCACCTTTAGATCTACGCCACAAATCGTTTCTTTTAGTCCAATATTTCCTCTTTCACAGATACATCTTGAGAAACATAACAAACAAATACTGCTAATTGTGGCTTATCTTGGGTATCTGTGGATTCATCAAAAGAGCCAATCTGAATGCTACACAGTTATTCAAATCACTCTGCATCTTATCCTTAACATCAGAACTAATCTGGGAGATATGCCTCTTCGTAGTGTGCAGCGAAATTGGAATTTGTTTTATTAGTCGCTGAAGTTTTGTATTGTTTGGATCTAAAATAGAAACGACTTCAGCAATGTTCTTCTTAACAAATTCTCCATCAGTGTATGGACGTTTAGCACAAGCAATATTCTAACAAATATTAAAATAGCTTCTGTCGCTGTGGCACCTTCCTTACCGATTGATGTAAGTAGTGCTTGCTGACTAGATTTTAACAAAGCAAGCTTGTTCTTCCTTAATTCAGATTTAAGAGGAAATTGAGATGAAAATTTTTCGTGATTTATTTCATAGTGACGTTTTACGTTACTAACTTTATAGTGAGTAAGCGATGCATTGCAGATAAGACACAGAGGTTTGCCGTCTTTATCAAGTAATGCAAATTCATCTTCCCATTCAATTTTAAAACGTCGGTTTTCTTCTTCATATTTTCAGTACTTTTTATTTGATGCCATGACTACTAAGGGTTAAAAAGATTTTAATGAGACTTTAGATTACCAATCAGTAAGCCGCAATTGACACAGAAGAGAGATTGGGCGCACGATAGATGTTATGTGACGTACGCACCGATAGATCAGCGGTATTCCCTCCTCTAGCCAGAAGCAGAGTAGGTACGTCTGACAATGAACAGAGTTTGCCTGCACAGAAAAACACCGCAGGAACGTTTTCACACCTGTGTGATAAACTAATATTACAACCACGTAATTTCTTACCATCTGCAGCAGTAATATCATGGGAACACAAGTATCAACTAACTTTTGAGGTCATTTCATTAGTTTTTTATATATTATCCCTTACCGTAATTATTTAAATAGTCTAGTTCAAATGGTAGTAGTGTGCAGACATGTCTAAACCATTGCACCGTCCCCCGATTTCACTTTTTGCTCTCGCTCTCTCATCCCTTGCCATGACCACCAAGGCCAACTTACAGGCGCAAAACAGCGAGCTAAAAACCCAAAATAAGGATCTTCGCATAAAAATTGAAGAATTAACCAAGACCATGGCCAGATTTCAAGAACAACTAGAAGAGGCTAAACAACTCGATGGCACATGACAGCGGCACACCCTAGCCTCTCTCGAAGCCAGTTTTCACAAATTCCGATCCAGCTTTGCAGAGGATATTAAGCGCCTGATGGATAAAATGGGCATCATGGAGTCAAATCACGTTGCTTTAGTAGGTAAAATTGATTTCGTGGAACAACTCACAAGGAGAAATTCCCTCCTTCTTCACGGACATATTTTTTAATAAATTTAAAAATTAAATATTATTTATTTTTAAATAAAAACTATAAAATAACATGAATTGTATTGATTTTAAACAGTATAATTAGGCATGTTAAGCATATGTTCATTATCCCATATGAAAGTCATTGAAATCATTGCAAGCTTTTTTTAATAGCAATAAAAAATGTCTAATGTTTAAAACAATTTTTAATATATTTAAAAATGATTGCTTCTATAAATACGATCGAAATTGAAGTTAAAGGTGTCACACGATTCAAGTGAGAACACTGATTTTTAAACCTACTAGTTAATTCTTTAGTCCAATAAATAATGAAATTAAATTTTGAATTCATTTTTTTAATTTAAAAATTAAATTATGCATGAGAAGGTTAAAAATCTGTTTCTGTTTAAAGAATGGCATTCCAATAAAACCTCTTTAATCCAAGCACAACACTCAGGCATGACTCAAATTTTCTTTGTAAATACGGATGCTGGTGATAAACAATGATACAACTCACACTAGAACATATGCTGATCTGATTCCCTATAGACCAAAATGGCAGACAATAGGACCTATCACGGCCTCAGCCAATCACAGACACGTATTGGCGGTATGTGCCATGGAAGACGGTGGTGCTACTTTCTCTATCCAGAGCTTTAATTCACATTAACAGCCAGAGCCTCCTATCCCACATTGACGAACTAAGATCTATTCTTCCAGATAAGGGCGTCCATGTGATTGCGGTATCCAAAACTTGGCTTAAACCTTTCCTTTCTTCTCTTCTAGGAAAAATTCCAGGATACAAACTCTGCGCAACGATCAGATTGGTAAGAGAGGAGGCGGTGTATGTGTCTATGTGCGGGAAGAACTAACATGTAGAATTATTTCAGAAAGTAAAAATCCCTATTGCAGCCGGCCCGAATTCCTTTTCCTCGAAATAGCTTACAATTCTCTAAAATTGTTATTTGGAGTGGTATATAAGCCTCCCCATGTAGGACATCTCTCAGACATTGAAATACCATTGACTGACTTACTCTTAAATTTTGATAATGTCATCTTAATTGGCGACTTCAATTCCGATCTAATGAACCCAGACAATAATTATACTAAAACATCCTTAAATACATTTTCCCCACTAGGAATGGATATACCATATCTGCCCGAATACAAGCCGATGTTTTTTGTCAAAATCTATCATGAAAAAATCACCTCTCAGCTTAAATGCGAGTCCGAGGAAAATTTGGGTTATGGTTAAATCTCGAAGTCTCTCATTGCCTTCGTGTTCAAATGATAGTACTATATTTTTTGTAAAGTAAATATTTGACCTACAATGAATATATATAAAAATATCTTGGCGAGATCGCTTGTGTAAATTGACGATTACGCAAAATGCGTTGACGGCTTTGAATGCTCAACTGTTTGAATTTCGGTAAAACTTGACATGGAACGTGCATAATTATAAAAATTCAGTTTCTTAAGGCAATGTAAATGCTAATTTCATTGGAAATAGACTTGGATGAAAAATTTCTTGGCAAGATCGCTGTTACTATATTTGTCCTTTTGTGAAAATTAAGATGAATGAAATTATTGTCACTGAATGTGGGACATTATTCAACGATGCAAAATTATTAATTGGAGTAATATTTCAAAATGTCAACAACTAAACCATTTCCCACACATTTCATCGATCTCGAATAATGTATTCTAAGATGTGGATGAATGTCCGGCACACTTCAGCATAAAATCTACGAAATTTACGTTTTTGCCAAAAAATTGTGGAAATTTTTGGGGGTCAGCTTAAATCCGGGGTCGGCTTCTATTCGGACAGATATGGTACTTCCCCTAAATCCCACACACTGAACCTCTTCATCTGCTACTTTACTCGATCTTATCATTACTTTCAAACCTGATAAAGTCCTAAAACACGGACAATTCTCCGTTCCCGGAATATCCGCTCATGATCTCACTTATATTTCCTATGCAATGAAAGTTCCTAAAGATAAACCTAAAATTATTATGTTTAGAGATTTTAAAAATATCGACCTTAGTAAATTAGTGGATGACACTCTCCTCATCCCATGGGATAGTATTGTAAACATTCATAATATTGATGATAAAGTTTCCCTCTTAAATTCGTTTCTTTTGAAACTATATGATAAACACGTGCCAGTTAAAATGATCCGAGTTACCAGAAATCACTCACCTTGGAACACAGACGACATTAAAATACTTATGTCCGAACGCGACAAAGCCTTTCGCAGGATCAAAAATAGCAACTCCTTAGTTAATTCGAGAATTACAGAACCTTATGCAACTCTGTTAAACAGGCCATTAGAAATGCGAAAATTAAATTTGCTTACTCGATTATCACACCCGGGAGAGATATATCGACCCTGTGGAACAAACTGAAAGTTTTAGGAATCAGCAATAAGAAAGATGATAGTCAGTCACCGAATGTCTCCCTAGAGGAACTTAATGACGCATTCTCATCCCCTCCAAATACCGTATTTACCTGAATCCAAGACGACCCTGAATCTAAGACAACCCCACATTTGGATGATTCCAAAACAGAAAAAAGCTCCAATTGACCTTCATTACTACAAAAATTATAAATCTTGTCAAATATTTATTTTCTCCTATACTTTCCTTGAATGTCATTGTCTTTTAACATTTTAAAATCATAAGATCACATCACAAATAGAACCATTCAGGTTTTCAAACACATTAAATGGTAGCATTCATTTTAAGATAACATTAAAAATAAAGTAAATACATTGACAGAATATATTCATTTCAGGACAACAAAAAAACATTTCAATCCTAGTGCGGCATAAAATCATTTTATTGTATTAGTCATTATCACTGCCTATGCAACCTTCACTATTTTCCTCACGCTCACTATCTTTATCGCTCTCAACTTCATCATCAGTCTCCCGCAAAACATCATCCTCACTCCCATCTATGGCATTAGATAAGCAGCATTTCTTAAATCCCTTCACTATTACTTTTGCATTTATTTGTTGCCACGATGCCTTGATCCATTGGCAGAGCATTGCAACTTCAGGCTTCTTAAGAGTTCCTTTTGGTGTTAAAGTGTGAGTTCCACTTTGTAACCACTCAGTATACAAAACCTTTCAATTATTTTTAAAACACTTATTGACAGCAACATCTAAAACTTGAAGTTGCGATGTCATTCCTCCAGGTATTACAGTAAGATCAGTATTCATCGCACTCATTATGTTTTTCATTTTAAGGAGATAAGTGTCCTTTGAATGCATCCAGTGAAAGCATTGCTCTTTGTTTTAGTAAAGCTCAAGGCCGTCTATTCCACACCACACGTAACCAATCTCTCATTAGTTCTTTAGTCATATATCCCTTTTCTTGACACCTAACTATTATTCCACTTGGCAAATGTTCCTTAGGCACTGTTTTCCGCTTTAGAGTCACATATGGTGGTAATTTAGTCCCATCTGCTAAAACCGCCAACATAACCGTGACTCGCATTTTTTCGTTGCCTGTAGTTTTAATTAGGACGGACTTCGCACCTTTTTCGTTCACAGTATAATTAGATGGCATGTAGAAGAAAACCGGAGTTTCATCGGCATTTCCTATTTGGCTCAAAAGGTAATTATTGGTTTTTCTAAGTCCAATTACGTATTTCTGGTAAGCGAGAAGTTTTTCAACATAGTCTTCTGACAATTTCTGACACAGCGAAGTTCGTCGCCGTAAAGAAAAATTATTTCGTCGCATCATTCTCACGCACCAACTTCTGCTGGCCTTGAATTCTTGCAATGATATATTAAGTCCTCTAGTAATTTCATTAGCATTAAGCATAATACTTTCAGTCGAAACAGGCATACTGTTCTGCCTCATGGTGCGCACAAACTTTACTACTTCTTCTTCTATGCCATGAAATCGACCTAATTTTGGACCACTGAACGACTTCCTTGTGGCTTTGGCTTTTTCTAGTTCCTGTTTTGAGAGTTTCCATCGGCGCACATTTGCGTCAGATACACCGAACTTTCTACTCGCATCACAGTTATTAGTTTTTTCGGCGTAATTTATCACGATCAGCTTAAAATTTGCATCATAGCTCCATCTAATTCCTTTTGTTAACTTTCCTTTTGCACTCGTGCCACATACTTCAACATGATCTGTCATTTTAACTTAAGGGTTGTGCAGTTAAAACAAGAATGCACAACTCAAAATTACTGTCACACTTAGTGAGTCGTTTGAAAGGGGAATCCCAATGATTTCCGCTCTCATTTGTTTTTACCTTGAGGTTGCCATTACGTGCAAGATAAAAGTACGTTGTCTGTGTTATGATCGTCGATGATGATTATTAGTCTAAATAATTATTATTCCCGTTACGTTTTACTTATTGTTATTACTATTTGTTTATTTCACTTGTTTATGTACATACTTGAATTTGCTGTTGTGAATTGTTTACTCTAATATACCATTTGTTGTAAAAAAACATCGATTAAATGCATAAATATACTTCGTATTCGAATTTAAGACGACTCTTGATATTTACAGCTGACAATTTGGAAAAAAAGGTCGTATTAGATTCAGGTGAAATACGGTACATTCCATCCAAACCTGAGAAATGAAACTCTTGTGGACATTTATCGATCAATAAATAACTACTTCCAGTCTTTTCGTTTCTCTCACGTTTCAGTACTTGAAGTGAAGAAGTTGATTCAAAATCTAAAACCTAAATCTAAAGGATTTGATGAAATTACTGGGTCCATGCTTTGTAATTTAATTCACGTTATCACCCCAATAATTACTCATATAATCAATAGCTTATTCACTTGCTCCTATTTCCCGCAAGATTGGAAATATGCACTACTGAGTCCCATACAAAAGAAGGCAAATCCTTCCTCACCACACGATTTTCACCCCATCAGTATACTTCCTGCACTTTCTAAGTTAATTGAAAAAATAGCTCACAACCAAATATGCAACTATATTAACAATAATAACCTTCTTTATGTCTATCAGTCAGGCTTTCGTGTTGGTCACAGCACTGCCACCGCCCTGCTGAAAGTCACTGATGATATTCAATTACATCTCGACCAAAAAAAAGCCACAATTCTAACACTTCTAGACTTCTCTAAGGCTTTTCATAGTATCGATAGTGATATTTTAATTGCTAAACTTACCAAAATGAATTTTTCACAGAGTTCCCTAAAATGGATAAGATCCTACTTCCATGAACGATATCAAATGATTGCTATCTCAAACAGAAAATCCTCCTGGAAGCATGTCTCTCGTGGCTGTCCACAAGGATCTATTCTTGGACCATTATTCTTTGCGCTTTACATAAATGATATATCAGATTCCATAAAAAATTGTCATTGTCATCTATTTGCTGATCATCTCCAAATCTACATTCATTCCAACATTGAACAACTGAAGACCTAAATAGGCGATATGAACAACGATATAAACACTATCACTACTTGGATTGTTCAAAACGGATTAACATTAAATTCCGCCAACTCCCAATTGATCATCGTGGGCTATCCTAAATTATTGGGTAAAATCGAAAGAGCGTCACTCTGCCCTATCAAAATTAACTCCGCCCCTATAATCTTCTTCAAAACAGTTAGGAATCTTGAAGTCACACTAAATGGCACACTTACCTGGTCGACACATGTAAATAACTTATGTCACAAAGTACATCTCTCACTCCATTCGCTCAAACTGCTAAAAATTGTTCTCCCTGAAAAATTAAAATACTTCTAATCAAGACGTTAGTTCTTCCTCATTTTGACTATTGTGACACCATCTATCTTGATGTTAATCAGGAATTATCCAAGAAACTTCAAAGAGCTTATAACTCCTGCGTTAGGTACATTTTTAATATGAAAAAAAATGATCACATAAGTGCCACCTTCAATCGATTAGGATGGCAAACTTTGGAAGACAGGAGGAAAATCCATATCCTAATGACTTTAAAGCGCATTCTTACCTTTTCATCTCCCCTTTACCTTTTCACTAGTTTTAATTTCCTAAATTCTATCCACTCAGTCAACACTCGAGGCTCGTCCAAATTACTCATTCCAATGCATCGTAGCAGCATTTGCAGTAAGTCTTTCACTGTCTCTGCCTGCAAACTTTGGAATTCCCTTCCTAATAATATATGCTCCACCAATAATTTAAACAATTTAAAAAATAACTGCACAAATTTCATCGTCAGTAACAAACACACATAGCTCACTTATCAAAATCTATCTCCTCATTTCTATCTCCACATTCTCTACTTTCGGTAACCATAATCCCAATTTCCTATGAATTTCAACGCATTCCACCTGTCACACCAGTGCACTGGTGTGCACACTGCAGTGTGGAAACGGTCATATGTTAGAAGCAAAGCAAAATTTGTAAATTACCTTAATAATTAAAACAACTGTTCTTGTAAACTGTATACGGTTAGGTGGAAGAATGGACTGTGTAGCTTCAACCTCGCCGTTAAAAGTTTAAATAAATAAATACCAGAAATAGGATCTGATGGCCAAAATTAGTACATAAATGTATATAAAACTTATTTGTTTACGTTTTGATATATTCTTATATCACAGGATCTGTAAATGGTAAAACATTCATATAAAAAGCCTTTCGTGAAAAAAATATTACAAAGGAGATTGTTTATAATTACTAGCTAAACAACTAAGTAATTGTAAAGGTAATTGAATTCAAATTTAACCAAAAGAAGAAACAAAGAAAGAACTGATGATTCAGATATTAAGAAAGGTTTTTTTTAACAAGAACAATTTCCTAATATTTGGTTGTTCTAACTTGACTTGCACTCACTAATTTGTTGATTTGTCTTGAATTGAGCCGGAACTGAGCCCCTTAAACAATCGCTGGAATCTCTGAATTTCATATAAAAGCAAATTCTACAAACATGAACATTCCCTGACATTTTGGTTGCTCTAGATCAGGGCTGTCCAACATACGGCCCGCAGGCCACAATCCAGCCCGCGAAGCTGTTCAATCCGGCCCACTAGCCGCTAGAAAAAATCTCTTATTTATATTCTTATTTTTGTTGAAATGAATTTAAAATATACTTCAAAATAACAAACTACCTACTAATATTTGTCTGATAAAGAAGTAAAAATATATCACCGATATATATCGATATATTGACCTTAGTGCACCTTAGTGATGTGCACGACAGGACAATGGACGTGCAGTGCCAGTTTGACAGTGTCGGAGTTTCGTGAACGTCGCGTCGGTTGCATTTCATTAATATAATACATTACTATATATGGAGAAAGTAAAAAGGGATTTTAAGAATCAATTAGACTACAAATTTACCACAAAACAACATTGTACAACTGATTAATTTAATTAAATTTAATCTTGATTTGCGCGATTATGGGTATGTTTACACTGCATATCTTTAGATAGTGAATGGTAATTGAACAAGTAACTAGTAACAGAGAGAAATAAACAGTCTTCAAGATGTTCATTAGTGAAAGCATTTCTGGTTTTTGATTTAATTAAGTTCATATTAGAAAATAGAACTCTTTACTCAGGCATATAAGCTTAATGTATTGATGGATGCGTGGGTGACACAGACCCTCCTATAGGATGACCGGTCACCCATAGGAGACGTAATGGGCACCCCTGCATTACACAGTCAAAGAAACTGCTTTTCGTGTTTACGTCAGCCATGCTTACATCTGTTTGAGGCATTCCGACGCCGACGGCTGCGACTCCATTATACATTAACAGGCCATCAGCTTCGCTTGTGCGGATCTTGAGAGATATGGATCCTGAGCGAGGAGAATCCCAAGAAGGCAGAACCTGTAACATGAGAAATTCGTTGCCTTTTCACTTAAAATGATGAAATTCCTGTCCTTTTAAAGATACTTCTCCAGAAACGAATATATTCCATTTTTGAGAAACACAATTTATTCTAATCTGAATTCAGTTTTATTAAAATAATTAAACTGAGCCAAGTTATCCGAACAGCATAGCCGTATGCTATGCAACAGAAACCACAGAGTCTGTTATTTTAACCATAAAAAAGTCATGATATAGCTATAAAATCGCATTACATAGACTTATTTAGAACGGTAAATATTTACCAAAAAGATGAAATATTATTTTATAAACGTTCAATGTGATGAGATCGCGTTAGTTTTGTGGTTTTTATCAATGAATAATTCCTGGATTCAACGCTTTCTTGACAAAAATTACCAGAAATAAACAGTACTCGAGGATCAGTCTCAAAATAGGAATCTTATTGTTAGAGGTGAAAATTTAACTAACAGGGAGGTTTATTAAGTAGCTTCAATTATTTCCTATCGTGAGGATGCTGAATTAGGACAATGGGTAAAAGTCGTACACTTACCAGATGAGATTCGCTTGTAGTGAAAGTCACGGGATCGGCAGCTTCGACCTCTTGGCACATGAATTCCGGTCTCCCGGCAACGGAGATTAGCTTGCTTCCCGTTCGTGCAAGATCTATCAGGTTCAGTTTGAGCGTATCGGCCGTGAATTCCACCTTTAATGATGAAGCAACGGAATAGATTAACCATTTTAACACGAGACATCAAGTGACGTGTGTTCTTCGGAAGAACTGTTTTCTTAAAAATTATTAAAAGCGGCGGAAGTGATCTCGTAATGCACACACTGATCGAGATTTACTGAAATCCTGTCAGGACAAAAAATTTGATTCTGAATCAAAAGGCTAACCTGATAGTAATTTGGAATGGCAGAAATGAAATATTACAAAAGTCCAACAATGAAATCAGATCTGCTTCTCCATTCAAAATTTTCCTCCAGAATTTCAGATCTTTTGTGAACTATTAGTAGTATTAAAAATAAGTATGATTTATGACTTTTCAATGGGGAATTTTTCGCAACAGTTCTTTCCTAAATTAGAGCAGACAATGCTCTTTACCGTAACATTGGTTTTAGCACAAACCTTCCGAAGGCAACCGACGAAGTTGGAGTGCGCCTTCGAGCCGTGGAGCGATCGTGGGTCCTCGCTGCCTCCGACGTACACGAGGCTGGAGGAGAGGAAGGAGAAGGTACCGGCCGTGTGTGAGTGCTCAGAATACACGCCGTCCACCACCACTGACACCTGAAGACAAATGACGTGCCAGTTATATGCGACACATGAAACCATACCATAGAATAAATGGGGAGAAAGACCTGCAAACCGAAGCACGTAAGCTCATAAGAATGTAAGGTGCGATTCACACCATGAACTTGGACTGCAGATTTTCTATATGTATAGAGTGACCAGATTGCGAAATGATAAAAGCGTTACATTTCCTATAATCAAGTAGATAAAAATGGAACATCTCAATGGAGCTTATTCCTTCAACCATTCAGCATAATCGCTGTAAATAATTTGCATACAATGGGCACGTTGAACAGTCTGAAAATATTTCAGAGATATTTATCAGTTGAAACTATTGATTGGTTTCTGTATTTAGTTACTTTTTGAGTGAATCACCATAGATGCTGTAATAGAACGAGCGTCGTTTACTGAAACTTGGAACGAATCGCTATTATCTAATCTCAGGACAAGGAATTGGTGAGAGTATAGCGGCACCATTGAGTGCTAAGAATATCATTATAGACATAGAACAACAAGCTTAAAATGAATTTCAGTGAGAAAAACATATAATATAAAGTAGTAGAGAAGATGATTGCTGACATGAATTTTGAGTGAGGTGTGATATTATGATTTAGAAGAGAAATGTGTTATGACATGTTCTGATAAATGTGTCATAACAAATATATGTATATATCTGTTTGTCTGACATAGACACCAGTTCTACTTGGGGAAAAATCGCAGAGGTTCTAAAATTTTAAATTTATTTGATATTAAGGTTTGTGAACACAGGGCCAGCTAAAAAGTCATTTATAAAACTGGAATATTTTTTCCGTCCAAATATACTGTACGTAGTTATAGCATGTGAAATGGGGTTTAGATTATTGAGAGAGGAAATCTTGTTCATATTAACATCGTCTGTGTTACTGAGGATGGGGGTAATCTGAAAATTTGAATTTTGAAATTATTATTTTAGAAACAATCATATTGAATATTCCAGAAAAAGCTCTACTTACACGACAAAATGTTATGACGGATGATATCTGCAGTGGAAGGATTTTCAATGTTGGCGCCGAGTTCGGTTCAAGCATTGAGTGCGATGACAGTGCCATCAGCGAAAACGGGAACGATGTAAAGCAGAAATGACAAAAAGTTGAGAACAATTCACATAATTGTTAAAAATAAACAATACATTTTCTTTGAAATGTACTTTTTAACTACTTACAAAACATTTATTCGTAAGTTGTATCCCCGGGAAATGTAGATGCTCACCCCACTTGCTAGTTTAACCGAACGAGCGCTATTAATACAGTAAGTATCAGACCGTAGCAACAGCCAAAATATAATTATCAAAGACGAAATATATGCTCTATGATGAGAGATATCCATTTGAAGAAATTGGAATTCTTCAACCGTAAATTTTTATTGTTCACATATTACCTATTTTTACATAAAACTGAGATTGTAAATTGTTAAATTAAGTGCATCATACTTCTGCCTGATGGTGAGGCATTTGTCAAACATAAGAACATCACGTCTGGAATATAATTTCCAAGCATTGACAATTGAGGCATTGAGAACCAGAGTGGACCAATACAAATTTTGACACCAATCTGGCTTATAGTGTTTTCCAATAGAAGAGCAAATTAAATTGGAGCCAGAGTGGATCAATTGTAGTTTAATATGTTCTCACGAGATGGCATTATTTGCATTATTTCCAAATTCGGATGCAGAATGTAAAACATAAGGACGAGACGGAGGCCCTAAGAAATTGAAAATGTTCTTGAGTAGAGTTGTCAAACGTTATTAACAAAGTAAAAATCAGGTCTACTTTGATCAGCAATATCTCGACAGATGACTATTGAAGGATGGTCCACTCTGGCCTCAATGCCTCAATTGCCACAGCTATTGCATTTGTAAAGACGGGAAAATTACATTTTTGCTCTGAAATATAATTCAATATTTTGATACACTCCAGTATAATTTAGTTTTAGTGCTACACATTGCTCACTCTTTGCGACCAAGGCCAGATTAAGGTTTTGGAGCCTCTGGGCCAAAAAAAGTTTTGGGACCACATTTGTTGTGATTGACACAATGCTAGCGAACCTGGCGGTAATAACCATTGAAAAAGAACATCTTTAGAAGAGAAAAACTAACCATAGAAAATGAACACAATACTAGCGCTTGTGTAGAAATACAAGGCAACTTTTGAGGAGTTTATAATTCTCAGCAATTTCAAGTCTTTTTCATTTTTTTAATTCAATAAAAATCAAAAAATATTTTTTGTTGAATTATAGAGAATGGGTCAACAAGTTACTGTTGCTTATCCATATTCAATATTTCAACAAAACTACGACATTTTAGCAAAAAAGAGTTTTTGTTCCAGCCATAAGGGACCCCTGAAAACCTGGGGCCTTTGGCCCACAGCCCACTTTGACCCAATGGTTAATCTGGCCCTGTTCGAAACCATATGCTATATTTCCTTTTACATTCACTCAATAATGCTTTATCACCGAATTCCTCTTTATTTCTAAAAATCGTTTTTGCCATCCACTTTCTAACACTCTCATCTTCACACAGGATATCTTTTCTTATGACAAGGAGAAAGATGTCAATAAATTTTCTGGACAGTCTTTTGTAAAATCAATGTAATATCCATTATTCTGCTCTGTGTATTTTTTGGACTACTTTACGATAAATAACATTGAACTTTCATAAAACAATCCTCAAACACTTGCGTAGCTGTTTTTTCTTTTAAATTATATATATTATAGACATATTTTATTGAGGAAAATCATCACTTTAGTGAATGCTTTTCTAAATTTGGATCATTTTTTTGTCACAAAGAGGCGACTTTGACTTTTTTCAGTTAAAAAAAATGAAACTGTTCATTGTCCTCCGATGAAGTACATATTCGAATGCACTTATAATTTTTTGGGTGTGTCTTGTGACACTGTCTTCTAAATATCTTCAGCAAGATATTCGCAATCAGATGTTGGGTTAATATCATCAGGTGACAACTTTAAAGCATCCATTGTTCCGTCTTTTCTTGAATTTTACAAATATAACTAATGCCTCGTTCAACTTTTAAAATCCTCGGTTTTCGGATAGGTACAGTTTTTAGACCTTCAATGTGTGTTTATGTCTGGATTGTTGTATGGAAATGAATGTTCCCCTTATCCCTTTTCAATCGGTAATTTAAGCAAACTGACCGAAGGCCCTTTGTGTTGTAGTTAGGATCCATGCATTTTCTGTGAAAGCAACACGAGGTAAGATATCGGCCGAGGATGACACTGACTGGAGATGTTTCCAATCGGTTCATTGAGGTCATAGTGGCCATTTTCGACAGCTTCGTCACGTAGGAAAGAGATTGCCTATTGCATCTAGAGGTTACCTCTTGGACTTTCCGATGGACAGTGACTTTGTGCCATTGGTTGTCATCGAATCTCACTCTTGGAGGTTTGACATTCATCTCGAGACGGCCGCTTCCCAAACTGACCGCCAGAGTAATGCCGCCGTCTTTGAGTGCCAGATTCATGTAATCCTGTCCGTCACCTGAAGAGACAAAGTGTTTGCATGAGGTAAATGGCTAGAGAGAGACGAATTCCCAGTTTGGCGGGATTATTATTGACAGAAGGACACACACACAGGTGGATTATAAGGACTTTCGCGAATGATATCTGCAAATACACAGTTTAAAATCCAGCTTCATGATGGAAGATCAAACTCTGGAGCGAAATTATACAATTACAGAGTAATAGTAAACTAAATGCCACTGTGTTATCTACTATATTATATTTTGAAGCGTGTGTTTGTTGGTTTGTGTGTTTGCTGGTTTGTGTGTTTGTTCATGGAACTCCTTCTAAACGATAAAAGCTAGAATAACCAAATTTGGTACAATTCTTCCGTACATCCTAACTTAGAGAATGGTCAAGGTTTGGTCAACCGGGATTAATCAGTGCTGCCAATATAGGGGATTAACATTTTTCCATAAGATAACACGTATGAATCTATTTCTTGACTTGCAAGTTATTCTTCCTTCAAGCATTAAAATACGTAAATATGGACCGATTTTTTTCGTTTTTGCTTTATTCGACGAATAAAACACTATACTATCTTATTCCTGCAAAGTTTACATGTTACATGGTCGAAGTTTTCAGAAATACGATATTTGTTTCGAAATTTTGTGGATTTTTTGTACTCTTTCTGGGCATTGCCAAGGCGGCCGTCATTGTTACCTCCGATTCATTTAGCTTCAATGAAGCTTATAAATAGATGAAAGTTTAGCGTTATTTGATTCACACTTTTGTTTAAGCAACAAAACAATTGATGTTTATGGAAAGCAATGTAGGTAAATAGATACTGAATATTATTCAGGAAGCGTTTATAACGATTAATGAAAGTAATTGAAGCTTCTTTCATCTATTGAATACTGGAATCTTACTTTTTTGTAAGTAAAATCATTATATTCTACATTATAGTGTTTATTAACGTAAATAAGCTCAAGTATCTGGTGTACATTTACCAGTCAGTGTTCAATCATGGACAACTGTACGTTGATTTTTCACGGGTTTCTTGCTTACAAGACATAAATATAAACATTTCATAGGCATAATTACACAAGAAATGAAGCTGGATTTGGTGAAAGTGATATGATAGGAAATACAATTATTGTTATATATGAATGCAATACGTTCGGAAACGGATTGTTACAAGCAAATATGATTAATTGTTAAGAAAAGCTAATTGTAAGTTAAAAAGTATCTACTAAATTTTTTAAAGAGTTTGTATGTTGTGCTGTGGTAGCTTCACTAAATCCATTGAAATTCAACAGAAAATTCTGCTAGTAAATAAAAATGAAAGCTGCAAGTGCATTTTTTTGACCCAATTATTCCCAAAATTACTTATTTCTCAACTAGATGCATTAACTTATAAGTACACGAATAACAGTAGAAAGTTGTCTACCCAAAATTGTGTATGGATCTAGTTTGAATAATCGAACAATAATGCAATCGAATAATAAGCGAATTAGATACAACAAGCAATTGTACTGTCAACATTAAAAATACTTGCTTGGAAATTAAACAAATTTATTTTTATACGACCAAAGTTTTGTTGCTGTGCAACATCATCAGGTGAAGTAAACATAGTAGGTAACAATTTATGGTTATGGGTACCATGGGTAGGTGATTTGGGGGAGGGTTAATTAAAGGGATGGTGAAGCGAGCAATCATTGTAGGAAATGGACACAGGCTTGATATTCTGGAATAATTAGAAATTATACAGAATGTAGCAACAAATAACTGTGATGTGGTACATGACATTTTGTATCCTTTTTATTCCTCACTTCTCGACCTTCCATAAATCTATTTATAATGCCCAATTATTTGCCACCTTACTGGTTTTTACTTATTGTTAGCTCAGCAGTTTTCTTTCTCCATCTCCCTCCCCCACCACATGAACATACATTTCCTCCAATGATCATTCACTCCTCCTTCCCTTTAATTAACCCTCCCCCAAATCACCCACCCACACCCGCCAATGGTACCCATAACTATAAATTGCTACCGACTATGTGTTTACGTCACCTGATGATGTTGCACAGCAACGAAACATACGACGTGTAAAAAGAAATGTTTATGTGGAATTACCAAGTGTCTTTTTAATTTCGAAAATACAAAGGAATTTCATCAAGTTACACTTGAAACGATTAACTATAGCAATTGTATTTTAATATAATAAATATGAACGAACAAGTCTATGAAGTTTTATTCAATATAACTATTAATTTTGCTTTGCCATCGATGTGATCACCATCCTTTGGCGAAACTTTAATGAAAGCGTTGGTGAGGCGTGTTGGAGATGGTGCAGGCTGCAAATGGAGGCAAAGGTAAAGCATCTTACCTGTGTAAAAGAGCAGTCCACTCGGCTGCCTCGTTTTGAAGTGAAGGGAAACGGCGTCCTGGGCCCCGACGATGGGCCCTCCGCCGCTCAGGCCCAAATCGTACGAGAGGAATTCGGAACCACGGAAAGTAGCTTCGGACGGAGCCTTGTCTGGAAAAAAGATGAAGAGAATTTAATTTTTTTGAGCGAATGTCAACTCGCTATAAATTCCAGGCCGAGTTCTTTTTCCCTCTCTCAATGTTAGTTTAGCTATCTCATTTTTAGGCTTTAGTTAATATTTTCTTCTCTTAAAACTGTCAAAGTAGAAATGAGACCCGACTCCTTGATAAATTTCAGCAAACCATTTGTCAAGTGTAATTAGCAAAGAGATTGAATGAAGAAGAGCACATTTTTAGCATTTATCTCGTCATCTTCTTCATGCAGATGAGTTCTTTTGTAGTCAGTCATAAGCACTTTACTCGATATATATTCATAAGGAGTTTGAGAATTTTTCAAAATATCCTACTAACCAAGAACATTGGAAATGCGCTGCTCTGCATGACCTGGAGGGAGAATAGGGACTCATTCGTGGTCCAAACGAAAGAATGTGAAAGTTTAGATGCTATGGTAGATGTCAGTGGAATACTGTCCGCTTTAGCGAGATTCCAGGGCCCACGAGGCTAAATGGATGACTCAATTGTGAAGCCAGGCAACGTCATTTTAATGATGCAGGGATAGAAAATCCTCCTCCGTTAACCATCACCACAAGGTGCTTTATTCTTCGCATGGCATGGCCGCCGCTTTTCACTCAAGGACTAAAAACTGAAGAGTTCGCCACTGTTAAAAATATCCTGGTGTGTCATAGAAGAACCGAATCGTATTCAATCGGAGAATGATTTTGGATTAAGATTTCGTCAGCGAATGCTTAAAAAAAAATCTGATTTGGCCAACACGACTTTCTCCATATTTGGCGTATAGATATTAAATTATTATGAATAGCATTATGAGGCAAAATTATTATTTCATATCGAAAAAGAATACAGTCGTTCTTATTGCCGTAAATTCGCTATATTTTGAATATGTTTACAGAATTCACCGCTACATGGTGGTTGCACTGTATACTGAAATTATGAAAAAGTTGAATATCTCCGAAATGGATGGTTCTAAAAAATTTGTTTCAAACAAAACCTGGAAGAAATATTATTCTCTACAACTTTGGTCCTCACGAAGATTACCAATAACGACGGTTTTAAGGAGATATTTGACGGAAACCGAAAAAACTGATTATTTTATATAATAATAGCCGTCGTCTGTTGGTTGGTTGGTTGGTCACGCTATGCAAACGCTAATAACTCGAGAAATAATAATGATAGAAACTCGAAATTTGGTAGGGATGCTTGATTAACACTTATTCAGAGAAGGACAAATTTAAATTGCAAAAAAATTCCTTGGTTCGTCTCCAAGAGAGGCATTTCCATTTCCCATTACTTAACATGTAAAACGCGATTTTTCGACCTGCAGGCTTTTATTCATTTGTAAATTAAAATTAGAAGAAATTAACAGACGACCTTCAGATTTGAACCATTTTGAAGAAAAATTTATAGTTTCTTATTCCGTTCGTCTTTTTTCGCCCACAGTTCGAAATGTTCCATGTTAAACATTTAATTTGCATATTTTGTGGAAATCTCACCATTTTAACGTGATGTTGCTATGTCGACCATTATCACTGTTACATCTCAAATTACTATTATTGTATACATCCTTCTGGGAATAAGCGTGCCTTGAGTGCTTCAATACGAGAGAGAGAGGAAAGAAGGGGAGAGATTGGCGTGTTTTGTAGAAAATAAGTATATTAACGTAAATATAAAAAATTTTAAGTATCAACAGTGTCATTTTAGAAAAATTGGAAATAAAAAGCATTCTTAAATTAAATTCTTTGTAAACCATACATGCTTACAAATTTATATTGTTATTCCTCGAATTAATTTTGTAACAATGGCTGAAGTTTGGAAAGGAATATAAATTAAAATTCAGTTAAAATTAAAAGGACATTTAAAACTGTTAACAGGCAATTTTCGAAGAAACAACAGTGGATCTTTTAATGAACTGATTTCTTTTTATAAAAGGAATTTTGGTGCTTATTTAATACAGAGTAAGTTCTAAGGATTATAATCCATTTAAATCTATAACAGTGGCTATTATAGTTTAAAGAAAGAACTTTATTTACTCACTTTACAGAATGAATTAATTTTAGGTTAGCATTGCCTATTATAAAAGGAGTTACTTTGGAATTTACAGTACGTAAAATGGAAGTTGGACTGAACTGACTCAAGTATATTTCAAAGTAAAAATCAATTTAAAACTATTGAAAGTTGTTGTTTCGGAAACTGAGAAGTCCCGAGTAGTGAGTGGATGCTAAACGATATTAACATACATTTTATTCCAAAATCTATTTAAAGTATTATCAGAGGCAATTGAAGATTGAACAAATTCTTTTGTTACCGGAATTCTGCTTATTTCATGAAATTGAAATGCTAATGCATTAATCCATTAAATTCTGTTATGAGTGGCTATTTTAGTTGAAAGAAATATATGTACCTACATGACACTTCTATTCACTTTTCAGAATGAATGAATTCTAGGTTAACATTGCATATTATAAAAGGATTTTCTTTGGAATAAGTAGTTTGTTATGTGGTTATTTTAACTGAATTGAATCAAGTTCTCATCTAACTTTGAAATCCATTTAAAACTGGTGAAAGTGGTTGTTTCAGAAAATGAGAAGGCAAGAGTGCTGAGCAGACGATAAACGATATGAGGTACATTTTATTCCAAAATCTATTTAAAGTATTATCAGAGGCAATTGAAGATTGAACCAATTTTTTGGAACCGGAATTCTGCTTATTTAATAAAATTGAAATCCTAATGCTATAATCAATTTAAAACTAATAACAATGGCTATTTTAGTAGAAAAAAGGTACTATTTTATTCACAAGGAATTTCTGTGAGATTTTAGTTAATTAATTAAGAGAGACTTATAATATAGAAATATTCGATGGTTAAAACAGCGCACAATTTTATTCTTGCGATTTTACATGTTGCACTGACGAAAATTTAGATTCATTAAATCCGTTGAAATTCAACGGGCACTTATGCTAGGAGAATGATATATAGGGTATATATAGGATATACATATATATATATATATATATATATATATATACAGGGTGTTTCAAAATTATTGCGACATAATAATAGTGCAAAAGCAGAGAGTAACTAGATCGAAGATACTCGTATCTGTTTTGCGCTAAGTCCATCTGTTTATGAGAAAATTAGGTGTCTGTATTTTGACGTAACATCCTGGCGCGTACGTTGAATTGAGAACGCGGGCGGCACGTGCCACTGCTGACCGTTTGAGTTCCCTGCCGCTTTACATGTCAGCTGCGCGCCCAATTCTACTGAGCAACCACTTCGGGGCTATCATGGGGGCACTCGGTTGAGCGGCAGAGCTTCAACCGACGGAGGGGAGGAAACTGGGAGGGGAGGCGAAATGCCTCAGGCCGCGGCTTAGCAGAAGTGAGGTCTTGAAAGAGAATGCTAACTTTCACCCACACCCCCTTCTAGAAATGATCGGTTTGACTTGTATGCTACATGGCAATGGCACCTGTGCAGTATTCGTATGCAGAACTATCGGACATGCATCTGGCATACGGTACAGCAATGGGGAATGCAATGGATGCATCACGCCTTTATGCAGATCGCTTTCCGAATCGTCGGCATCCCAATCATGCACTGTTTGCACGCATCGACAGAAGATTAAGGGAAACCGGCATGCTGTTACCTCGTTCTTCTGATGCCGGACGACAGAGGATGGCCCGCAAACAACGTTTGGAGGAGGAGGTGTTAGAGGCCATAGACGAGCAGCCGTCTACAAGCACGCGCACCATTAGTCGCGACATTGGTGTTCCCCATAGCACTGTCTGACGGATACTACATGGGCGGCAACTGTATCCGTTCCGCAAGCAGAATGTGCAAGACTCCACTGCATTACCCTTGAAGATTACAATTTTCTCGGTGGTTTCTGCACAGGTGCGTGGACGATCCGCAGTTTCCATCTCAGATTTTGTTTACCGATTAACCTTCGTTTATTGGGAGGGTTTATCGGGGAACAATCATATCTGGACCGATGACAACCCATATGGCGTGGCAATACGCGGATATATGTTTGGGCTGGAATTGTCAGGAATTATTTGATCGGGCCTATGTTCTCTCTCGTCGACTGGATGGGCAGACATACCGGCAATTATTGGAGAAAGCACTACCAGAGCAGTTGGAAGATATTCCCCTTCATGTACGCCAATTTATGTGGTTCTGTCATGACAGAGCGCCACCACACTCGAACCGAACAACCTCGCAGTACTTGAACAAACGATTTCCTGGGAGGTGGATAGGACGCGGTGGGCCGTTTCGTGTCCACAGCACTCGCCAGATGTCACGACCATGGACTTCTTTTTATGGGGCTATCTAAAAACAATTGTCTACAACACGCCGGTCTAGAGGGAGGAAGATCTCTTCCCGAGGATCATGGATGCATGTCGGCAAATCCACCATTCTCTACTGCACCGTTGCGAACTTTGTGTTGAAGTTAGCGGTCGCCATTTTGAACACTTGCTATAAGTCGACCACAATTGCTAAATAAATTTGGCAATAAACATTTAAAATAATCCGCGTTAATGTTTCATATACTTGTCTCTAATCCTACCAAATGTCTCCTGCTAAAGGCGGTTTACCTCCGCCGTTACAAGTCCCACGGCCCGCCCATCCCTCTGTTTTTACCATGATCGCGTTCTCAATTCAAAGTACACGCCAGGAAGTTACGTCAAAATACAGACACCTAATTTTCTCGTAAACGGATGGGCTTAGCGCGAAACAGATACGCGCATCTTTGATCTAGTTACTCTCTCATTTGCGCTATTATTTTGTCGCAATAATTTTGAAACACCCTGTATATATATATATATATATATATATATATAGGATATCATTCTATATCGACTCTTCTTACAGAGGATATAGGATACGAGTAAAAGTTGCTTGCATACTGCAAGCAAATTTATTTATCAAAGTAAGATAATGCATAGCAGAATAAACAGACTACCGCGAAACTTCCAAGTAGCATTGGAAGGCGCAAAGAGAGTCGCGAAACATCAACAATTTCGGCGCTCTTCAAATATCTAAGTTAGTATCTCGAAAACGAAGCAAGATATCGGAATGAATCTTTTAAATAATTAAAGCTGAATACTTCTTCTACATTTCGCAGGAGACATTTTTCTTCTATCTATAACAGAATGTAAGGTAGTCAGAGACTATTTTCGGGATGTTTTTACGATGCAGCCTTGCAGAAAACTATTTTTAACAATAATTGTATAAGTTATATATACTATTTAATGGGTTTGTCAGTGTGTGGAATGTTTGTATAAGCTGTAGAAATTATTTCACGTGATACCGGGGAATACACTGCGAGTTATCGTCGTTTAAGTTTTAAAGGAGCGGAGCGGTTCTCAGCGCATCTACGGCTAGGTGTTTAAACTTTATGAATTTTTAACAGTCACAATATAAAACTTTTATGAAAATTTCAATGCTATTTACCAACGGAACATTACTTCCAACTATGTTAATATTTTCAGCTTCCTGGATACTTCAGAATGTACATAACCATTAGTCAATTTGTTTAACATTTGAGAATTTATTATGGCCGAACGAATAAACATTTTTAAATTTCTATATTCTAGTTTTTGTCATTTTGCAAATTCTACGAATATAAAAAATTTCAGCTTTATAGCACATTTAGAAATAACTAAACCATGATGTGTTAGTAAAATTGTTTATAATTTTTAACGGCCAAGAAAATAAACATTGTTGCAATTCTGCAATTTTTTGTCCGATAGTCTTTTTCGATTCATCCCTGTATTAAATTTCAGATCTCCAACTATTGTAGTTTGGACCAGACATTAGTATCCTCCTATATATGTATATCATTCTATAAACACTCTTCTTACAGAGGAGGATATATGATACTGTGTGCTTGCACTCTGCAAGCATTTTCTTTCACCCTACAGTAAGGAGTATGAGCTGACAAATAATTTCTAAGCACAACAGTTTGCACCTTCTTGCCGGTTTATGTGTTTTTCCTTAATATCAATATTGCGGTAAAAAGAACCCCTAAATTTTTATAATCATAAAACATAGGTTCTTAGCATTTCTTATGAATACCTCACATTTATGCAAAATTTCATCGATATAGCACCTCTAGAAGTGCATTTACACGAATTTCATTGTTTAAATTTTGCGAATTTTTAACAGCCACATTATAAATCTTTTATGAAATTTTCAAAGTTATTTAGCAGCGAACATTATTTTCTAACTGTTCAAATTTTCAGCTTACTGGCTCTAACAAAAGTACATAAACATTAGTCAATTTATTTAAAATTTAAGAATTTATTACGGCCGAAAAAATAAAAATTTTCAAATTTCAATAATCCTGCTTTCATTATTTAGCACGTTCTACCAAGAGAAAAAATTTCAGCTTCTTAGCGCATTTAAAAGTACCTAAACCATGAAATGTTAGTAAAATAGTTTATAAATTTTACCGTCCAAACAGATGAACATCGTTCCATTTTTCCAATTATTCCTCTGATTACTTTTTTCGGTTCACCTATGTATTAAATTTCAGCTCTCCAACTATTATAGTTTGGGCCACACATTAGCATCCTCCTATATATACATCATTCTATAAGCACTCTTCTTACAGAGGAGGATATACTATGAAGGATATAGGATACAAATGAATGTCTGCTTGCATTCTACAAGCATTTTCTCTCACCTTAAAGTAAAAATAAAAGCCGAAAAATAATTTTCAAAGCGTAAGTTCGCATCTCGGCTCTGAATTACATGTTTTACTGTTTTGAAAATATTGGGGTCTAAACAACCCCTAAAATTTATAATTATAAAACATTTATAGGTTTTTAGCATTTGTTGCGGATACCTCATTTCATGAATGTAGCACCTCTAGAAGTGCATTTATATGAATTTTATTGTTTAAATTTTATGAATTTCTAACTGCTGCAATATAAAACTTTTATGAAATTTTCAATGTCATTTACCACCGGAACATTATTTTCTAATTCTGTTAAAATTTTCAGCATCCTGGATCTTCAGAAAGTAGATAAACATTAATCAATTTGTTAAACAGTTAAGAATTTATTACTTCCGAACGAATTTTTTTTTTCAAATTTCTATATTCCCGCTTAGATTATTTGGCAAATTCTACATGTAGAAAAAATTTCAGCTTCATAGCGCATTTAAAAGTACCTAAACCATGAAATCGTAGCAAAATTGTTTATAATTTTTACCGGCCAAGAAAATAAACATTCTTGCAATTTTCCAACTATTTCCCTGATTATTTTTTCGGTTCACCTATGTATTAAATTCCAGCTCTCCAACTATTGTAGTTTGGGCCAGATAGTATCCTCCTAAACATATACATATCCTATATCATATATCCTATATGGTATCATTCCATATCGACTACTCTTACAGAGGATATACGATATAGGATATAATGAAAACTTATGCATTGAAAATTATTTTTATGCTTTTATTTTTACTTTGAGGCGACAGAAAATGCTTGCAGAATACAAGCACAATAAACTAGTATGCTATACTAGTGAAGGTGTGCTTGCATTCTGCATGATTTTTTTCTCACCTTAAAGTAAAGAGAATGAGCAGGCAATTTTTAAACGCAACAGTTCGCATCTTCTTGCCAGTGTACCTGTTTTTCCCTATTGTTAATATTGGGGTATAAACAACCCCAAAAATTTATAATGATAAAACTTTATAGGTTCTCAGCATTTGTTATGAATACCTCATATTTATGCAAAATTTTATCAATGTAGCACCTCTAGAAGTGCATTTACATGAATTTCATTGTTTTAATTTTATTAATCTTTAACAGCAACAACAATAGATATTTCTAAAATTTGCAATGTTATTCACCACCGGAACATTATTTCCTAACTATGTTAAAATCTGCAGCTTCCTGGATCTTAAGAAAGTACATAAACATTAGTCAATTTGTTAAACATTTTAGGATTTATTACGGCCAAACGAATTAAAATTTTCAAATTTCTATATTCCTGTTTTCATTATTTGGCAAATTCTACCTCCTGAAAAAATTTCAGCTTCATAGCGCATTTAGAAGTAACTAAAACACGAAATGTTAGTAAAATTGTTAATAATTTTTTACGGCCAAAAAATAAACATTGTTGCAATTTTGCATTTATTCCTCCGATTATTATTCTTTATTCACCTCGGTATTAAATTTCAGCTCTCCAACTATAGTAGTTTGGGCCAGACATTAGTATTAGTATATATATATATATATATATATATACATATACATGTACAGTCATTTCCAAAAGTCAAGCCACACGGCTCGGTCACGCCACACATAGGCCGAAGCTGAAAGTTCCGAGTATGTTGGTATCCACTGCTTGAGGGGAAGCAGGAGAGGGGAATGATAGGGAGGGGTGGAATACTGAGGAGGTGGGTTTCGAAGCCTGGGTAGGCTTGCAGGAAGAAACGAACGGAATCAGACCCGGTGAGACAAACGCCATTCAACAGTGCGAGAGCATCCAATCCAACTCGGAAAAAAGGACTCTCTCGGTGGTTGCCTTCGCATGCCAAGGGTAACAAGAAAACCTCCGAGAGAAGGAGGCGTGTAAACGGTTCGAAGAGAGGGGAACATGAAGAATATTCTGCGTCTGGAAAGCACTTGCGGAAAAGATGCAATATTTTCATCTTTGTGAGCGTTATTAATGCGAAAAGCTAGGCTGCACTTCACTTCGGAAAGCGTAAAAAATCATCAATGGGTCAAGGGCAAAAATTATATAATACTCCATAAATTAGGATAACAAAAATGAGAGTTGTTGATTTAGTGGAGATCCTGAATGAGCATCTTCTGCCTATGTCAGACAGATAGTGCCAGATGGCGAAGACGTGGTAGTAATACAAGATAATTAATTCATCGTTAGATACGACCGGTATAACTCGACAATTTTTTTGACCAGAACTGGATTATCAATGTTCTGCCCTGGCCAGCTCGCTTGCCGGATATGAATCCCATTGAGAACTTATGGGGTATAATGGTGAATGAGTGGACGGAAGGAAAGTTGAGGACGGCAGCCGCTCTTGAAGAGAATGTTATGGAACTCTGGGGCTCAATCGGACGACGGCCACAAATATGTGAAAATTTAGTACGGTTCATTAACCGTCGAATGCAAGGAATGATCGACTCAGGCTGAGACTTCACTAAATACTAAAATAAAACACTAAATAATCTTTCATTGTTTTCATTGCCTATTAAATGCTGCTGGAATAAAATTTTTATTCGAAAATTTAAATAAAGTCAATATAAAATATATCCACTATCTGTGAGAAAAGTGCTACATGTGATAAATTGCCATTTATTAGAGTTTTGGTAAAACTGATTGGATAAAGGATGTAAATATTTCCTAATGTTCTCCCGAAAAAGCCATTTTCGTGCTGACAATTTCTTGACGCTTGAGTGATACAGTACGGTGGAATAAAAATTTTATTCCGGCGAGCGAGCTGGCCAGGGCAGAACGTTGATATTCCAGTTTTGGTCAAAAAAAATTGTCGAGTTACACCGGCCGTAACTAACGACGAATTATCTTGTATTACTACCACGTCTTCGCCATCTGGCACTATCTGTCTGACATAGGCAGAAGATGCTCATTCAGGATCTCCAATAAATCAACAGCTCTCATTTTTGTTATCCTAATTTATGGAGTATTATATAATTTTTGCCCTTGACCCATTGATGATTTTTTACGCTTTCCGAAGTGAAGTGCAGCCTAGCTTTTCGCATTAATAACGCTCACAAAGATGGAAATATTGCGTCTTTGCATTGGGTACAGGTGAGTAGGTAGATAACGTTGCGGGTGGTACAGTTGGTAGGGGATGTTATGGGGTAGGTGATGTTGGTGGTGGGGTTTGAGAATGAGTTGGAGGGTGGGTTTATAGTGCATGTTAGGCATCATGGTCTGCGGCAGGGGTGGGACCCTGCAGGGTGCACAGGAGCGGGTGATGGGGGTTGTTTTCTCCACAAGATGTTGGCAAGGTTGGGAGGTCTGTGGAAGGAGAGGATTGGGGTGTGGGGAAGGAGACCTGGTTGGGGGAGGAAGTGGCGATTGGGTGGGCTGCCTTTTTAGGGTATCGTGGATGCCGGGATAGAAGGTGGTGATTAGGGTGAGTTGGGGGGTAGAGTCGGGGGTTGCGGGGCAGTGGCAGTGTAGGTTAGGGGTGCTGGGTGCGAAAGCCCGTCAGATTTGGTCCCAAATCAGGTCCGACGGGTATCCGCGTTGGAGGAAAGCACAGCACAGAACAGTACTCGGCAAGTGAGTCTCTGACAGAGCAGATTCTCCGTCCTCGGCGGGCTAGGGATTGCAGTTTTAATGTGGAGGGGGTGCCACCTGTGGAAATGGAGATATTGAAGGAGGTAGCCATATCAGCTGTGTCTCTCTTGTGCTGACGAAAGGATCATCGCGAAAGCTCTAACCTCCACAAATATGTTTCTCCAACACCCCAGCGGCTCTACTTCTGGTAAGTGTTTACTGGGTTTCCTTCAACACCTAGTTGTCCTAAACATATATATATATATATACAGTAAAACTCGTTTATAACGATCACGCCTAAAACGATATCTCGGCTATAACGAAGAAATGTCTCAGTCCCTTGAACTTCTCCATAAGGGCATTGGTTAAATTTCTCGGATGTAACGAACACGCATTTTACGAATTCTCGGCTGTAACGAACAAATGTTTGGTCCCGTGGCAAAAAATGTCCCATACATAACGAATTTTGGCGAGCAGAGCGATAAGTAATGAATAGTTTCCGCCCGTTTACCGCGCACTTATTCGTAGAGGTCCCCTTCCTCCTACCCCTTCCATACGAATTTCCACGCTCCCTTTGTTTTGAAATTGATATTAAAAATGTGAAATGTTTATGTAAATTAATGACCATAATAATAATATTAATTGACCATTTAAAAAATCTTATGTAATAGCAGTCGAACATTTTACATGCCGCGAAGTTGAATTCTTTTGCTATGGCTGCTCTATTTTTTTTCTTTTTCAATTCGTTTGATCAGCTCCAGCTTTTGTGTTAGCGTTAAAACAACCTTTTCTCTCCTGTTCCCTGCTTTTAGGTATTTATTTTGATGCCATATTCAATGGATGGTTAATTTTTTAAATAATAAAAAGCGATAAAACTGGAAATTGTAGAAGTACACCAAAACATCTAGACAATGCAAATGGCTTACATAACCAAAAACGCCATGCTTACTCGGCAGCCACAGAAGTATACGGAGTAAATACATAATATATACATCTTATATTTTAAGAAATTTTAAAGTGGAAGTTGTGGTATTACACATATACTATTCACACAAAAATTCATAAAAAAAGAAAAAGAAATACAAAATGAATTGTATTTGTGTAATTGCCGGTATCTAAGGGTGGCCGGTTCTAAATAGCCGGATAGCACAGCTTTTACTGTGTGTATACGTGTTATATGGGATGCATAGGCCAAAAACCATGTTTCTCGTATATAACGAAGTCACGCTTATATTGAAGCAATGAGTCGGTCCCCTCAAATTCGTAGTAAACGAGTTTTACTGTATTGAAAAGAGCCAATAGTAGGAATAATGCTTGAGTTTAATGAAAGTCTATTAGCAAGATTTAATGATTACCAGCAAGCAAAACAAGATTTGGATAAAAAATTTCTCTGGAAAGGATATGTCAAATCTTATATTGCTCTCTGAAGATTGTCTTACCAAATAAATCTGCAAAACTTCTATTCACTTTAATTCAAACTATTGAATTTTTTCTTTAACTTGAATATATGAATATATGAAAATGTGATGAAATATCTAATGTATAAAAAAGAGTGTATATTATAAAAACCTCAAGTCAAATTTAGCACTTAATGTCTTTATTAACTTTCTGAAGCATGAACTTGGTATTGTTGAAACAATAAAGTAACTCCAAAGATTTTTATAAAAAAGAATCCAATACATTGCATTATATATATATACACACTTGGAGAGCTGAAATTTAATATATCGGTGAACTGAAAAAAATAATCGGAGAAATAATTGGAAAAATGCAACAACGTTTATTTTCTTGGCTGGTAAAAATTATAAACAATTTTACTAACATTTCATGGTTAAGGTACTTCTAAATGCGTTATGAAGCTGAAATATTTTTACATGTATAATTAGCCATATAATGAAAACGGGAGTATAGAAATTTGAAAATTTTTATTCGTTCGGATGTAATAAATTCTTAAATGTTTAACAAATTGACTAATGTTTATGTACTTTCTGAAGATCTATGAAGCTGAAAATTTTAACAGAGTTAGGAAATAATGTTCCGGCGGTAAATAACATTGAAAATTTCATAAAAGTTTTATATTGTGGCTGTTAAAAATTCAAAAAGTTTAAACAATGAAATTCATATAAACGCACTTCTAGAGGTGCTACATTCATGAAATTTTACAAAAATGTGAGGTATCCATAACAGATGTTAAAAACCTATAAATGTTTTGTAATTATACATTTTAGGGGTTGTTTTACCCTAATATTTTCAAAACAGAAAAACACATAATTCGAAGCCGAGGTGCAAACTTATGCGTTCAAATTATTTTTTGTCTTTTATTTTTACTTTAAGGTGTGAGAAAATGCTTGCAGAATGCAGGCACACATTCACTAGTTTAGGATATAGGAGGATACTGTTGTCTGGCCAAAACTACAATAGTTGGAGAGCTGAAATTTAATACATACGTTAATCGAAAGAAATAATCAGAGGAATAATTGCAAAATTGTAGAAATGTTTATTTTCTTGGCATGTCATGGTTTCGGTACTTCTAAATGGGCTATGAGGCTGAAATGTTTTCCAGAGGAAGAATTTGCCATATAATGAAAACGGAAATATAGAAATTTGAAAATTATTATTTATTCGGCCGTAATAAATTCTCAAATGTTAAACAAATTGACTAATGTTTATGTACTTTAGTTACAGCCAGGAAGCTGAAAATGTTAACCAATTTAGGAAATAATGCTCCGGTGTTAATTAACATTGAGAATTTTAGAAAAAATTATTGTTGCGGCTGGTAAAAATTCATAAAATTTAAACAATGAAATTCATATAAATGCACTTCTACGGGTGCTACATTGATGAAATTTTGCATAACTATGAGGCATTCGTAGCAAATGCTGAAAACCTATAATAGATTTATATTTATAAATTTTTGGGGTTGCTTATACCCCAATATTTTTAAAACAGAAAAACACGTAATTTGGAGCCTAGATGCGAAGTTATGCATTGAAAATTATTTTTCGGCTTTTATTTTTACTTTAAGGTGAGAGAAAATGCTTGCAGAATGCAAGCACACATTCACTAGTATATATATGTTGACTAATGTTTATGTACTTTTTGAAGATCCAGGAAGCTGAAGATTTTAACAAAGTTAGGAAATAATGTTCCGGTGGTAAATAACATTGAAAATTTTAGTAATATTTGTTGTTGTGACTGTTAAAAATTCAAAAAATTTAAACTATGAAATTCATATAAATGCACTTCTAGAGGTGCTATATTCATGAAATTTTGCATAAATGTGAGGTATTCGTAACAAATGCTAAAAAACTATAAACAATCTATAATTATAAATTTCAGGGGTTGTTTATTTCCCAATATTTTGAAAACAGAAGAACACGTAATTCGGAGCCGAGATGCAAACTTATGTGTTGAAATTATTTTTTAGGTCTATTTTTACTTTATGGTGAGAGAAAATGCTTGCAGAATGCAAGCACAATTAACTAGTATCCTATATCGTGTATCCTCCTCTGTAAGAAGAGTGCTTATAGAATGATATATAGGATATAGGAGGATACTAATGCCTGGGCCAAACTATAATAGTTGGAGAGCTGAAATTTAATACACAGGTGAAACAAAAACAGTATCGGAGGAATAAATGCTAAATTGCAACAATGTTTATTTTCTTGGCCGTAAAAAATTATAAACAATTTAGTGACATTTCATGGTTTAGGTACTTCTAAATGGCCTATGAAGCTGAAATTTTTTCACGAGGTAGAATTTGCCAAATAATGAAAACAGGAACAAAAATTTCAAAATTTTTATTCTTTGGCCATAATAAATTCTCAAATGTTTAACAAATTGACTAATGTTTATGTACCTCCTTAAGATCCAGGAAGTGCAAATTTTAACAGAGTTAGGAAATAATGTTCCGGTGGTAAATAACTTTGAAAATTTTGGAAATATGTATTGTTGTGCCTGTTAAAAATTAATAAAATTTAAACAATGAAATTCATATAAATACACTTATATGGGTGCTACATTGATGAAGTTTTGCATAAATGTGAGGCATTCGTAGCAAATGCTGAAAACCTATAAAAGATTTATAATTATAAATTTTTGGGGTTGCTTATACCCCAATATTTTCAAAACAGAAAAACATAATTGGGAGCCAAGATGGAAATATAAGCATTGAAAATTATTTGTCGGCTCATACATTATACTTTTAGGGTGAGAGAAAATGCTTGCAGAATGCAAGCACAATTAACTAGTATCCTATATCCTCTGTCAGAAGAGTCGCTATAGAATGATATATAGGATATAAATGGGATATATACACCATATATTCTGGTGTTAAGTCGACTTTTGAGGCTTAAAAAAATTTACCTAGAAGTTAGGGACGAGTTATATGCCGAACATAAAAATGCGAACCTTAAACTGCTCATGAATAACATCGATATCTACGAAAACTGTTGATCTCTCAGTGTAGCTGATTGCCATTTTGAATCAGCTGCTCCATTGTTTACTTTTTAATAAGATTTGAAACAATTAATTTTAATAGTTATTAAAAATTCAAATCAGTTTTTTAAAATGTTTATTAGGTACTCAAATCTCAAAAATATAAACGATATATTTACAGTTACAGAATCGAAGGATAAATAGAAATACTGTTAATAGATGGCAGTATGGTTTTATGGCTAATTCAGACTTGTTTTATTGCCTTCTATTTGACTTTAATGATCTTATTTTTACTGAAACCAATGAATTAATTAGTAAAAAAATTGACACTGCATTTTTTGGAATAGGTTGTACATTTTACAATCCAAAAAATTCCTCGTATTCTTCATCCGTTCCAAAGAGTTTATGAAATTTATCTCGAGCAATTTCAGTGCTGTCAACCTCGTAAGGATCCCACTCTCTATCAGATGTTAAAGATTCGAGTTCATTATCAACTTCCCACAATAAATTATCTTCCTTCCCGTCTATGGAATTCGATATTCTGCATTTTTTGAAAGACTTGATAAAATAATTGGAGGAATAATTGGAAAATTGCAGCAATGCTTATTTTCTTGGCCGGTAAAAATTATAAACTATTTTACTAACATTTCATGGTTTATGCACTTCTAAATGCGCTACGAAGCTGAAATTTATTCTAGAGGTAGAATTTGCCAAATAATGAAAACTGGATTAAAGAAATTTTAAAATTTTTATTTGTTCGGCCGTAATAAATTCTAAAATGTTAAACAAAATGTTTAATGTTTAGGTACTTCTGAAGATCCAGGAATCTGAAAATTTTAACCATGTTAGAAAATAATGTTTTGGTGGTAAGCAACATAGAAAATTTCATAAAATTTTTATATAGAGGCTGTTGAAAATTCATAAAGTTTAAACAATTCAATTAATATAAATGCACTTCTAGAGGTGCTAAGCAGATGACATTTTGCACAAATGTGAGATATTCGTAACGAATGACGAAAACCTAAAAAAATCTGATGTGGCCAACACATGACTTTCTCCATATTTAGGGTATAGATATTTAAATTCTTTTTATGACTAGCATTATAAGGCAAAATTATTATTTCATATCGTAAAAGTATACAGTCGGCCTTATTGCCGTAAATTTTGAATATGTTTACATAATCCACCACTACATGGTGGTGCCGCTGTATACTGCAAATTAAGAAAAAGCAAAATATCTCCGAAATGGATGGTTCTACAAAAATTTGTGGCATATATTCTAGCTGATTTTTGATGCGTTTATGTTGGCACACACACCCTCACACACACAACCACACATATCCAACCTCCACACACACAAAACCGCTACACATACAACCTCACAGACACCACCCAAACGTCATCTCATTCACCCAACATACTGATTTTCTCTCACGCATTTACATGCAATCGTTTTCGCTTATTCATTCACTCACGTATACTTCCCTTCACGTACTTCTTCATACGTCCTGGGACATCAAAGGAAATTTTCTCATTCTATTGTTACCGTAATATCGTCAGGCTATCTTAACCCATCGATACGGCTAAAGCGACCGCGTAAATTAACCTAATACATATCTGAATATTCCATTTAATCTTCTTCTAGATACTTCTCAATCTACAACGTAGCAGCGAAATTATATGGACCATGTTTTCATCATTTTATAATTCCTTTATACCAACCTACAAATCATTCATTTCATTATTTATCCTCTTCTCTGGTCACATTAGCAGGTATGACATGCTCCCATGGCGGCGAGCTCTTATGGGCGCCAAATTTGAAAACCTCCTTCGCTTGCGTGTTTCGGATACCGTTGTCCTCGCCTGGTTGATGTAGGATGGGCTTGGTTGGGCAAATCGCAAAATTCTACGCACGATGCGTACAGCTCTACTCACACAAGATATTGTGAAAGCAACGGATAAAGGAATAGGAGTTGATGCAGTATTTTTAGACTTTAGGAAAGCCTTCGACACCGTTTCTCACGTGAAAATAGTGCAAAAATTAAGGGCTTATTCTATTAACGAGAAAATTGTAAATTGGATCGCCTCGTTTCTTTCCGATAGAACCCAGAGAGTAGTCCTCGATGGAGTTGCATCAGACCTCGTCAAAGTGACTTCCGGCGTGCCTCAGGGAAGTGTAATCGGACCTTTGTTATTCTTGATATATATAAATGATTTAGCGGATAATATAAAGTGTAAAGTTAGACTCTTCGCGGATGACACACTTGTGTATGGAGAAATCAACACAATACACGATCAGGAGAATTTGCAAAAGGACCTTCAGGCTATTACGAAATGGTGTAAAGATTGGCAACTCGATCTGAATATAAAGAAATGCGCCGCAATGAACTTCACGCGCTCCACGAATTTCAACCGTTACCCGTACCAAATATCCGAACTAAAGCTAAAATACGTCAATAGCTACAAATACCTAGGAGTAATTCTCAGTAGCAATTTGTCTAGTAGAGAGCATATCAAATCCGTTATAGCATCGACAAACAGAATTCAAGGGCTTTCCTCTAGAGTCCTGCGGGGATGCCCCTCGAATGTGAAGGAAATCGCATACTTTTCCCTAATACGACCCATCGTGGAATACTGTTGCGCCGTCTGGGACCCTTTCGAGGAGGGCCTAACTAGAGAGCTCGAAATGGTTCAGCGTAGAGCGGCTAGATTTGTAAAAGGAGAATATCGGTATGATGCGAGTGTATCAGAGTTATTGAGAGATCTGAAATGGCAGACGTTGAAGAGTAGAAGAATTGAATACAAGAGGAAACTATTTGAAAAATTTGAAAGTTCCGAATTCGTTGAAGACGTACGCGGCATAGTCGTCCCCATCGGTGTTAGTGAACGTAATGTTAGATCACAGTGCAGGAGAAAATATCTCGAAATTACCGCTAGAACAGAGAAATACTACCGATCCTTTTTCCCAGACGCGATAAGACAATCCAACAGAGGAATTAGCTAGACTTCACTTGGTGTTGTGACACCCCCTGCCAAACGCTTCTAGCGGCTTGCAGGGTATTTATGTAAATGTAAATGCTAACTTCCAATTCGGAAAACCCACGCATAGGAATAAGATCCGTCCGGACGCCCTCTTTTCCGCCCGATTATACGCACGCTCTGGACCATCTTTCACTCGAGAGCAGTTTTAACGGGGAATGCGGATGGCGGCGTAACAGGTTTTCCCATCCCGATCGAAAAATAGCTCCAGGTTCGTGACGCAGTTATGACCAGGAGAATGTCATCACCAGGTTTCACTTAGTAGTTTGTCGTCTTTTCAAGCAAAACAAACATAAGGGAATAATACGCATACCGCCGAACAGTACATTATAGCTGAGGTTGGTTAATAAATTTTTTTTAGACGAAAAGAAAGTAAAATGTCTTAATTGGGAAGGTTGAAGCTAAGTAGCTATCTCTTCCTCCTAATCGTTAGATGAGATCCTCTATCAAACATTTGGTGCCCAATAAAATATCCTCTAACTAGACTATTAATATCGCACATTAGGATATACCGGTAAATATTCAGATAATCTTTTGTGAGGTTATTTATCAAAGAACAAATCCTGAAATTATTTTTCTAAAATCTTATAAATTCATAAATTCAGGTATTTAACATATAAGTGGTCATAGCGATGTTAACATAAAACTAGCCATCTATTAATAATTTTTGTATAATCCAAAAAAGGAAAATACGTTTCATCTCCGACCTATTCCCTTTGATTCTGCATACAATCTAGCAAAAGTTGACGCAAAAGTAATTATATCTATCTATTCGATGGAGCTACAAAATATTTTTAAATCATTTATTCTTCGCATTTATTAACTTTCTACCTTTAAAAGCTCCCAACTACCCAATATATTTAGCAATAAAAATTTCCTCCTCGAGTTTCAGAAACGTAATTCTCACGATAGCGTATACAATTCGCTACGGCTGTTAATCAAATTTAAATAGTTGTATTACTTATTTGAGTTTATATATGGATGGAACACGATCGTAAAATTCCGGCCTGCCTTAAAATACCATACTAGAAAGTGAATAATATCATTCAGGTTAGAACAACCTGTCATCCACACCCAGCAAACTCTTCCAACGCACCAGCTTAAAGCAGGGCATTGAACTGGAACCGAACCGAAAACCCGAACCGAAAAAAACCGATATTTTTGCCAGAGTGGAACCGAAACCGAACCGAAAAAACTAAATGTTTGAATCAGAACCGAAAACCGATATTAATTTCGCTCCTTTATTTCGGTTTGCATAAACAGCGTAAGCGAGTCAGAATTTTCCCACCGCTCAGTAACCTTCCATGTTCAAATGGCCATCGCCTCACTCACGCTACCATACCCTATCGCCATGGGGTCCAAACCCCGACGAAGTTCACTAATCCTCAAGTCTCTCTTGGTCGTTCTACGAATACGACCTTCAAGCCTTTTCTAAGATAATATCTACCGAATTCTGGTAATTCCGAGGGGAAATTTACCCATTTGAGAATTCCTTGAACCTTATGAATTCCTAGTGGGAGACGGGAAGTTTTCCCCAATGTTTCGTTTGCTACACATGTCCACAACCTTTCATTGTGCAGGAGAAAATATCTCGAAATTACCGCTAGAACAGAGAAATACTACCGATCCTTTTTCTCAGACGCGATAAGACGATCCAACGGAGGAATTAGCTAGACTTCACTTGGTATTGTGACACCCCCTGCCAAACGCTTCTAGCGGCTTGCAGGGTATTGATGTAAATGTAAATGTAAATGATCCCTTATGTAATTACAAATACGTCATATGATGGAAAGGTATTAAAAACGTAAAAACAATGTATCGCAGGAAAATGAATGGCAATTTTAACATAAAACATGAGCCATCTATGTTTTAATTCACATCACTGCTTTTTGACATATTTATTAATCTTCCTTTGCTTTGAGGCCGTATTGTATTTTGAAATATGATATGAAATCGAATAATTTCGCCATTCTTTGACTACACTGTCATCTACTTCAATACATGTCATAACGTTATTCGTGTAAAGCAAGCGCTCTGAAGGCCTCTTTGCGAGCTCAAGGAGTCTCTACTCGTCATCATCTTCTCTCTCGATCGCTGGTGTTTCTTTGGGATCATTCGAATCTTAGCGATTGCTAGTATATCCATTTAATTGTCAGGAAGTTGCTACCATGCAATCGTCGAAATGTGCTGTATGGTGAGACATTTGGTTAGTTAAACAGAAAACCATTTCTTCTTCTATATCTATATCTAAAGTTCACCCTGCAAGCCACCGCAATGGTGTGTGGCAGGGGGTGCAATATCCCCAAGGTAAAGCGCATAATAATGTATAGTATCACTCTACGTCGGCTGATTTCTTTTCGTAACTTCTGTTCTGCTCAGCTGTCGTTCTAGGGAAAAACGAGCCTTTATACCTCTCAGACCTACAGGCTATCTCTCTTATTTTGCGAGGATGGTCCATTCTACCAATATAAGTTGGCGCTCTTATTATTTCTTCGACATCGCTGGGGAATATATGCGTTCTAAATCTTTCAAGAAGTTTTAACCTAGAGCGTGATCGGCGCTCAGTTAGTGATTCCCACCTAAGTCGTGTATCAAGGCTGTAACACTTTTGTTTCTATAGTAACAATTTTGGACGAATCTAGCGGTTTTTCGCTGCACTCTTTCTAACTCTGAGATTGATCCTTTCACGTACGGATCCCATATGCTCGACGCGTACTCTAATAGCGGTCTTACTAAAGAGAAGTAACATGTCTCTTTGACTTTTTCCTCACTTTTACCTACTATGCGTTTGATGAATCCTAGTTTCTGTTTAGCCTTCCCGCATATATTTCGTATGTGCATATCCCACGAAAGGGTGCTTGTTAAAGTAACGCATAAGTATTTGACGGAATCAGATCTTGCTATTAGCTAATTACAGGTTTTTGGAAAGTGCAAATGATTTATTGCGTCAGCAATTCCACTTCTTGTTAACAATAAAATACAAACACCAAAAACATGCTAGGGAAATACGGAGAAAGTAGATATTATAAGAAATATTATAATAATATATTATAAGAAATATTACAAGAAATATTATTCTCTACAAATTTGGTCCTTACGAAGATTACTAATGACGACGTTTTTAAGGAGATGTTTGACGGAACCGAAAAAACCGATTATTTATAAATAATTTCTAAATAATAACAGCTATGGAAAATTGTTTCAACTGAAAGTTGTAGTAATGTACATTCTATATAATCTTTGTATAGAATCGTATATAAAATAATGATGTTTTAATGGAGGTTTCGTGTAAACTGAATCGGGTTACGAATAAACCTCGACTTCAGGTTAACCGTTATTGTCCAGAAACTAATCAGCTCTTAGTACTCATACCAAAGTGTTATATATGTAATTAGGTGTTAATATGGCAAGTAATTTTTGAGTTAGAGCGCCCATAATGGCATATATCCACACACACACACATCAATCCGAAAATAGTGTAAACGTGTACTAGGCAGCTCAAAACGTGTATTTCCGATGAAATCTCGAAGTCGATTTTTTCGTGATCACAACAGTAAAAAATCTGATGTGGCCAACACATGACTTTCTCCATATTTGTGGTATAGATATTTAAATTATTATGAATAATATTACGAGGCAACATTATTATTTCGTATCGTAAAAGAAGACACGTACTTGTAGCCGAAAATTACGTATATTTTGAATGAACCAAGAAATATCGCAAAAACCGAATCGGGTTTCGAATAAACCTCAACTTCCGTTTATCCGTTATTGTCCAAAAACTAATCAGTTCTTTGTGCTCATGTGAAAGTGTTATATATGAAGTTCGGTAACGATATGGCATGTACTTTTTGAGTTAGAGCGCCCACACTAACATACACACACACACACACATCATTCCGAAAAGTCTAAACGTGTTCTAGGGACCTCAAAACATGTATTTCCGTTGAAATCTGGAAGTCGATTTTTTTCATGAATATAACAATACTTTCCCATTACTACGTATGGAGAAAGTAAAAATCTGATGTGGCCAACAAATGACTTACTCCATATTCTCCATATATTTAAATTATTATGAATAGCATTATAAGGAAAAATTATTATTTCGTATCGTAAAAGAATACCATCGTCCTTGTTGCCGGAAATTACGTATATTTTGAATGTTTACAGAATTCCGCGCTACATGGTGTTGGCGCTGTTTACTGGTATTAAGATAAAGCGAAATATATCCGAAATGGATGGTTCTAAAAAATTAGTTTCAAACAAAACTTGGAAGAAATATTATTCTCTACAACTTTGGTCCTTACGAAGATTACCAGTAACGATGTTTTTAAGGAGATATTTAACGGAAACCGAAAAACCGGTTATTTATAAATAACTCCTAAACAATAACTCCTATAGAAAATTGTTTCAAATGAAAGTTGTAGAAAATTACATTCTCTGTAACTTTTGTATAGAATTGTGTATACAATAATGGTGTTTTAACCAAGAAATATCGCAAAAACCGAATCGGGTTTCGAATAAACCTCGACTTCCGGTTATCCGTTATTGTCCAAAAACTAATCCGTTCTTTGTGCTCATGTGAAAGTGTTATATATGAAGTTTGGTAACGACATGGCATGTACTTTTTGAGTTAGAGCGCCCACAATAACATACACACACACAGACATCATACCGAAAATAGTCTAAACGTGTTCTAGGGACCTCAAAACATGTATTTCCGTTGAAATCTCGACGTCCATTTTTCTCATGAATACAATACTTTCCCATTACTACGTATGGAGAAAGTAAAAATCTGATGTGGCCAACACATGACTTTCTCCATATTTGGGGTATAGATATTTTAATTATTATGAGTAGCATTATAAGGCAAAATTATTATTTCGTATCGTAAAAGATTAGTCGTCCTTATTGCCGTAAATAACGTATATTTTGAATGTTTACAGAATTCACCGCTACATGGTGTTGGCGCTGTAGGCTGGTATTAAGATAAAGCGAAATATCTCCGAAATGGATGGTTCTACGAAAATTAGTTTCAAACAAAACTTGGAAGAAATATTTTTCTCTACAACTTTGGTCCTTACGAAGATTACCAATAACGATGTTTTTAAGGAGATATTTAACGGAAACCGAAAAACCGGTTATTTATAAATAACTCCTAAACAATAACTCCTATAGAAAATTGTTTCAAATTAAAACTGTAGGAAATTACATTCTCTATAACATGAGTATAGAATTGTAATTAGAATAATGATGTTTTAACAAAGAAATATCGCAAAAACCGAATCGGGTTTCGAATAAACCGCGACTTCCGGTTATCCTTTATTGTCCAAAAACTAATCAGTTCTTTGTGCTCATGTTCAAGTGTTATATATGAAGTTTGGTAACGATATGGCGTGTACTTTTTGAGTTAGAGCGCTCACAATAACATACACACACACACAGACATCATTCCGAAAATAGTCTAAATGCTTCTAGGGACCTCAAAACATGTATTTCCGTTGAAATCTCGAAGTCGATTTTTTTCATGAATACAATACTTTCCCATTACTACGTATGGAGAAAGTAAAAATATGATGTGGCCAACACATGACTTTCTCCATATTTGGGGTATAGATATTTTAATTATTATGAGTAGCATTATAAGGCAAAATTATTATTTCGTTTCGTAAAAGAAGACACGTCGTTGCCGTAACTTACGTATATTTTGAATGTTTACAGAATTCACCGCTACATGGTGTTGGCGCTGTAGGTTGGTATTAAGAGAAAGCGAAATATATCCGAAATGGATGGTTCTACGAAAATTAGTTTCTAACAAACTTGGAAGAAATATTATTCTCTACAACTCTGGTCCTTACGAAGATTACCAATAACGATGTTTTTAAGGAGATATCCAACGGAAACCGAAAAACCGGTTATTTATAAATAACTCCTAAACAATAACTCCTATAGAAAATTGTTTCAAATGAAAACTGTAGGAAATTACATTCTCTATAACAATTGTATAGAATTGTATATACAATAATGATGTTTTAATGAAGAAATATCGCAAAACCGAATCGGGTTTCGAATAAAGCTCGACTTCCGGTTATCCGTTATTGTCCAAAAACTAATCCTTTCTTTGTGCTCATGTTAAAGGGTTATATATGAAGTTTGGTAACGATATGGCACGTACTTTTTGACTTAGAGCGCCCACAATAACACACACACACACACACGTACACACACACGTACACACAGATGTACACACGCACGCACACACACACGCACGCACGCTCACACTCACATCATTCCGAAAATAGTCTAAACGTGTCCTAGGGACCTCAAAACATGTATTTCCGTTGAAATCTCGAAGTCCTTTTTTTTCATGAATACAATACTATCCCATTACTACGTATGGAGAAAGTAAAAATCAGTTGTGGCCAGCACATGACTTTTTCCAAAAATTTGGGTATAGATATTTAAATTATTACGAGGCAAAATTATTATTTCGTATCGTAAAAGAAGACACGTCCTTGTGGCCGTAAATTACGTATATTTTGAATGTTTACAGAAAACACCGCTACATGATATTGGCGTTGTATACTGGTATTAAGATAAAGCGAAATATATCCGAAATGGATGGTTCTACGAAAATTAGTTTCAACAAAACTTGGAAGAAATATTATTACTTTCTCCATACGTAGTAATGGGAGCGTATTGTATTCATGAAAAAAATCGACTTCGAAATATCAACGGAAATACATGTTTTGAGGTCCCTAGAACACGTTTAGACTATTTTCCGAATGATGTCTGTGTGTGTGTGTCTGTATGTTATTGTGGGCGCTCTAACTCAAAAAGTACATGCCATGTCGTTACCAAACTTCATATATAACACTTGAACATGAACACAAAGAACTGATTAGTTTTTGGACAATAAAGGATAACCGAAAGTCGCGGTTTATTCGAAACCCGATTCGGTTTTTGCGATATTTCTTCGCTAATACATCATTATTGTATATACTATTCTATAGAAAAGTTATAGAGAATGTAATTTCCTACAACTTTCATTTGAAACAATTTTCTATAGGAGTTATTGTTTAGGAGTTATTTATAAATAACCGGTTTTTCGGTTTCCGTTAAATATCTCCTTAAAAACATCGTTACTGGTAATCTTCGTAAGGACCAAAGTTGTAGAGAATAATATTTCTTCCAAGTTTTGTTTGAACTAATTTTTGAAGAACCATCCATTTCGGATATATTTCGCTTTATCTTAATACCTGTATACAGCGCCAACACCATGTAGCGGTTAATTCTGTAAACATTCAAAATATACGTAATTTACGGCAATAAGGACGACTGTATTCTTTTACGATACGAAATAATAATTTTGCCTCATAATGCTGTTCATAATAATTTAAATATCTATACCCCATATATGGAGAAAGTCATGTGTTGGCCACATCAGATTTTTCTCTACAACTTTGGTCCTACGAAGATTACCAATAACGATGTTTTTAAGGAGATATTTAACGGAAACCGAAAAACCTGTTATTTATAAATAAGTCCTAAACAATAACTCCTATAGAAAATTGTTTCAAATGAAACCTAAAAAAAATACATTCTCCATACCTTTGTATAGAATTGTATATATAATAATGATGTTTTAACGAAGAAATATCGCAAAAACCGAATCGGGTTTCGAAAACACCTCGCCTTCCGGTTATCCGTTATTGTCCAAAAACTAATCAGCTCTTTGTGCTCATGTGAATGTGTTATATATGAAGTTTGGTAACGATATGGCATGTACTTTTTGAGTTAGAGCGCCCACAATAACATACACACACACACATCATTCCGAAAATAGTCTAAACGTGTTCTAGGGACCTCAAAACATGTATTTCCGTTGAAATCTCGAAGTCGATTTTTTTCATGAATACAATACTTTCCCATTACTACGTATGGAGAAAGTAAAAATATTATAATTATAAATTTTAGGTGTTGTACTTACCCCAATATTGAAAATAAGGATAAACACATAAACCGTCAAGAATGTCGAAACTGTTACATTTAAAAATTATTTGTCGGGTCAGCTTTACTTTAGGGTGAGAGAAAATGCTTACGGAATGCAAGCACACTAGGGTGTGCCAAAAATGAAAAATTTCCGAAAATTCACCGCGACAACCCGTAAAAAGTTTCCTTTTGATGCAAAAACACTCCTTGCAAAATTTGGTGGAAAAACCGATTACTTTTAGAGGTCGCTATTTTGTTTCAAAGTGCGACTTTTATGTGAGAATACCATTGTCACATATTCCTTCATATCTCGCCCCCATAAGACCTACAGAAAATGTTTGAGAAGGTAAATTGTTAGTTTTGAGTTCTATCCATTTTCGCCCATACTGGTTTTGAGGGACGTGTTTTAGATTTTTGATTGCCTACCTCAAAGGGGCAAACACGTTTTGCTGGAAAGCTTAAACAGTACCATTATTCAATACATGAGTTTTGGATAGGTAAGAAATGAAACTTGATACATGCTTTATGCTAGTTAATGTCAAGAAGTTCGAAAATATAACGCAAAATGTAAGGAAAACTTGTGAAACATGTCACATAATACACAAAATATTTTGCTAATTTTCACGTCTGTTTAGCATTAGTACACTTTGGAAAGGTCTTCCTGTGCTCCGCTACAGTCTGAAGAAGAGCCTGTTTATCCTCTTCTCCATTTGTAAGAATGGTATTGTACATTTCCATCAGACCCACACGTCTTTCTGCGCTGTCGTTCATGACGTGCAAATGCTGCACTTAGCGAAGAGCTTCCTTAATGCTATCATGTGACTCCTATTCTGTCGGCTCAGTGTCCATAAACGTAGGAGAAATACCAAGGCGTTCAAAGAAAACAAGTAATGGCTTGCTGGCAAAATAGTGGAACTCCAGACAATCCACATCCACATCGCCTTCCCTTATGAAAGCTCTCTTTGGTGGATTTTCCAGGCCATCCCTCTCCCGAAAAGCCTCCACTATCTTCTTTTTCGCTTCGTTTGTCACCATGAGGTCAAACAATGCAAGGGGAACCATTTTAGCACTCAGGTACCATAGATGGTTCGAAAATTTGTCATAAGCTGCCTTCCACAAGCGTGACCGCCCGGCTTCCTTCTTCAATTGTTTCAGCATACGTAGATCATTGTCCGGAGCCCGCACAGACGCAGCAGATGCGAACCAGAACTCGACATACGCGGAAACAATAAAAACAGTTGATGCTCGGAAGACATCTTCTCCTCTTGCAAGATGAAATTCTGCCCTAAAGAGCCAAATTTTCAGAACATTGTATATTGCCTTGGCCATCCAATGCGCTCTGTGAAACGTCCCGGGCTGCTTGAAATCATCACTGATATTTTACCACCCGGTATTCTCCTGATGTATCGTCGTCATGTTGGCTGTCTTCCTCACTACTTCCCTCTAATTCCACTTTAAGTTCAGAGCTTCTGCGACGAGAGGCTTCCTTCTCTAATCTTGCTGTCTCTCTTTCTGATCTAGTTAATGATCTCTTCTCCTTCAATGCCAGTTTCACATCTGCTGACCCCATAACACCTCCTCAATCATGCTCCATTTGCGCAAGGAGAAATTCCTTGTCTTCTTTAACAGTCATCAGTGTCAAGGCATTTTCATGAACAATATCAAATATGCAGTCCACATCTTTAGTGAAATCCTCTCTATGAGCTCTCTGAGTTTCAGACTGATTGTTTCGGTTTTTCTTTAGTCCATCATTTGTGGACTATGAGCAGCTTGTCGGTTGCATGACTCATCGCCTGCGTCGGTATACTGGCCTTATTCCACAAGTTGACAGCTTCTTCGACGGCCTTAGTGTCTCTTTCAGTGTGTTGTGGCGATGGAAGAACAACTGCAATACTTGACGTGCTGATGGAAGCTTACATCTTAATATTTTATCATTCGGCTGGCCTATGAGCCAAACTTTGGTGCCACTCCTCCGCTGCATATTGAGCGCGACTGCAGAAATGTGCACAAGATACTACTAGCATGAGGGATATTTCCAGGAAGCAGCGAGAGCGAGTGCTGGACAGGCACAGACTTGCAGCTCGGACGGATGGAAAGCGGAGGGAGAGGGGAGGAGCCGAGGGAGAGGGGTGGGGAAGGGGAGAGGTAGGGGGTGGGGGAGCGGGCAGCAATATCCCTGCCACACTGAGCACGTTAAACAAAATTTTCTGTAGGTCTTACAGGTGACGAGATATGAAGGAATATGTGACAATGTTATTCTCGCATAAAATTTGAAATTTTGAAACAAAATAGCGACCTCTAAAAGTAATCAGATTTCCACCAAATTCTGCAAGGAGTGTTTTTGCATCAAAAGGAAACTTTTTACGGGTTGTCGCGATAAATTTTCAAATTTTTTTCATTTTTGGCACACCCTAAAGCACACCTTCACTAGAACTATATCCTCTGTAAGAATAGTCGATATAGAATGATATATATGTATGAGGATACTAATGTCTGGCCCAAAGTACAATAGCTGATGAGTCGAACTTTAATACATAGGTGAACATAAAAAAATAAGCGAAAGAATAATTGCAAAATTGCAACAATGTTTATTTTATTGGCCCGTAAAAATTATAAACCATTTTACTAACATTTCATTGTGTAGCTACTTCTAAATATGCTATTAACTTGAAATTTTATCTAGTGGTAGAATTTGCTAGATATTGAAAACGTGATTCTAGAAATTTTAAAATTTTTATTCATTCAGCTGCAATAAATTCTCAAATGTTAAAAATATTGACTAATGCTTATGTACTTTCTGAAGGTGCAGGAAGCTGAAATTTTAACCAAGGTAGGGAATGATGCTCCGGTAGTAACTAACATTGTAAATTTTAGAAATAATTATTATTGTGGCTGTTGAAAATTCATAAATATTAAAAAATTCTTTTATATAAATGGACTTCTAGTGGTGCTACACCGATGATATTTTGCACAAATGTGATGTATACGCGACGAATGATGAAGACATCAAAAAATATAAAAATAAATTTTAGGGGGTTTTTACCCCAATATTGACAATAAGCTAAACACGTAAACCGGCAAGAAGGTGCAAAATGTTGTACTTAAAAATTATTTGCCGGCTCATACTCCTTACTTTAGGGTGAGAGAAAATTCTTGCTGAATGCAAGCACACCTTAACTAGTCATTCTATATCGACTCCTCTTACAGAGGATATACGATATATATAGGATACTTGTGAAAGTGTGCTTGCATTCTGCAAGAATTTTCTCTCAGCCTAAAGCAAAGAGTATGAGCCAACAGATAATATTTTAAAGCAACAGTTTTCACCTTCTTGTAGATTTACGTTTTCTCTTATGGTCAATATTGGGGTTAAAAAAACCCCTAACACTTATAATTATTAAATATTTATAGGTTTTTAGCATTTCTTAGGGATACCACACATTCATATAAAATTTCATGGATATAGCAAATCTAGAAGTGCAATTATATGAATTTCATTGTTTAAAATTTATGAATTTTTTACAGCCACAATATAAAACCCTCATGAAGTTCTGAATGTTATTTAACACCGGAACATCATTTCCTAACTTTGTTAAAATTTTCGCTTCTTGTCGCTACCGAACGTACATAAACATCAGTCAGTTTGTTTAAAAAGTTAGAATTTATTACGGCCGAACAAATAAAAATCTCTCAATTTCTATAATCCCGTTTTCATCATTTGGCAAATTCTACCAATCGAAAAAACTTCAGCTTCATATCACATTTAGAATTACCTAAACTATGAAATGTTAATAAAATGCTTTATAATTTTTACGGGCCAAGAAAATAAACACTGTCGCAATTTTCCAATTATTCCTCTGATTATTTTTTTCGGTTCACCGATGTATTAAATTTCAGCTCTCCAACTATTGTAGTTCGGGCCAGACATTAGCATCCTCCCATATATATCCTATATCCTCTGTAAGAAGAGTTGATATAGAATGATAGTACTAGTGAATGTGTGCTTGCATTCTGGAAGCATTTTCTCTCACCCTAAAGTAAATAGTATGAGCCGGCAAATTATTTTTAAACGCAACAATTTGCACCTTCTTGCCGATTTACGTTTTTCTCCTTATGGTCAATATTGATGTAAAACATTACCTAAAATTTACAACTTTAAAAAATTTATAGGTTTTTAGCATTTGCTACGAATACCTCATATTAATGCAAAATTTCATCAATATAGCACCTCCTGAAGTGCATTTATATGAATGTCATTGTTTAAAAGTTATGAATTTTTAACAGCCACAATATAAAACTTTTATAAAATTTTCAATGTTATTTACAACCAGAACATCATTTCCTGACTTCTTTGAAACTTTCAGCTGCCTGGATCTTCAGAAATTACATAAACATTAGACAATTTCTTAACAATCGAGAATTTATTACGGCCGAACTAAAAAACATTTTCAAATTTCTATAATACCGTTTTCATTATTTGGCAGTCTGTACCAGTGGAAAAAATTTCAACTTCATAGCTCATGTAGAAGTAGCTACACCATGAAATGTTAGTAAAATTGTTTTATAATTTTTACCGCCCAAGAAAATAAGCAGTTGCAATTTTGCAATTATTGCTACGATTATTTTTTTTGATTCACCTATGTATTAAATTCCAGTTCTCCAACTATTGTAGTTTGGGCCAGACATCAGTGTCCTCCTACATATATCCAATATATATATCATTCTACTTGTTAATTCTGCAAGCATTTTCTCTCACGTTATAGTAATAATAAAAGCCGAAAAATAATTGCAACGCATAAGTTTGCATCTCGGCTCCAAGTTACGTGTTTTTCTGTTTTGAAAATATTAGGGTAAAAGGAACCCCTAAATTTTAATGATGAAGCATTTATCGATTTTTAGCATTTCTTACGGATACCTCACATTTCTTTTCCTCCTATATACATATATATATACATATATATACACATGTGTGTGTGTGTTTGTGTATGTGTGTGTTTGTGTATTTGTGTGTGTGTGTGTGTATATATATGTATATATATATACTATTGAATATGTGCTTGCATTCTGGAAGTAGTTTCTCTCACCTTAAAGTAATAATAAAAGCCAAAAAATAATTTCAACGCATAAACTTTCATCTCGGCTCCAAATTACGTATTTTCCTGTTTTGAAATTATTAGGGCAAAAACAACCCCTAAAATTTAAAATTATAAACCATTTATAGGTTTTTAGCATTTGTTACGGATACCTAACATTTATGCAAAATTTCATGAATGTAGCACCTCTACAAGTGCATTTATATGAATATCATTTTTTAAATTTTATGAATTTTTAACAGCCACAACAACAAATATTTCTACAATTTTCAATGTTATATATCACCGGAACATTATTTCCTAACTTGTTTAAAATTTTCCGCTTCCTAGATCTTCAGAAAGTACATAAACATTAGTCAATTTGTTAAACATTTGAGAATTTATTACGTCCGAACGAATAAAAATTTTGAAATTTCTATATTCCCGTTTCATTATTTGGCAAAATCTACGTGTATAAAAAATTTCAGCTTCATAGCGCATTTAGAAGTACCTAAACCATGACATGTTAGTAAAATTGTGTATAATTTTTACCGGCCAAGAAATTAAACATTGCTGCAATTTTCCAATTATTCCTCAGATTATTTTTTTCGTTTCACCTATGTATTAAATTCCAGCGCTCCAACTATTGTAGTTTGGGTCAGACATTAGTATCCTCCTATATATATATATATGCTATATCGTATCATACTATATCGAATCTTCCTACAGAGGATATACGATCTACGATACTAGTGAATGTGTGCTTGCATTCTGCAAGCATTTTCTCTCACCTTAGAGGAAAAATAAAAGCTGAAAAATAATTTTCAACGCATAAGTTTGTATCTCGGCTCCGAATTACGTTTTTCTTTTTTGGGGGGTGGGGGGGAGGGGGGGTATAAACAACCCCAAAAATTTATAATCATAAAACATTTATAGGTTTTTAGCATTTGTTACGGATACCTCACATTTATGTTAAATTTCGTGAATGTATCACCTCTAGAAGTACATTTATATGAATTTCATTGTTTAAACTTTATGAGTTTTTAACGGCCACAATATAAAACTTTTATGAAATTTTCAATGTTTTTTACCACCGGGACAATATTTCCTAACTCTGTTAAAATTTTCAGCTTCTTGTATCTTCAGGAAGTACATAATCATTAGTCAATTTGTTAAAAACTTAGGAATTTATTACGTCCGAACGAACAAAAATTTTCAAATGTCAATATTCCCGTTTTCATTATTTGGCAAATTCTACAGGTAGAAAAACTTTCAGCTTCAAAGCGCATTTAGAAGTACCTAAACCATGAAATGTTAGTAAAATTGTTTATAATTTTCACCAGCCAGGAAAATAAACATTGTTACAATTTTGCATTTATTCCTCCGATAATTTCCTTTGTATCACCTGTGTATTAAATTTCAGCTCTCCAACTATAGTGGTTTGGGCCAGACATTACTATCCTCATATATCCTATATATATCCTATAGCCTCCTCTGTAAGAAGAGTGCTTATAGAATGATAGGATATACGATATAGGATACAAGTAAATGTGTGCTTGCAGTCTGCAAGCATTTTCTCTCAAATTAAAGTGAAAATAAAAGCCAAAAAATTATTTTCAATGAATAAATTCGCATCTCGGCTCCGAATTACGTGTTTTTCTATTTTGGGGGGGAATAAACAACCCCAAAAATTTATAATCATAAAACATTTATAGGTTTTTAGCATTTCTTCGGAATACCTCACATTTATGCAAAATTTCATGTATAAGGCACCTCTAGAAGTGCATTTATGAGAATTTCATTGTTTAAAATTTATGAATTTTTTACAGCCACAATATAAAACTTTCATGAAATTTTAAATGTTATTTTCCACCTGAACATTATTTCCTAACTTGGTTAAAATTTTCAGCTTCCTGACTCTAACTAAAGTACATAAACATTAGTCAATTTAAACATTTAGGAAATTATTACGTCCGAACGAATAAAAATTTTCAAATTTCTATATTCCGGTTTTCATTATTGGGCGAATTCTACAGGTAGAAAAAATTTCAGCTTGATAGCGCATTTAGAAATACCTAAACCATGAAATGTTAGTAAAATAGTTTATAGTTTTTACCGGCCAAGAAATTAAACATTGACAAATTTACTAATGTTTATGTGCTTCCTGAAGATCCAGGAAGCTGAAAATTTAACAGACTTAGGATATAATATTCCGGTGGTAAATATCATTGAAAATTTCATAAAAGTTTTATATTGTGGCTGTTAAAAATTCTTAAAGTTTAAACAATACAATTCATATAAATGCACTTCTAGAGGTGCTACATTCATGAAATTTTGCAAATGTGAGGTATCCTTCAAAATGATAAAAACCTATAAATGTTTTATAATTATGAATTTTAGGTGTTGCTTATACACCAATATCTTCAAAACAGAAATCATGTAATTGGAGCCAAGATGCAAACTTATGTTGAAATTATTTTTTTGCTATTATTTTTACATTAAGATGAAAGAAAATGCTTGCAGAATGCAAGGACTGATTCACTTGTATCCTATCATTCCATATCGACTCTTCTTACAGAGGATATATATATATTCTTACAGAGGATATATATATATATATAGGAGGATACTAATGTCTGGCCCAAACTACAATAGATGGAGAGCTGCAATTTTCAGTAGTTGTAGATGGCATGGAGAAACCGCCAGAAAAATTCAGATCTCATACCTTAGTGTCATGGGTTCGACTCCAGAAATTCCTAAATTTCCATTTTTTCCCATAAGAAAAGCATTGCGGCATATTTGAAAATTAATTTATGGCACTTTCCGATAAAGTAGAGAATTCAAACTTGGAGGATTGGTAGATACCCAGGAGATCTATAGGGAACCGTTATCAACTCAACCACAAGTGTAATGGGTTCGACTCCGGATATCCCGGTATATCTCCTATAAGAAAGCATGGAAAAAATGAATTCCTTCATATAGACGAAACAAAGAGGAATAAATAAATGATATTTTCAGGGTTTGTAGATGTCATGAGTATATCTCCATAGTATTTGAAAACTCCTGCGTATGTGTCACCGGTTCGATTCCAGGTAGCCTCAAATTTGAGATTATTTCCCAAGAGGAAATCATTGAAATAGGTGCAGGGCTCGTTTGCATTTAGAATTTTTTGTCGGCTTTTAGTCTATTTTATTAAATGAGAGAAAATGCTTGCAGAATGCAAGCACACATTCACTTGTATCCAATATATATACAAGTGAATGTGTACTTGCAGTCTGCAAGCATTATCTCTCAACTTAAAGTGAAACTAAAAGCCGAAAAATAATTTTCAATGCATAAGTTCACATCTCGGCTCCTAATTACGTGTTTTACTGTTTTGAAAATATTGGGGTATAAACAACCCCTAAAATTTATAATTATAAAACATTTATAAGTTTTTAGCATTTCGTAGGAATACAGGTAGAAAAAATTTCAGCTTGATAGCGCATTTAGAAATACCTAAACCATGAAATGTTAGTAAAATAGTTTATAATTTATAGCGGCCAATATAATGCACATTGTCGCACTTTTGCAATTTTTCCTCCGATTATTTTTTTTTATTCACCTCGGTATTAAATTCCAGCTCTTCAACTATTGTAGTTTGGGCCAGACATTAGTATCCTCCTATATCCTATATAACATTCTATATCGACTCTTCTTACAGAGGATAAACGATGTAGGATACTAGTGAACGTGTGCTTGCATTCTGCAAGCATTTTCTCTCACCTGAAAGTAAAAATAAAAGCCGAAAAATTACTTTCAATGCATAAGTTCGCATCTCGGTTCCGAATTACGTGTTTTTCTGTTTCCAAAATATTGGGGTAAAAACAACCCCAAAATTTATAATTATAATACATTTATAGGTTTTTATCATTTGTTACGAATACCCACATTTATGCGAAACTGCATCAATGCAGCACCACTAACAGGTAGAAAAAATTTCAGCTTGATAGCACATTTAGAAATACCTAAACCATGAAATGTTAGTAAAATTGTTTATAATTTTTACCGGCCAAGAAATTAAACATTGTCGCAATTTTCCAATTATTCTTCAAATTATTTTTCTCGGTTCACCTATGTATTAAATTCCAGCTCTCCAGCTATTGTAGTTTGGGCCAGACATTAGTATCCTCCTAAATCCTATATGGTATATATAAGCACTCTTCTTACAGAGGAGGATATACGATACAAGTAAATGTGTGCTTGCATTCTGCAAGCATTTTCTCTAACCTTAAAGTAAAAATAAAACCCAAAAATTACTTTCGATGCATAAGTTCGCATCTCGGCTCCGAATTACCTGTTTTTCTGTTACGAAAATATTGGGGTAGAAACAACCCCTAAAATTTATAATTATAATACATTTATAGGTTTTTATCATTTGTTACGAATACCTCACATTTATGCGGAATTTCATCAATGCAGCACCTCTAAGAGTGCATTTATATGAATTTCATTGTTTAAATTTTGTTAATTTTTAACAGCCACAGCAATGAATATTTCTAAAATTTTCAATGTTATTTACCACCGGGACATTATTTGCTAACTCTGTTAAAATTTTCAGCTTCCTGGATCCACAGAATGTACATAAACATTAGTCAATTTGTTAAACATTTCAGAATATATTACAGGCGAACGAATAAAAATTTTCAAATTTCAATATTCCCGTTTTCATTATTTGGCGAATTCTACAGGTAAAAAAAATTTCAGCTTGATAGCGCATTTAGAAATAACTAAACCATGAAATGTTAGTAAAATAGTTTATAATTTTTACCGCCCAAGAAATTAAACATTGTCGCAATTTTCCAATTATTCCTCCGATTATTATTCTCGGTTCACCTATGTATTAAATTCCAGCTCTCCAGCTATTGTAGTTTGGGCCAGACATTAGTATCCTCCTATATACTATATATATCCTATATATCATTCTATATCGACTCTTCTTACAGAGGATATACGATATAGGATACTATATCCTATATCGTATATCCTCTGTAAGAAGAGTCGATATAGAATGATAGGATATATATAGGAGGATACTAATGTCTGGCCCAAACAGGGTTAACAGGGTTAGGAAATAATGTCCCGGTGGGAAATAACATTGAAAATTTTAGAAATATTTATTGCTGTGGCTGTTAAAAATTGAAATAATTTAAACAATGAAATTCATATAAATGCACTCTTAGAGGTGCTGCATGGATGAAATTCCGCATAAATGTGGGGTATTCGTAACAAATGATAAAAACCCATAAATGTATTATAATTATAAATTTTAGGGGTTTTTTTTACCCAATATTTTCGAAACAGAAAAACACGTAATTCGGAACCGAGATGCGAACTTATGCATTGAAAGTAATTTTTAGGCTTTTTTTTTTACTTTCAGGTGAGAGAAAATGCTTGCAGAATGCAAGCACATGTTCACTAGTATCGACTCTTCTTACAGAGGATATAGGAGATAGGATATATATAGGAGGATACTAATGTCTGGCCCAAACTACAATAGTTGGTGAGCTGGAATATAATACATAGGTGAACCGAAAAAAATAATCGGAGGAATAATTGGAAAATTGTAACAATGTGCATTATTTTGGCCTGTAAAAATTATAAACAATTTTAGTAACATTTCATGGTTTAGATATTTCTAAATGTGCTATCAAGCTGAAATTTTTTCATCCTGTAGAATTCACTAAATAATGAAAACGGGATTATAGAAATTTGAAAATTTTTATTCGTTCGGCCGTAATAAATTCTCAAATGTTTAAAAATTGACTAATGTTTATGTACTTTCTGTAGATACATGAGGCTGAAAATTTTAACAGAGTTAGGAAATAATGTCCCGGTTGTAAATAACATTGAAGATTTTAGAAATATTTATTGCTGTGGCTGTTAAAAATTAATAAAATTTAAACAATGAAATTCATATAAATGCACTTCCAGAGGTGCTGCATTGATGAAATTCCGCATAAATGAGAGGTATTCGTAACAAATGATAAAAACCTATAAATGTATTATAATTATAAATTTTATGGGTTGTTTCTACCCCAATATTTTCGAAACAGAAAAACACGTAATTCGGAGCCGATATGCGAACTTCTGCATCAAAAGTAACTTTTTAGGCTTTTATTTTCACTTTAGGGTGAGAGAAAATGCTTGCAGAATGCAAGCACACATTTACTTGTATCCTATATCCTCCTCTGTAAGAAGAGTGCTTATAGAATGATATATAGGATATAATGTGCATTATTTTGGCCTGTAAAAATTATAAACAATTTTAGTAACATTTCATGGTTTATGTATTTCTAAATGTGCCATCAAGCTGAAATTTTTTCTACCTGTAGAATTCGCCAAATAATGAAAACGGGAATATAGAAATTTGTAAATTTTTATTCGTTCGGCCGTAATAAATTCTCAAATGTTTAACAAATTGACTAATGTTTATGTACATTCTGTGGATCCAGGAAGCTGAAAATTTTAACAGAGTTAGGAAATAATGTTCCGGTGGTAAATAACATTCATAATTTTAGAAATATTTCATCCTGTGGCTGTTAAAAATTGATAAATTTTAAACAATGAAATTCATATAAATGCACTTCTAGAGGTGCTACATTGATTAAATTTCGCAAAAACGTGAGGTATTCGTAACAAATGATAAAAACCTATAAATGTGTTATAATTACAAATTTTAGGGGTTGTTTGTACCCCAATATTTTCAAAACCGAAAATTGAAAAAGTTTAAACAATGAAATTCATATAAATGCACTCTTAGAGGTGCTGCATGGATGAAATTTCGCAAAAATGTGGGGTATTCGTAACAAATGATAAAAACCTATAAATGTATTATAATTATAAATTTTAGGGGTTGTTTTTACCCCAATTTTTTCGAAACAGAAAAACACGTAATTCGGAGCCGAGATGCGTGCTTATGCATTGAGAGTAATTTTTAGGTTGTTATTTTTACTTTCAGGTGAGAGAAAATGCTTGAAGAATGCAAGCACACGTTCACTAGTATATGTATCTATAATATATAGATGCTTCTTACACATGATATATCTATAATATATAGATGTTTCATACACATGATATCTATATATATAGACGCTTCTTACACATGATATATATATATATATAGGAGGATAAAAAATTATGAGGCACTTCCAGATGTGCTAGAAAGTTGAAATTTGGTAGGATTATAGGTTTTTAGTCACAACCAGAGGGAAAAATTCGAAACTGGTGAAATTCCAATTTTGAGGGACTTTTTTGGCCCCTTTTTGCCCCATTTTTCTCCCTTAAGAAAACATGTAAATTGGTGTAGAGCTTTTTATATTTGCAATTTAAAATTACTTCCCGTCAAGATACGAACTCGTCACTGATACTATCGGATAGGATATAAATTGTAGTTTCTTATTTTTGAAGACAGAATTAAAATCCGAGTAGAATTAGCTTAAATTTTTAGTTTTTATCGGAAAAAAGTGGCAATTTTTCTGGTTCTAACAATAGGTTTCCTTGGTAACAAGCTCTATCCTTTCATATGGGTAAGGTTCTAATGGGAATCAGAGGTTTACATTTTAATGCTGTTAATGTTAAACTACACCTAATGAAGGAAATCCGATATTGATATAATCCTCATTTTTGGGGCTGTTTTGCCCCAGTATTGCCTCATTCGAGAACAAAAAAGGCGATGCAACTGCATAGGACCCAGAGACTTGAAATTTGGCACGGTTATAGAAATTACATTGCAACCTAAGATAAATTACAAAATTACAAAAATTCTCATTTTTAAAGGGCGGTTTTGCCCCTTTTCGGCCCCATGCGAGAACAAAAAATGCGAGGCAGCTGCATAGGACCTAGAGACTTGAAATTTGGCACTATTATAGAATGTTCTTGGCAAACTAGGATAAAATTGTAAAATTGCAAAAATTCCTATTTTTAATGTTTGGTTTTGCCCTTTTTCGGCCCCATACTAGTGTGATAATTATAAGGCAATTCTTAATGAGATACAAACTTGAAATTTGTCAGAATTATGGGTTTTCAGTTACAACAGATGGAAAAAATCTGAGACTGTAATAATTCTTAATGTTAGGGGCTGTTCTGCTCCATTATTGCTCCATACGAGGATTAAAGTTATAAGGCACTTCTAAATGAGCAACAAACTCCAAATTTGACATGGTTATATGATTATGTACAACATCGCTTGGGAATAATTTGAATTTGTAAAAATGCTAAAATTTGAAAATGCTTGCAGAATGCAAGCACATAACAACTAGTATATCTATAATATAAAGACGCTTCTTACACATGATATATATATATATATCATATATATATATATATATATATATATATATATATATATATATATAGGAGGATACAAAATTATGAGGCACTTCCAGATGTGCCAGAAACTTGAAATTTGGTAGGATTATAGGTTTTTGGTCACAACCGAAGGAAAAAATCCGAAACTGTCGAAATTATATTTTGAAGGGCTATTTTGGCCTCTTTGTGCCCCATTTATTGCCTATAAGAATACATGTAAATTGGTGTAGAGGTTTTTATATTTGCATTTTAAAATTACTTCCCGTCAAGATACGAACTCGAGACTTAAACTGTCGGATAGGATATAAATTTTAGTTTCTTATTTTTGAAGACGGAATGCAAATCCGAGTAGAATTAGCGTAATTTTATAGTTTTTATCGCAAAAAATTGCTAATTTTTCTGGGTCTAACAATACGTTTCCTTGGTAACAAGCTCTATCCTTTCGTATGGGTAAGCTTTTAATGGGAATCAGAGGCTTATATTTTAATGCTGTTAATGTTAAACTATGCCTAATGGAGGAAACCTATATTGTAATAATCCTCATCTTTGGAGCACTTTTGCCCAAGTATTGATCCATACGAGAACCAAAATGATGAGACAGCTCCATATGAACTACAGACTTGAAATATGGCACCAGTATAGAAATTTCATTGCAACCGAAGATATAATAAAAAAATAGCAAAAATTCAATTTTTTAAGTGTGGTTTTGCACCATTTCTAACCAATACGAGTGTGAACATTATAAGGCACTTCTTAATGAGATACAAACTTGAAATTTGACACGATTATATGGTTTTGGAGATAATCGATTAGGAATAATTCGGATTTGTAAAAATTCGTAACGTTATGGCTGTTTTGACCTATTATTGCCCCATACGAGGAATAAAATTATAAGGCACTTCTAAATGAGCAACAATCTTCAAATTTGACATGCTTATATGATTTTTTTGAAAAACGAAAGGGAAGAATTTGAAATTGTAAAAATCCTAACATTTAAAAAAGCTTATTCATTGTATATTGACGGGTCTTAATTAGGATATAGAAGGATATAGGAGGATACAAATGTTCAGCCCAAACTACAATAGTTGGAGAGCTGAAATTTAATACATAGGTGAATCTAAAAAAATAATTGGAGGAAAAATTTCAACAATATGTATTTTCTTGACCATTGAATATTATAAACTATTTATTAACTTTTCATGGTTTAGGAAATTCTAAATGATCTATGAAGCTGAAATTTTTTCCATTGGTAGAATTTGCCATATTATGGAAACGGGATTATAGAAATTTGTAAATTTTTATTTGTTCGACCGTAATAATCTCTTACATGTTAAACAAATTGACTAATGTTTATGTACTTTCTGAAGAGCAAGGAGGCTGAAAATTTTAAGAAAGTTAGGGAGTAATGTTCCGGTGAAAATTAACATTATAATTTTGTTAAAGTTTATTATTGTGGCTGTTAAAAATTCAAAAATTTAAAACATTTAATTTATATAAATGCACTTCTAGGGGTGCTACATCAATAAAATTTCGCATAAATGTAACAAATGCTAAAAACCTATAAATGATATATAATTATAAATTTAGGGGTTCTTTTTACCTCAAAATTTTTCAATAAGGAAATCGATAAAGGAGTCCAAACTTTTCCGTTCCAAAATTATTTTTCCTCTCCTAATGCTTGCGGAATGCAAGCACACATTAACTAGTATATGTATATATATATATATATATATATCATGTGTAAGAAGCATCTATATGCAGAATGCAAGCACACATTAACTAGTATATATATATATCATGTGTAAGAAGCATCTATATATTATAGATATATATATATATATATACTAGTTAATGTGTGCTTGCATTCTGCAAGCATTAGTATCGGAAAAATAATTTTTTGACGCAAAAGTTTGAACCTCTTCACCGCTTTACGTGTTTTCCTTATTGAAAAATTTTGGGGTAAAAACAACACCTAAATTAATAATTATAAAATAATCAAAGGTTTTTAACATTTGTTACGAATACCTCACATTTATGCCAAATTTCATCGATGTAGCATCTCTAGGAGTGCATTTATATAAATTAATGTTTTTTAATTTTTGAATTTTTAACGGCCACAATACTAAACTTTAACAAAATTTTCAATGTTAATTGTCACCGGAACATTATTCCCTAACTTTCTTAAAATTTTCAGCTTTCTTTGCTCTTCAGATGTACATAAACTTTATTCAATTTATTTAACATTTAAGAGATTATTACGGTCGAACGAATAAAAATTTACAATTTCTATAATCCCGTTTTCATTATATGGCAAATTCTACCAATGGAAAAAATTTCAGCTTCATAGTTCATTTAGAAATACCTATACCATGAAAAGTTAGTAAATAGTTTATAATTTTTAACGGCCAAGAAAATACATAGTTTTGCAATTTTTCCTGTGATTATTTTTTTTGATTCAATTATTTATTAAATTTAGCGCAAAATATTGTAGCTGGCACTGGAAATTTGTATGCCCTCTATATTCTAAGTAAGATCCATCAATATATAATGAAGAAACATTTTCAAATTGTAGGATTTTTACAATTTCGAATTATTCCGTCTACTTTTTAAAAAATTGTGTAAGCGTGTCAAATTTCAAGTCTGTAGACCATTTAGAAGTGCCTTATAATTTTATTCCTCGTATGGGGCAATAATGGGGCAAAACAGCCATAACGTTACGAATTTTTACAATATTGGATTTATTCCTACTGTGGTAACTAATAACCCATAATTCTGACAAATTTCATGTTTCTATCTCATTACGAAGTGCCTTATAATGTTCACATTCGTATAGGGTAGAAATGGGGCAAAACCGCACCTAAAAATTTTAATTTCAGCTATTTTTTTATTTTATCTTCGGATAGAATGAACTTTCTATAATGGTGCCATATTTCAAGTCTATAGTTCATATGGAGCTCCCTCTTCATTTTTGTTCTGGTATGGAGTAATACTGGGGCAAAAGAGCTCCAAAAATGAGGATTATTACAATATAGGATTTCCTTCATTAGGCATAGTTTATCATTAAAGGCATTAAAATATAATCCTCTGATTCCCATTAAAAGCTTACCCATATTAAAGCATAGAGCTAGTTACCAAGGAAGCCTATTGTTAGACCAAGAAAAATTACCACTTTTTTGCGATAAAAACTATAAATTTTGGCTAATTCTACTCGGATTTGAAATCCGTCTTCTAAAATAAGAAACTACAATTTATACCCTATCCGACAGCTTAAGTCTCGCGTTCGTATCTTGACGGGAAGTAATTTTAAAATGCAAATATAAAAACCTCAGCACCAATTTACATGCTTTCTTATGGGCAAAAAATGGGGCAAAAAGGGGCCAAAGTGGCCCCTCAAAAAAGGAATTTCAACAGTTTCGGATTTTTTCCTTTGGTTGTGACTAAAAACCTATAATCCTACCAAATTTCAAGTTTCCAGCACATCTGGAAGTGCCTCATAATTTTGTATCCTCATATATATATATATATATACTAGTTAATGTGTGCTTGCATTCTGCATTCATTTTCAGATTTTAGCAGTTTTACAAATGCAAATTATTCCCAATCGATATTGTACATACTCATATAACCGTGTCAAATTAGGAGTTTGTAGCTCATTTAAAAGTGCCCTATAATTTTAATCCTCGTATGGGGCAATAATGGAGTAAAACAGCTCCAAATATTATGAATTTTTACACTCTCAGATTTTTTCCATCTGTTGTAAATAAAAACCCATAATTCTGACAAATTTCAAGTTTGTATCTCATTAAGAAGTGCCTTATAATTATCGCATTCGTATGGCGCCCAAAAAGGGCAAAACCACCCATTAAAAATTGGAATTTTTACAATTTTACAATTTTATCTTAGTTTGCCATGAAAATTCTATAATCATGCCAAATTTCAAGTCCCTAGGTACTATGCAGCTGCCTCAAAATTTTTGTTCTCGTATGGTGTCGAAAAGGGGCAAAACCGCCCTTTAAAAATGAGAATTTTTGTAATTTTGTAATTTTATCTTAGGTTGCAATGAAATTTCTATAACCGTGCCAAATTTCAAGTCTCTGGGTCCTATGCAGCTGCATCGTCTTTTTTGTTCTCGAATTGGGCAATAATGGGGCAAAACAGCCCTAAAAATGAGGCTTATATCAATATTGGATTTCATTCATATGGTGTAGTTCAACATTAACAGCATTAAAATATAAGCCTCTGATTCCCATTAAAAGCTTACCCATATGAAAGGATAGAGCTTGTTACCAAGGAAACCTATTGTAAGACCCAGAAAAATTAGCAATTATTTTCGATAAAAACTATAAAATTAAGCTAATTCTACTCGGATTTGCATTCCGTCTTCAAAAATTAGAAACTACAATATATATCCTATGCGACAGTTTAAGTATCGAGTTCGTATCTTGACGGAAAGTAATTTTAAAATGCAAATATAAAAACCTCTACACCAATTTACATGTATTCTTATAGGCAGAATATGGGGCACAAAGGGGCCAAAATAGCCCTTCAATATAGGAAATTCGACAGTTTCGGATTTTTTCCTTCGGTTGTGACCAAAAACCTATAATCCTACCAAATTTCAAGTTTCTGGCACATCTGGAAGATCCACAGATGATATGTCCACAGTCTTTATGTCCACTGCCTTTATGTCCACTCTTTTATGTCCACAGCCTTTATATCCACTGCCCTTATGTGCAGAGTCTTTACGTCCAACGTAATATATGTCCACAGTCTTTATGTCCACTGCCTTTATGTCCACTCTTATATGTCCACAGCCTTTTCGTCCACTGCCTTTATGTCCACTTTTGTTTATGTCCACAGCCTTTTTGTCCACTGCCTTAATGTCCACTATTATATATGTCCACAGCCTTTTCGTCCACTGTTTTTTTTGTCCACTTTTGTATATGTCCACAGCCTTTTCGTCCACTGTTTTCTTTGTCCACTTTTGCATATGTCCACAGAGACTTTATTTCGAAGTATGAAAAATATGAAGGGCAAACCTGAAGATGGAGGAGAGTTTGAAGGAAATCCGAAGGAAACACTGCGGACATTGGTATCGATCGACTAGGAATTTTATAACAATTACGAATATAACGCGAAAAAATTGAAAATGGAGGGGGTGCAGAAGGAGTGGGAGGGAAAAGGAGGTGCGGAAGTTATCCGAAGGAAATACTGCGGACATTGGCGTCTATCGACTAGGAATTTTATAACAATTACGAATATGAAGCTAAAAAATGAAAATGGAGGGGGTGTAGAAGGAGTGGGAGGGAAAAGGAGGTGCGGAAGGAATCCGAAGGAAATACTGCGGACATTGGTGTCTATCGACTAGGAATTTTATAACAATTACGAATATGAAGCTAAAAAATGAAAATGGAGGGGGTGTAGAAGGAGTGGGCGGGAAAAGGAGGTGCGGAAGGAATCCGAAGGAAATACTGCGGACATTGGTGTCCATCGACTAGGAATTTTATAACAATTACGAATATGAAGCTAAAAAATGAAAATGGAGGGGGTGTAGTAGGAGGGGGAGGGAAAAGGAGGTGCGGAAGGAATCCGAAGGAAATACTGCGGACATTGGTGTCTATCGACTAGGAATTTTATAACAATTACGAATATGTAGCTAAAAAATGAAAATGGAGGGGGTGTAGTAGGAGGGGGAGGGAAAAGGAAGTGCGGAAGCAATCCGAAGGAAACACCGTGGACATTGGTGTCTATCGCCTAGGAATTTTATAACAATTACGAATTTGAAGGTAGAAATTGAAAATGGAGGGGGTTTAGTAGGTGGGGGAGGGAAAAGGAGGTGCGGAAGGAATCCGAAGGAAACACTGCGGACATTGGTATCGATCGACTCGGAATTTTATAGCAATTACGAATTTGAAGCTAAAAATTGAAATTGGAGGTGGTGTAGTAGGAGGGGGAGGGAAAAGGGGGTGCGGAAGGAATCCGAAGGAAACCCCTGCTATAGGACAGTCAGGGAACATAATAGGCGAGTTTCAATCAGAACAGAGGAAAATTAGTGACACTTTGGTGCCTCGCATCCCCACCCACATAGAAACTTGTATAGCATATATTGCCATGCATTTTTCGTTGCTTTTGAAATTGCTTACAATTACGCGTAGTAATTGGCGACTTTGAACCAAACAGCGTCTAAAAGAATGAAAATTCATTTTTTTATACAGTGGAAACCACTTAATACGAAATCGCTTAAAACGAAATATCGGTTAACACGGAACGCTTGCTCGGTCCGTTCCAGCGCCTATACCTTTCAGTATTAAGTATTCATTCACTAACGCGAAACGGTTTACACGAAATACTGCTTAATACGAAAATATTTTTCGGTCCCACGAAAATAAATGCATACAAAATTCTTCTGATTATGCGAAATGGCATTTGAGATAGGGTTTTCCCATGATTGCGATAATATCTTCTGCTCTGTATTACATCCTATTATTGATATGTATTATGGATTTGCCTACGAGCCTAATTCAATATTTGAACAAGTTAGGAAAGCATACAACGTATCACAAATGGGGCGCGTTTCGTGCAATGGAGTATTAGAAAGCAATTATATACCTGTACTTAAGGGAAATAGCGTTTTAAAGTCCTTTTCTTCACCATAAATAATCCATTTTCTTCCTATTTAATAGTATTACATGCACACGTAGGGAAATTAAACGTTTGTTTGGGAGATTGTTTATGTTAGCAACAATGAAGTAACCATGCAAGAAATTTTCAAAGTTCAACTCCATATAAGACATTCTTGTTTGATTTTGTCGATAACGGCTACTCCTACGATGAAAATATATAGAAAAGGAAGTACTCTACTTTACCAGTTCTACAACTTTTATTTGAAAAATATTTTGATATGAACAATACTTTACGAGATATGACGAAAATTTAATTTTTCTTCACCAGTAAAGTGGTACCCCTGATTGGCGTACGTAATTCATTTTTGCGATTTTCTTATTATATTTGATTGAAAGTCCTTAAAATCAAATTTCATAAAAATCCGTTTGGTAGAAGCTGAGAACGAACATGCGGACGGACGGACCGACCGACTATAATAGGCGCTCACGCTGTAAGCGAAACGCGCCTAAAAATGGAAATATTACCATGAAAGCAGTGAACGTGAAATTCGGTTAACTCGAATTTCGGATAACACGAAATAATTATGTCGGTCCCTAGCAATTCGTGTTAACCGGTTTTCACTGTAGTCGGTTTTTAAATAATCTTCAAAGTAGTCTACAAATTTGATACACAACTTTTTCTTAATGTTAATATCTTCGTAGGATTTACTTTTGAATGAAGAAACGGAATTCCGGGCTGAAATGGCAATAAATGTTTAAACTTCCCCTGCGATTCATTTAAGGTAATCTTTGTTTATCTATATTCTCAGAACATTTTTTAACGCTTGTGAGGATTAGTTCATTTCATATTTGAACTAATTCGCGCATCGCTGAATATACAGATAGTAACTCGATTATTTTAATATATTTCATAAAATTACCTTTCAGGTGTTAGAAATATTCCGTATGTGTACTGACTTTCGAAATATTCGTTCGAGTAACGCCGAGTCGAGAACGAAATTAAAAATTTTTCGTTCTCGCAGGAACGGCAAAAGGAGCTATCTGGATTTCCCCAGCAGTCAAAGACCTTAGATTTCAAATTCCTCCGTACCCCTCGCACTTGTGTCGTGCTGTGACGCCGTCCCACCCAAAACTCAGGTACAAGAGGAAAGGTTTACCTCCCCCACTACGACCCACTGTTCACTGGGACATCTGGTCTTGCATACCGTCCATTTACACCCTTTGTCTTTTGAGCGAAATGGCCAAAAGAAGCTTTCATAAATGTTGCCGCTGGTCGTGGAGCCGTTTCATCTTCCTATCTATACCAACCGAAGTGCACGCCATTGTGTGTAACCTCGGGAAAGAGTATTTTTGCGATTCCGCCAAAAGGGTTTTTCCCAAATACGAAGTATATGAATGGAATAGCCTTTCACTAGAGGGCTATGTTCCTCTAACATCCACCCCTTCTTCAGATTATTGGTAAGAATATTGTCACTCTTGCTTTAGCAGTTGTATGAGAAACATTCTGATTTGGTAATTTTGGACGCTTACGAATACCTCACATTTATGCAAAATTTCATCGATATAGCACCTCTAGTAGTGCATTTATATGAATTTCATTGTTTAAAATTTATGAATTTTTAACAGCCACAATATAAAACTTATATGTAATTTTCAATGGAACATTATTTCCTAACTTTGTTGACATTTTCAGCTTCCTAGATCTTCATAATGTACATAAACATTAGTCAATTTGTTTAACATTTAGGAATTTATTACGGCCGAACGAATAAAAATTTTCAAATTTCTATAATCCCGTTTTCATTATTTGGCAAATTCTACCATTAGAAAAAATTTCAGTTTCATAGCACATTTAGAAGTACCTAAACCATGAAATGTTTGTAAAATTGTTTATAATTTTCAACGGCCAAGAAAATAAACATTGTTGCAATTTTTCCTATCATTATTTTTTTCGATTCACCTATGTATTAAATTTCAGCTCTCCAACTATTGTAGTTTGGGCCAGACATTAGTATCCTCCTATATCCTATATCCTCCTCTGTAAGAAGAGTGCTTATAGAATGATGTGGCATCCCCCACTTGTAAATTTACGAATGAGTTCCTATGGGGATGTTAAGACATTTATTTCCATTTATGCCAAGTGTATTTGTTTGTTAAATAACTTCCCATGGAGAAATTAAAATTATGAAAAAGTTGAATCTCCTGAAAATTCCAATTTATGGAAAATACTTCAAACAGTGTTTCACGGGAATAACATGCTTTATTACCTCGCTGGAATTCAAAATTAAACATAATAAAGATTTTCATATAAACTGCTTGGAAAGAAAAAAGATCCGAAAGTAAATTTACACATCCCATTGCAGGTATTTCAAGAAATCTAGGGAGTATTTGCGACTTCAATCAAATCAATGAATATAGATTATTGAGGATTTCGGATGAATGATGTTAAATATAGAAGGTCAAAAACCTGCCTCTCTCATACGGCGACAAATACCCACACACAAAAGAATAATTCCGAAAAATTGGTTAATTATATTTAGTGAAGCATAAAGGATTCATTTCATTAATTCAAATTCCTTTGTTCATAAAAAAATACCAATAGTAGAATATATTTGTAGAATGAAAAATCGATTCTCCTTCAATATCCGTTTAAAGAAAAATACTCGAAACGAAAGATGCAGGAATAACATCCTCTATGACATGTATGTCCAACTGGTGGACGGTGCATAAGAATCATTCTTTGGAAGCGTGAGTGCCACCCTTCTACGGCGTTGTTGGTCCGCTGTTGTCTGTTTACAGTTTGCTCATATACCTACACTCCATAATTCCAGAACAAACCTAGGAGGAATGGATCCTCTCATCCCCTGCCTTACCTTCCTCGTATATAAGTTATTTCCACATACGTTGCTAGATCCCCTAGTGTAGGGTCGAGGATTGCAAGCAAGTGGTCAAAAATATCAAGTACGTCCTCAACAGGGATAAACGGTAATGCCATCAGCTTCCGTATACCATTCCTAATAACGTCGTTATTATTGAATTGAGCTTTTAGACCTAATGCCATTACATGTTCTATATGGATTGACTAAAATGGAAGAGGCATTCCTTAATGGTAGAATTGGGGAATGTTTTCCGCACTGCATTTATAGCACTTAATTCAAAATCAAGCATGAGCAGTTCTGGATTAAAATTATAATTTAAAAAGTCACAGTGTTGTTTGAGTTGTTAAAATATTTATGCATAAGAACCTTCGTTTTTCTTTTCGTTAAGCAATATACAAATGGAAATACACGCCCCTGCACCAAATCATGTATTGTATATAGCTGGAAAAATAGCTTAGGCGTTGTTTTGAAAATGCCATCCACATAGATCTGTGTGCTCCTGCACAACTGCTTGGGCCCCCACGCAACTCAAGTTTTGGAGCCCTTATTTATATAAAGGGAAAAGGTTTTTAAAAAATTCAAAAATAAAATCTTTTTGCCTAATAAAATAGTGAAATACTAACCAAAGAATTGGATCCCTAAGATACAGAAGCTGCTTCTGCTATGCCCAGCTATGAGAACGTACCTTCAATGCTTCGTAGAGCTGCTGCTTAATATTGTCCTTGTCTACCAGATTCATTATCAGAATTGATCATCCTGGATGAATATACTATAAATTTCCTAGTCGATAGACACCAATGTCTGCAGTATTTCCTTCGGATTTCTTCCACACCCACTTTTCCCTTCCTCTTGTATTAGCCCCCCCCTAATTTTTCGCTTCATATTTGTAATTGTTATAAAATTCCTAGTCGATAGACACCAATGTCAGCTGTACTTCCTTCGGATTCCTTCCGCACCTCCTTTTCCCTCCCCCTCCTACTACACCCCCTCCATTTTCATTTTTTAGCTTCATATTCGTAATTGTTATAAAATTCCTAATCGATAGACGCCAATGTCCGCAGTATTTCCTTCGGATTCCTTCCGCACCTCCTTTTCCCTCCCCCTCCTACTACACCCCCTCCATTTTCATTTTTTAGCTTCATATTCGTAATTGTTATAAAATTCCTAATCGATAGACGCCAATGTCCGCAGTATTTCCTTCGGATTCCTTCCGCACCTCCTTTTCCCTCCCCCTCCTACTACACCCCCTCCATTTTCATTTTTTAGCTTCATATACGTAATTGTTATAAAATTCCTAATCGATAGACACCAATGTCCGCAGTATTTCCTTCGGATTCCTTCGGCACCTCCTTTTCCCTCCCACTCCTTCCACACACCCTCCATTTTCATTTTTTAGCTTCATATTCGTAATTGTTGTAAAATTCCTAGTCGATGGACACCAATGTCCGCAGTGTTTCCTTCGGATTGCTTCCGCTCCTCCTTTTCCCTCCAACTCCTTCTACACCCCCTCCATTTTCATTTTTTAGCTTCATATTCGTAATTGTTATAAAATTCCTAGTCGATAGACACCAATGTCCGCAGTGTTTCCTTCGGATTGCTTCCGCTCCTCCTTTTCCCTCCAACTCCTTCTACACCCCCTCCATTTTCATTTTTTAGCTTCATATTCGTAATTGTTATAAAATTCCTAGTCGATAGACACCAATGTCCGCAGTGTTTCCTTCGGATTGCTTCCGCTCCTCCTTTTCCCTCCAACTCCTTCTACACCCCCTCCATTTTCACTTTTTAGCTTCATATTCGTAATTGTTATAAAATTCCTAGTCGATAGACACCAATGTCCGCAGTGTTTCCTTCGGATTGCTTCTGCTCCTCCTTTTCCCTCCAACTCCTTCTACACCCCCTCCATTTTCATTTTTTAGCTTCATATTCGTAATTGTTATAAAATTCCTAGTCGATAGACACCAATGTCCGCAGTATTTCCTTCGGATTCCATCGGCACCTCCTTTTCCCTCCCACTCCTTCTACACCCCCTCCATTTTCATTTTTTAGCTTCATATTCGTAATTGTTATATAATTCCTAGTCGATAGACACCAATGTCCGCAGTGTTTCCTTCGGATTGCTTCCGCACCTCCTTTTCCCTCCCACTCCTTCTACACCCCTCCATTTTCATTTTTCAGCTTCATATTCGTAATTGTTATATAATTCCTAGTCGATAGACACCAATGTCCGCAGTGTTTCCTTCGGATTGCTTCCGCACCTCCTTTTCCCTCCCACTCCTTCTACACCCCCTCCATTTTCATTTTTTAGCTTCATATTCGTAATTGTTATAAAATTCCTAGTCGATAGACACCAATGTCCGCAGTGTTTCCTTCGGATTGCTTCCGCTCCTCCTTTTCCCTCCAACTCCTTCTACACCCCCTCCATTTTCATTTTTTAGCTTCATATTCGTAATTGTTATAAAATTCCTAGTCGATAGACACCAATGTCCGCAGTGTTTCCTTCGGATTCCTTCCGCACCTCCTTTTCCCTCCCACTCCTTCTACACCCCCTCCAATTTCATTTTTTAGCTTCATATTCGTAATCGTTATAAAATTCCTAGTCGATGGACACCAATGTCCGTAGTATTTCCTTCGGATTCCATCGGCACCTCCTTTTCCCTCCCACTCCTTCTACACCCCCTCCATTTTCATTTTTTTAACTTCATATTCGTAATTGTTATATAATTCCTAGTCGATAGACACCAATGTCCGCAGTGTTTCCTTCGGATTGTTCCGCACCTCCTTTTCCCTCCCACTCCTTCTACACCCCCTCCATTTTCATTTTTTATCTTCATATTCGTAATTGTTATAAAATTCCAAGTCGATAGACACCAATGTCCGCAGTGTTTCCTTCGGATTGCTTCCGCTCCTCCTTTTCCCTCCAACTCCTTCTACACCCCCTCTATTTTCATTTTTTAGCTTCATATTCGTAATTGTTATAAAATTCCTAATCGATAGACGCCAATGTCCGCAGTATTTCCTTCGGTTTCCTTCCGCACCTCCTTTTACCTCCCCCTCCTACTACACCCCCTCCATTTTCATTTTTTAGCTTCATATTCGTAATTGTTATAAAATTCCTAATCGATAGACGCCAATGTCCCCAGTGTTTCCTTCGGATTGCTTCCGCTCCTCCTTTTCCCTCCAACTCCTTCTACACCCCATCCATTTTCATTTTTTAGCTTCATATTCGTAATTGTTATATAATTCCTAGTCGATAGACACCAATGTCCGCAGTATTACCTTCGGATTCCATCGGCACCTCCTTTTCCCTCCCACTCCTTCTACACCCCCTCCATTTTCATTTTTCAGCTTCATATTCGTAATTGTTATATAATTCCTAGTCGATAGACACCAATGTCCGCAGTGTTTCCTTCGGATTGCTTCCGCTCCTCCTTTTCCCTCCAACTCCTTCTACACCCCCTCCATTTTCATTTTTTAGCTTCATATTCGTAATTGTTATAAAATTCCTAGTCGATAGACACCAATGTCCGCAGTGTTTCCTTCGGATTCCTTCCGCACCTCTTTTTCCCTGCAACTCCTTCTACACCCCCTCCATTTTCATTTTTTAGCTTCATATTCGTAATTGTTATAAAATTCCTAGTCGATAGACACCAATGTCCGCAGTATTTCCTTCGGATTCCTTCCGCACCTCCTTTTCCCTCCCACTCCTACTACACACCCTCCATTTTCAATTTTTTCGCCTTATATTCGTAATTGTTATAAAATTCCTAGTCGATCGATACCAATGTCCGTAGTGTTTCCTTCGGATTTCCTTCAAACTCTCCTCCATCTTCAGGTTTGCCCTTCATATTTTTCATACTTCGAAATAAAGTCTCTGTGGACATATGCAAAAGTGGACAAAGAAAACAGTGGACGAAAAGGCTGTGGACATATACAAAAGTGGACAAAAAAAAACAGTGGACGAAAAGGCTGTGGACATATATAATAGTGGACATTAAGGCAGTGGACAAAAAGGCTGTGGACATAAACAAAAGTGGACATAAAGGCAGTGGACGAAAAGGCTGTGGACATATAAGAGTGGACATAAAGGCAGTGGACATAAAGACTGTGGACATATATTACGGTGGACGTAAAGACTCTGGACATAAGGGCAGTGGACATAAAGGCTGTGGACATAAAAGAGTGGACATAAAGGCAGTGGACATAAAGACTGTGGACATATCATCTGGGAACCATCTGGAAGTGCCTCATAAATTTGTATCCTCATATATATATATATATATATATATATATACTAGTTGTTATGTGCTTGCATTCTGCAAGCATTTACAAATTTTACCATTTTTACAAATTCAAATTATTCCCGAGCGATGTAGTACATAATGATATAACCATGTCAAATTTGGAGTTTGTTGCTCATTTAGAAGTGCCTTATAATTTTAATCCTCGTATTGAGCAATAATGGAGCAAAACAGCCCCTAACATTAAGAATTATTACAGTCTCAGATTTTTTCCATCTGTTGTAACTAAAAACCAATAATTCTGCAAAATTTCAAGTTTGTATCTCATTAAGAAATGCCTTATAATTATCACACTTGTATGGGGCCGAAAAGGGGCAAAACCACACATTAAAAATTTCATTTTTTGCAATTTTTCAATTTTATCTTAGTTTGCCAGAAAATTCTATAATCGTGCCAAATTTCAAGTCTCTAGGTGCTATGAAGCTGCCTCGCATTTTCTGTTCTCGCATGGTTCCGAAAAGGGGCAAAACCGCCCTTTAAAAATGAGAATTTTTGTAATTTTATAATTTCACCTTAGGTTGCAGTGAAATTTCTATAACCGTGCCAAATTTCAAGTCTCTGTGTCCTACGCAGCTGCATCGCCTTTTTTGTTGTGTGACAAAACAGCCCTAAAAATGAGGATTATATCAATATCGGATTTCCTTCATTAGGTGTAGTTTAACATTAACAGCATTAAAATATAAACCTCTGATTCCCATTAAAAGCTTACCCATATGAAAGGATAGAGCTTGTTACCAAGGAAACCTATTGTAAGACCCAGAAAAATTAGCAATTATTTTCGATAAAAACTATAAAATTAAGCTAATTCTACTCGGATTTGCATTCCGTCTTCAAAAATTAGAAACTACAATATATATCCTATCCGACAGTTTAAGTCTCGAGTTCGTATCTTGACGGGAAGTAATTTTAAAATGCAAATATAAAAACCCCTACACCAATTTACATGTATTCTTATGGGGAAAAAATGGGGCAAAAAGGGGCCAAAATAGCCCTTCAAAATAGGAATTTCGACAGTTTCGGATTTTTTCCTTCGGTTGTGACCAAAAACCTATAATCCTACCAAATTTAAAGTTTCTGGCATATCTGGAAGTGCCTCATAATTTTGTATCCTCATATATATATATATATATGATATATATATCATGTGTAAGAAGCATCTATATATTATAGATATACTAGTTAATGTGTGCTTGCATTCTGCAAGCGTCTTGTCTCATCCTAATATAAAGAGTAGTTTAGACAGATAATTTTTAAATGCAAAAGTTTGCACCTCTGCGACGATTAATGTTTTTCATTATGGACAATATTGGAGTAAAAACAAACCCTGAAATTTATAATTGTAAAACTTTCCATAGTTTTTCATCATTTGATACCAATACCTCACATTTCTACAAAGTTTCATCGATGTAGTACCTCTAAATGTGTCGTTATATAAAATTAATTGTTTAAAAATGATGAATTTTTAACAGCCACAATAATAAACTTTATTATATTTTTCAATATTATTACCGCTGTAATAGCATTCCTTAATTCTTCAAAATATTCAGCTCCCTAGCTCTAATAAAAGTGCATAAACATTAATTTTTTTTGCATTTATGTATTTTTGACGCCCCAATAAAGAAACATTTTCAAATATCTATGATCCCGTTTTCGTTACTCGGTAAGATCTACGTAAGAAAAAATTTCAGCATTGTAGCACATTTATAAGTAACTAAACCATGAAACGTTTGTTTATATGTTTATAATATGTGACTGCATTATGCAAGCATTTTTATATATTAGCATTTTTACAATTTCGAATTATTCCTAATCAATTATGTCCAAAACCATATAACCGTGTCAAATTTTAAGTTTGTATCTCATTAAGAAGTGCCTTATAATGGTTACATTCGTAGCGGGTAAAAATGGGGCAAAACCACACCTAAAAATTTGAATTTTTTCTACTTTTTGACTTTTATCTTCGGTTGCAAGAACATTTCCATAAGCGTGCTAAATTTCAAGTCTCTAGGTCATATGGAGCTGCCTCATCATTTTTGTTATCGTATAGAGCAGGCATGTCAAACCAGCGGCCCGCGGGCCGCATGCGACCCTTTCTCTAACTTACTGCGGCCCGAACGCTAATTTTTCTCTTAGCTAAATCGTTCGGATTTTATATAAATACTTTATTTTATGATAAGGACACGAGATTTTGTCTTAGTTGTTGAAATACAACAGAACGTGGTTTCTAAATCATTGTTTTTAATACCTAGTAAAACAGGTGACCAATCTTATAGATAAAGTTTATATTGCCAATCCTGGCCCTCATTAATCAACTCTAATGTTACTGCGGCCCTTCTGTAATACCCATCATTTCAATGCGGCCCTGATGCGTCTTCGAATTTGACATACCTGGTATAGAGCAATACTGGGGCAAAACAGCTCCAAAAATGGGGATTACTACAATATCGGAATTCCTTCATTAGGCATAGTTTAACATTAAAGGCATTAAAATATAAGCCTCTGATTCCCATTAAAAGCTTAACCATATGAAAAGATAGAGCTTGTTACCAAGGAAGCCTATTGATAGACCAAGAAAAATTAGCAATTTTTTGTGATAAAAACTATAAATATTCGTTAATTCTACTCAGCTTTTAATTCTGTCTTCAAAAATAAGAAACGACAATTTATATCCTATCCGACAGTTTAAATCTCCAGTTCGTATCTTAATGGGAAGTAATTTTAAAATGTAAATATAAAAACCTCTGCACCAAATTACATGCTTTCTTATGGGCAAAAAATGGGGCAAAAAGGGGCCAAAATAGCCCCTCAAAATAGGAATTTCGAGAGATTCGGATTTTTTCGTTTGGTTGTGACTAAAAACCTATAATCCTACCAAATTTCAAGTTTCTAGCACATCTGGAAGTGCCTCATAATTTTGTATCCTCCTATATATATATATATATATATATATATATATATATATATATATATATATCTTCCAACTGCCTCAGTTCACTGCCTCAAAGTCGGCGGAAGGGTGTAAACGGAGGCTAAAGGGCGAAGAACAGTGGTGTCCTCTGACACCGGTAGGTTCAACCATGCTGTGAAGTCTTTCTGCAATATCTCCGGCCAAAGTGAAAGAGGTACTCACCAACCCGCTCTGGGCCAGCGTGGTGTTTTAAGGCCCACAATCCCCCCATGACATGTACACCCATAAAAAACGGCCCTCATTCTCCGGAGGCTGGATTGCCTCTGACCGTGGCAGTGGTCAGGAACAAGGCATGAAGGCAGAGGGTGCTAAGAATCCCCGGAGGTTAAACGCCCACTGCCACTCTTTCTCATCCTTACCCAATTCCTTTAACCTCAACCTAACTACCTTTAACTGCCGGACTTTGTCCAGTGAAGATAAACTTCAAGAGCTCCAAGAACAACTGGAGAAGATCAAGTGGGACATTTTAGGGCTTAGTGAGGTGAGAAGAAAAGGTGAAGGCCTATTGGAGTTGAAGAGTGGACATATTTTTTATTACAGGGGAACTGACACAGGAAGAACAGGAGGAGTTGGATTCATCATCCACAAAAAATTGAAGAATAATATCGTGGAAATGGAAAGTTCATCCGAGCGGGCAGCTAGACTAGTGCTTCAAATAAATAAAAGATATCAACTTCAAATAGTCCAAGTTTACGCGCCAACATCATCATACTCGGATGAGGAAGTGGAAGATTTCTACCAAGAAGTTGGAGAACTGCACGACAAAGGAAGCTGCCATCTAAAAGTGGTCATGGGTGATTTCAATGCCAAGGTAGGAGAACAAAAGGAAGACGACAGCGCAGTTGGAAAATGGGGCTATGGAGACAGAAATGAACGAGGGGACCGCCTTGTAGACTTTGCTGAATGTACTAGTCTATATATAATGAACACTTTCTTCAAAAAGAATCCCAATAGAAAATGGACCTGGAAAGGACCCAATGGTACCAAAAACGAAATTGACTACATACTAGTCAATAAGAAGCAATTGGCTGAAGACTGTTCCGTCCTCAACCAGTTTAAAACTGGAAGCGACCATCGCTTGGTAAGATGCAGAATAAAATTCAACTCAACGTTAGAAAGGCAGAAGCTTATAAAGAAGAAGCCTAAGTCTATTATCAACACGCAGGTGCTAAAAGAACGAAAAGAAGAATTTCAGCTCCAACTGAAAAATCGATTCAGTGCGCTGGAAGACCAAGAAGTTGAATCCCAATTTATAGAGATACTCAAGGAAACTGCTGAAGAAATAGGCGGAACAGTTAAAACAAAGCCAGAGAAAAAGTTGACTGAAAAAACAAGACTGCTGATGGAAAAAAGAAGGAAAATGTTAATTACTAATGATCCTAAAGAAATGATCCATTTTGCAGAACTAAACAAAACTATAAGGAAGTGCATCAAGGAAGATGTGAAAAAATATAATTATGAACTAATCGAGAAAGCCATAGAAAACAATAGAAGTTACAAGAAAATGAAGCAACATCTCTCGATCGGAAAGAGACAGCTGGTGGCCTTGATGCTAGAAGACGGCTCCATAACCCATAGTAGGAAACTGATCCTGAAACGGGTACAAGAATTTTACACCAAGCTGTATGAGGATCCTCTAGGAAATGATGAAGTAAATGATGATGCAAACATGCCCACCGAAGAGGTCCCAGGTATCCTTCCGGAAGAGGTGAGACGCGCAATCAGAAGTATGAAGAATGGAAAAGCATCTGGAATGGATGGTATCACAGCGGAAGTATTCAAAGCAATGGGGAATCATACGGAAACAATTCTCGCTAAGATTTTTAATTCCTGTCTGAGGAAGAAAAAGATACCAGAAACATGGAATCACGCATGTATTATCCTTCTGCACAAGAAAGGTTCCAAAGAAGACTTGAATAACTACAGACCGATCAGCCTACTCCCAACTGTCTACAAAATATTCACCAAAATACTCACTATGCGCCTTCAAAACCATCTTGATGCTGCCCAACCCAGAGAGCAAGCTGGATTTCGCAGTGGGTATAGCACGATGGACCACATCCAAGTCGTGAGAGAGGTAATCAGTCGGACCAACGAGTATGAATTACCTCTATGTATGTGCTTTATCGACTACGAGAAAGCATTCGACTCTGTCCGAACTTCGTCGGTGTTACGTGCACTAAAGAAACAAGGAGTAGAAGAAACGTACATAACCTTGATCAAGAATATCTACGAAAATGCGACAACATCTGTCCAGCTGCATGAAGAGACGAGTGCCTTTAAGGCCGAAAAGGGAGTGAGACAAGGAGATACTATGTCCCCTAAGTTATTTACAGCAGCTCTAGAGGAAGTATTCAAAAGGCTAGACTGGGAGGAAAAAGGCATAAAAGTAAATGGAGAATATCTGAGTCACATGCGCTTTGCAGATGATATCATACTGTTCGCAGGAAACCCAGAAGAGCTCCTTAGAAGAACTGAAGAGCTTGAGCAAGCAAGCCGAGAAGCTGGACTTAAGATGAATCTTAATAAAACAAAGGTTATGTACAACTCCTTCACAAATTCTGAGAAGATACATATCAACGGAGCAGAACTTGAAGAAGTAACCAGCTATGTTTACTTAGGTCAACTCATCACTACTGATGGTTCGCTTCTTGGAGAAATCAACCGGAGAGTGAAGATGGCATGGAGTGCTTTTGGCAAGAATGCGAACATCTTTAAATCAAATATTCCAGTCTTCCTAAAAAGGAGACTGTATGACCAATGTGTTCTGCCTGTTCTGACATATGGTTGTGAAACATGGACCATGAATGCCAGAATGATACAGCGCCTGCAAACAACACAGAGGGGCATGCAGAGATGCATGTTAGGGATCACCCGAAGAGACCGCAAGAGGAACGACTGGGTAAGAAAGAAGACGGGAGTCTGTGACGTGATTAAAAGAGCGAAGGTGCTAAAATGGCAGTGGGTGGGCCACATTGCTAGAAGAAATGACCAGCGTTGGACGTCCAGTGTCATCGAATGGATCCCAAGAAACATCAAGAGACCGAAAAGAAGACCGAAAGACAGGTGGGACAGAGAGCTTGTTAAGTTCTTGGGGCAAACTTGGAGGAGGGAGGCAGTTGACAGGGAAAACTGGAAGAGTCTGGGGGAGGCCTTCGTCCGTCAGTGGACTGAAAAAGGCTGATGATGATGATGATATATATATATATGATATATATATGATATATATATATATATATATATATATATATATATATATATATATATATATATATATATACTAGTTAATGTGTGCTTGCATTCTGCAAGCATTAGGAGAGGAAAAATACTTTTGAAACGGAAAAGTTTGGACCTCTTTATCGATTTCCTTATTGAAAAATTTTGAGGTAAAAACAACCCCTAAATTTATAATTATAAATCATTTATAGGTTTTTACCATTTGTTACATTTATGCGAAATTTTATTGATGTAGCACCCCTAGAAGTGCATTTATATAAATTCAATTGTTTAAAATTTTTGAATTTTTAACAGCCACAATAATAAACTTTAACAAAATTATAATGTTAATTTTCACCGGAACATTACTCCCTAACTTTCTTAAAATTTTCAGTTTCCTTGCTCTTCAGAAAGTACATAAACGTTAGTCAATTTATTTAACATGTAAGAGATTATTACGGTCGAACAAATAAAAATTTACAAATTTCTATAATCCCGTTTCCATTATATGGCAAATTCTACCAATGGAAAAAATTTCAGCTTCATAGATCATTTAGAATTACCTAAACCATGAAAAGTTAGTAAATAGTTTATAATTTTCAATGGTCAAGGAAATACATCTTGTTGAAATTTTTCTCCAAATAATTTTTTTAGATTCACCTATGTATTAAATTTCAGCTCTCCAACTATTGTAGTTTGGGCTGAACATTTGTATCCTCCTATATCCTTCTATATCCTAATTAAGACCCGTCAATATACAATGAATAAGCTTTTTTAAATGTTAGGATTTTTACAATTTCAAATTCTTCCCTTTCGTTTTTCAAAAAAATCATATAAACGTGTCAAATTTGAAGATTGTTGCTCATTTAGAAGTGCCTTATAATTTTATTCCTCGTATGGGGCAATAATAGGTCAAAACAGCCATAACGTTACGAATTTTTACAAATCCGAATTATTCCTAATCGATTATCTCCAAAACCATATAATCGCGTCAAATTTCAAGTTTGTATCTCATTAAGAAGTGCCTTATAATGTTCACACTCGTATTGGGTAGAAATGGTGCAAAACCACACTTAAAAAATTGAATTTTTGCTATTTTTTTATTATATCTTCGGTTGCAATGAAATTTCTATAATGGTGCCATATTTCAAGTCTGTAGTTCATATAGAGCTGTCTCATCATTTTTGTTCTCGTATGGAGAAATACTTGGGCAAAAGTGCTCCAAAAATGAGGATTATTAGAATATAGGTTTCCTCCATTAGGCATAGTTTAACATTAACAGCATTAAAATATAAGCCTCTGATTCCCATTAAAAGCTTACCCATACGAAAGGATAGAGCTTGTTACCAAGGAAACCTATTGTTAGACCCAGAAAAATTAGCAATTGTTTGCGATAAAAACTATAAAATTACGCTAATTCTACTCGGATTTGCATTCCGTCTTCAAAAATAAGAAACTAAAATTTATATCCTATCCGACAGTTTAAGTCTCGAGTTCGTATCTTGACGGGAAGTGTATATATGTATATATATATATAAATACTAAGGAAGAGGAAAGGTAAGTAAGGATATTTTGGGCAACTAGGTGTTGAAGGAAACCCAGTGAACACTTACCGGAAGTAGAGCCGCTGGGGTGTTGGAGAGACACATTTGTAGAGGTTAGAGCTTTCGGGATGATCCCTTCGTCAGCACAAGAGAGACACAACCGAAAGCTCTAACCTCTACAAATGTGTCTCTCCAACACCCCAGCGGCTCTACTTCCGGTAAGTGTTCACTGGGTTTCCTTCAACACCTAGTTGCCCAAAATATATATATATATATATATATATAAACTGTCGGATAGGATATAAATTTTAGTTTCTTATTTTAATGCCGAGGTGAATAAAAAAAAATACTCGGAAGAATAATTGGAAAATTGCGACAATGTTTAATTTCTTGGCCGGTAAAAATTATAAACTATTTTACTAACATTTCATGGTTTAGGTATTTCTAAATGCGCCCTCAAGCTGAAATTTTTTCTACCTGTAGAATTCGCCAAATAATGAAAACGGGAATTTAGAAATTTGAAAAGTTTTATTCGTTCGGCCGTAATTAATTCTCAAATGTTTAACAAATTGACTAATGTTTATGTACTTTCTGTAGATCCAGGAAGCTGACATTTTTAATAGGGTTAGGAAATAATGTCCCGGTGGTAAATAACATTGAAAATTTTAGAAATATATATTGCTGTGGCTGTTAAAAAGAAAAAAATTTAAACAATGAAATTCATATAAATGCACTCTTAGAGGTGCTGCATGAAAGAAATTTCGCATAAATGTGAGGTATTCGTGATAAATGATAAAAGTCTATAAATGTATTTTAATTATAAATTTTAGGGGCTGTTTTTACCCCAATATTTCCGAAACAGAAAAACACGTAATTCGGTGCCTAGATGCGAATTTATGCATTGAAAGTAATTTTTAGGCTTTTATTTTTACTTTCAGGTGAGAGAAAATGCTTGCAGAATGCATGCACACATTTACTTGTATCCTATGTCGTATATCCTCCTCTGTAAGAAGAGTGCTTATAGAATGATACGATATAGGATACGATATAGGATACGATATAGGATATACGATATAGGATATATATATATATATATATGAGAATACTAATGTCTGGCCCAAACTACAATAGATGGAGAGCTGGAATTTAGTACCGAGGTGAATAAAAAAATGCATATGCACAACATGCACAATGCATATGCATATATATGCATATGCCCAAATCAATGGTTATAAAATTTGCTGGTGTAGTAAGTTTCATAAAGAAGGCATGAAACAATTCAACATCGACATATTGCCTTATTCATAGACAAGCACGTGTTGCAAAACGCATGAATAAAGGTAGTGACGAACTAATCTAAAGGTAATGGTACAAATTGCTCTTTGAATGAAATATTGAATACTAGCTGAGCCCGCGCAAAATTTGCGCGTTTAATTTTAAATTGATTCATAAAAAAATAATGTTTGTAAAATAAGTTGATGTTAATAATTCATATTTTACTCTAGCAATGAATTTACACAGCATAGGATACTTAGATATTTCACTCCCAATGTAAAGTTTGCGTGTTAGAAACTCACTGAGAGAAAGGCAGTGTGAGCATATTAAAAAAAATGTTATCCTTAGGTAATCAGAAATCTGTATTTTATAAGTTACTAGCTGGAGTGCCCGTTAAATTTCAACGGATTTAGTGAATCTAAAACTTCGACCGTGTAACATGTACGCACCGCAAGAATAAGATAGTACACAGTTATAACCGTCGAATAAAGCAAAAATGAAGAAAACCGCTCCGCAATTTCCTATTTAGATGAATGAAGGAAGAAAATCTTGCACTGTGAAAAATCGAAAATAACGTTCAAACTCCCTCCCCTCCCTTCCACCATCTCCTTCCCTTCTCCCACTCTCCCCCTCCCTCTCCCTCTCCCTCCCCTCTCTCCCTCCCCCTCCCTCACTCTCCCGCCCTCCCCCTCGCTCCCTCCCTCTCTCTCTTAAATGTAAGAAGGGACTATATGGTCTCAATATAAATGCATTGGAATCTCAATTTCGGTGACAATGGGAGTTGTCATGGTAATTTATAATTGGTATTGTAATAAAACTGATAAAATCACGTATTTTATAGATTCTAACCGCATTTCTACATGAATTTGACCAGAATTCAGAATCTGTCTTCAATAAAAATAAACTTTGTCCTTTCCCGCAAAGAAGTATCCAGGTCTCAAGTTCGTACCGTGATTTTAAGTAATTTGAAAGTGCAAATTCCAAGTAGTCTACAATCACCCCTGTATTTCAGTTGCAGGACGTGGCAAAATACGTGACGTTCGATAATTAAATCGTTCGCCATTTCGAATCAAAGTGACGGACAGAAACAAAAACTTGACCATTCACTAATTGTAAGTTCGGATGTAACGGAAAATCGTACCAATTTTGGTTATTCTAGCTTTTATCGTCTAGGAGGAGTTCCATGAACAATCCAACAAACACACCCTTCAAAATATATTATATAACGTAATTAATTACGTGAGTGTATCGGTAGTGTTTACATTTTACCCATGGAACCGCAGACACGAATTCTTAATTTTAGTTCAGAAGACATAATAAAGTTCAACAAAAGTATTATTCAAATAAAATCTTTCGAAATTCACTGCGTTACGTGTTCAAAATGTTAATCTAATTTAGTTCTCGTATTAAAATAACAATTACTCAAGAGTGAACCTTATTTCCAATTGATAAAACTCTCTTTTAATTCAAAACGATATTATATAATACAAAAAAATATCTAATAATTATTGAAACGCAAAATGGATGGGCATAGGAAAAAACTTGCGTGTTAGCATGAAATACTCAATTCCGTTTTTACTGATAAACTGATAAAACAAAACACAAAAACTTTAACGTAGTAATTTAATCATATATCTTCAGTAATTTTCACTTAAACAAAATATGAAGTAAAATAAGACAAAAGGCATATAAAAACAATTTAACTTATATCCAAACATACCTATAATGCGAATGACACGATTACAGAAAAAGAAACAGTTCACTAATGTTTATTCGCAGAATTAACCTGTGTATAGAAGACCATAGATAATGAAAGAAAAACATACAATCAAATCAGAAGATATTAAATGAGTATTTCATAAACTATTTCTACGTTTACGATATGTTTATAGTTCAAACGTAATTTGTTTACATCGGTTGCTAAGTACCTATATCCAAATGCTGAGCAATAATGAAAAATAAGATTTTCCCTTCAATTCGTCTTATTTGATCTGTAAGCCCCTCTTTTAAAAAATTATTCCAAAAGAGGAGATAATTTACCACAAAAAAGTCTGCGAGAGCATATGTCTGAAATATATATGTGAGGAGTTAAAAAATTCGAGAAATTTACGAAAAAATTTTAAATGGAAATCCCATATAAACGAAAATATTTTACTATAACTAAATAGTACACCGAATTAAAAACCTTACTACACCACCGTACTCATGATAACGGTTAATATAACACCTTCCTCTTTTTACTTTCTCCATACGTAGTAATGGGAAAGTATTGTATTCATGAAAAAAATCGACTTCGAGATTTCAACGGAAATACATGTTTTGAGGTCCCTAGAAGCATTTAGACTATTTTCGGAATGATGTCTGTGTGTGTATGTTATTGTGGGCGCTCTAACTCAAAAAGTACGTGCCATATTGTTACCAAACTTCATATATAACACTCTTACATGAGAACAAAGAACCGATTAGTTTTTGGACAATAACGGATAAACGGAAGTCGAGGTTTATTCGAAAACCGATTCGGTTTTTGCGATATTTCTTCGTTAGAACATCATTATTGTATTTACAATTCTGTACAAAAGTTATAGAGAATGTAATTTCCTACAGTTTTTATTTGAAACAATTTTCTATAGGAGTTATTGTTTAGGAGTTATTTATAAATAACCGGTTTTTCGGTTTCCGTTAAATATCTCCTGAAAAACATCGTTATTGTTAATCTTCGTAAGGACCAAAGTTGTAGAGAAAAATATTTCTTCCAAGTTTTGTTTGAAACTAATTTTCGTAGAACCATCCATTTCGGATATATTTCGCTTTATCTTAATACCATTAAACCGCCAACACCATGTAGCGGAGAATTCTGTAAACATTCAAAATATACGGAATTTACGGCAACAAAGACGATGGTATTCTTTTACGATACGAAATAATAATTTTGCCTTATAATGCTATTCATAATAATTTAAATATATGGAGAATATGGAGAAAGTCATGTGTTGGCCACATCAGATTTTTTCTGCGTGTTGTAGTTTCTGAGCCTTAGTAGAACATACATACAACCACCTTACTTTATAGATATGTATAGATGTATAGATAGATAGATAGATTCTTGATTGTAAAATGAACTTCGGAGTCTGTGAATACTTCAAAGGAAGGATGCAGGGGAAAAAGAAGCGGCGAAACGAATAGAATCAAGTCTTATCTTGGAAGTGATCTTGGAAAGACGTTCTGAAAAAAATGATTTAAAAAATGTAGGTTGGGATGAAAAGCGGGCTTTATCGTGAATAAATGAGACTCCAAATTTATGACTAATTACGAACTTCAAGAGGAAGATGAAAATCGCATATTACTTGGAATCATTACAACAAAGGACAACTTTCGTTACAGAAGCAGCTTACGAATTTGTTACCAATTTAAAATTGAAAATTTAAAACGACCTTCAGGATGAATTTCTTAAAAGGAAATAAAATTGCCCAATAATAGAGTTAATTACCACAAATTTTAAAGAGAAAAACCTCTACGTTAAACTGCTTATCAAAGGTTGGTTCAAGGAAGAGTATAATAGCAACAAACTAATTTGAATTAAACTAAAAAATAATTTAACCATACAACGTGAAAGATGTACCGTATTTAATCCATTGTAAGCAGACCTTTTTTTTACTTTTTTACCGCCTTAAAAATTGCCACTTGGCTTAGAATCGAGTATTAAAGATTGAAATAAATGTTTCGATAAATTCACTCCAGAGCCATCTCTAGCATGCGCGTGCGCGTAATCTTAGGATTCCCTTAGCCAATCAATTTTCCCGTTCCTTTGAAAGCGTAAATTTTCGTCATTTACTTTGGCGTTTTTCAGTTTTTCTTAATAATCCCATAATGGGACGAACGCATTATTCTGCAGACTTTAAGAGAAAAGCGATAGCATATGCGAAAGAAACATTAAATCTTGCTGCACAAAGGTGCACGTGATTGATGAGTCGAATGTGAGACGTTGGAGAAGACAAAGAGAGAAACCGGGATATTTTTGTTGCGAGATAACCGAGACAGATTACATTTTAGTAAAAAATGTGCTGAATGCTTCAATATAATGTAACTTGCGTTGTCGTAATTTTATTTAATTACGAATTGAAAAAAACCGGGACATTCATATTTTTCGGTATTTTTTCGCGACAAATCCCGGAAAACTAGGATGTCTATACACCCAACATGGAATTTTCCTCGCGTGCCCTTGTGAACAGTAGGGGTCGGCCTATAATCGATTAAATACGGTATATAAAAAGATCGAATAAAAATATGTATATACTAACTTCCTGGTTTAGAAAATCTTCGTTGATCGTAGACTTCGTATAGCTCCAACCTCAGGGTGAAACACCCGCTTTTATCAATGGGAAAAATAATATTTACACTAAATATTGATGTCACTTCTTGAGCAAAGACAAAAACATATCAATTATGCCCAAGGAAAACTAACCTGCAATAACTTGATAACAGATTCTTCAAACGCTAAAAGGCGCACACCACTCGACTGACGTTTCCACAACGATGGGCGTATTGGAACAAATGCGGACAAATACTTTTTTTTCGATGTCATCAATGCAAAATGCGAGGGAGGAGGAAATGTGAAGGAGAAGGGGTTGAAAACGGCGGTGTGAGAATATGTACCCTGTCCTCACACACCCTAACACAGCGTAGCAATTACTAAGAAGCAGTAAAAGAAACCCAAAAGGTATACATTTCGTCCTCAAACAAGAGCCGCAACCAATCAACTGAGAATTTTGAATGTGCCTGAATGAGTGCACGTGGAAACAAAGAGGAACCGCAGGATGGAGGGTCTTGGGATTTCCTCCTCAGACTTTCTACAGATTTCCTTGCTCTTGGGCACCCTTGCAAAGGCCTCCCGCTGGCCAACTTCTGATTAGACTGCAGACGCTATAGTAAGGCCGAGGCATGACCTTTCTCCCTCCCCTCTCCAACATAAGGGAATGCTTCTCTCTTCAGGCCTTTGGTGCAAGGAGTGCATTGCACCCGGACAGAAACCCTCTGGGGCGGAAAATCACAGAGAAATATTAGGAGCGCTGAGAACTGCTTTCACCCGGTCGGCAAAGATCCCCGGCATGTAATAGCAATAAAATGTTGGAAAAACCACATCCAGCCATCTGTATTCGGTAGTTTTCTCGGAAGCCACTTTCTGAAATACTATTTTACTATTTGGAGTAGAGATGCCCCTGAACATTCATTTGAAGTCACATTTATTCGCCAGCTGCAAACATTAAACATATCAATGGAAAGCCAAATGGAAAAACTAAATTACAAAAATACAAAATCCGATGTGGCCAACACATGACTTTCTCCATATTTGGGGTATAGATATTTAAATTATTATGAATAGCATTATAAGGCAAAATTATTACTTCGTATCGTAAATGAATACAGTCGTCCTTATTGCCGTAAGTTATATTTTGAATATGTTTACAGAATTTACCGCTACATGCTGCTGGCGCTGTACACTGAAAATTTACGAATAAGCAAAATATCTCCGAAATGGATGGTTCTACGAAAATTTGTTTCAAACAAAACTTGGAAGAAATATTATTCTCTACAACTTTGGTCCTTGCGAAGATGAACAATTACGACGTATTTGACGGAAACCGAAAAACCCGATTATTTTTTATAAATAATTCCTAAACAATAACTGCTATAGAAAATTGTTGAAATAAAAGATGTAGGAAATTATATTTTCTACATTTTTTGTAATGGTCAATGTATACAATAATGAAGTATTATCGGAGAAATATCGCAAAAACCGAATCGAGTTTCAAATAAACCTCGACTTCCGGTTAACCGTTATTGTCCAAAAAATAATCAGCTCTTTGTATCCATACCAAAGTGTTATATTTGAAATTTGGTAACGATATGGCAAGTACTTTTTTAGTTAGAGCGCCCAAAATCACACACGCACACACACACATCATTCCGAAAATAGTCTAACAAGGAGAGGACTTGAGGTGAAATCCACGGATTCCTGTCATACTTTGCGAGTAGGTAACTTCACTCCCCTAGTGTACGTGTGCAAAACGCTAGGTGTAGATAGGCAGTCGTTATTGAGAAATTAACGATTAAAAATTTAAGGCAACTGAAGCTCAAATGAATACAATAATAAGCCATTAGTTGCTAAGCGAAACGGTGGTCTAGTGGATAGAGACGCGGCCGCCGAAACTTATTTTCGCGCGTTCGAGACCCGTTATCGCGAATTATTTTTTTCGTTTTTTATTTCTTCTTTCATGACACAATAATGCATCATTTATATTTTATCGGTATTTCCTGCGAAAAGTTCGCATTTTCCGCGATTGTGAAATTATTTACGTTAACCTGTTTTATCTATATTTAATTTTGTGTATCTAACTATCCAGGTGTGAGAGGCCTTGAAAGCATAATTATCACCACAGTATTGAAACGCAGCAGCGATTGCCCATTGCTGTAGCATTCTCGTGATGACAAGATGGAGATTTTGCCTAGCTTCCTTGAAGCGATCGTATACGTACGATTCGATCATCACTACTTTATCAGCCAACGTTCCACCACCTTCCAGTTGCTTTTTCCATCTCCATAACTGCAAGTTGCTTTGTAAGTGACGCGTTGTTTTCGATCGCAATGATTTAAAACTCCACGTCGGATGTAATTATGACAATTTAACAGCTTTGACCTTCATTGAAAACGGAATATTATCCGCACTCGTGACTTCTTCATTACATGATGAAGAGGAAGGAGAAGAATGCTGTGATTCGACATCCATTCCTTTAATTTCCTCCCTTTGCATGGCGACGTCTTCATCATCAACACACTCTGTTTCTTCCAACAGTTCTTCTTCATCCGCAAATACCATTTCACAAAGCATATTTGTGATACGGTTCTTGATTTCGCGTCCCATGCCTTGAGAACGGATGGAAATTGAAGCACTGACACTATCTGTGAGCAGTTCTTTCTCTCGCAGCAGTCGTATACAATATTCTATCGCATCCGTCAGTTCTTGTTTTTGTGTAACACACAAAACAGGCACATTTTCGTGAGATTCCGAACTACCAGCTACAGTCTCCATGCTTGCACCATTCGCTTTGATTGTGAATATTCTCCACCGACTGACCACTCCAGCACCGTTGAAATCTTTCACAAGCAAATGTAGTGAACTTTGGACTACACGAGTCTATTCTCGGAGCGTTTCATTGTTATTATATCTATTGTTATTATATCTATTGTTATTATATCATTGTTATTATATCTATCTCGTATTAATAATATACACAAAATTAAATATAGATAAAACAGGTTAACGTAAATAATTTCACAATCGCGGAAAATGCGAACTTTTCGCAGGAAATACCGATAAAATATAAATGATGCATTATTGTGTCATGAAAGAAGAAATAAAAAACGAAAAAAATAATTCGCGATAACGGGTCTCGAACGCGCGAAAATAAGTTCCGGCGGCCGCGTCTCTATCCACTAGACCACCGTTTCGCTTAGCAACTAATGGCTTATTATTGTATTCATTTGAGCTTCAGTTGCCTTAAATTTTTAATCGTTAATTTCTCAATAACGACTGCCTATCTACACCTAGCGTTTTGCACACGTACACTAGGGGAGTGAAGTTACCTACTCGCAAAGTATGACAGGAATCCGTGGATTTCACCTCAAGTCCTCTCCTTGTAAACGTGTTCTAAAGACCTCAAAATGTGTATTTCCGTTGAAATCTCGAAGTCGATATTTTTCGTGATCACAATACTTTCCCATTACTACGTATGGAGAAAGTAAAAACATTATAAATAGCGGCAATTATGTTATGATTGACTCTGAAAATTCTGCTTATATTACAGTGTTAACAACTAGTTAAAATTGTGGTCTATAGAGGCAGCTTCAGCAAGGATTGAATTTATTTACAATAAACGCCCATACATGTCTGGTCATAACGATAAATGTAAAGCATCACCGGCTATTGGGTATGTTGCTACATTCCATTTCAATAGTATGTACTATATATTAGGATATAATTAGCACTTTTTAATTTTAGGCTGTTCAAAGTCTAAAGTAGCGTCATGGGTAGGGTTGCCAACTGGGTCATTTTGATCCGGAGACTCCGGGTGATGCAATGTTTCTCCGGGATCAGGGTATTACAACAATTTTGTAATGGTTCTCCTTACACATACATACCAAAAGTCACCGAGCATTTGATTATAAAATGTTGATTTTAATGAAGAAATGCACTTTTGACGTGCTTGATCTTTGAAATGAACAAAAAATGGTATCTTGGACAAAATACAGTGGAACCTCATAAATCCGGCACTCGAAAATCCGGAATTATCAAAAATCCGGCACTTTTTAAAATTTTTGCCGCGGGTAGCCTAATCCAGTATGGAATGATAAACGCACCGCTTCGCATCAAAATTCGCGAACTCTAGAACCAATTTCACGGCAGAAGTTACATTGTATGTGTGAGTGAGTCCAATTGTCAGCTGACCAATACATGTTGGTACGTGTTAGGGAATAGTTTCCATAGTCACATTGTATAACTAGTATACAGTCGCGTGTTCAGATTCGTAGCGATCGCACGTGTTTTTCATTAGTGTGATATTGCTCAAGTTCATATTGGAATATCTTCAAAAAAAAAGCTGAAAACCCCTCCAGTAGTATTATGAAGCGTAAACATAAATATCTTTCTACTGAACAAAAAGTAGATTTATTAAGAAAACTTGAAAAAGGTGCTTCAGTTGACAGACTTTGTGAAGAAAATAGCGAAGGCAGTTCTACTGTGTATGACTTGAAGAAACGAAAAAGTGAGTTGCTGACATTTCATGCAGACAATGACACTCCTAAGGCTATGAGTAGCCGAAAAACATTACACACTTCCAGGGTCAAGGATGTCGATAGAGTATTGATTGAATGGTTTCGACAAAGAAGAAGTGAAGGTGTACCGGTATCAGGCCTATTGCTAATACAGCAAGCAAAGACATTCCACGATGATTTGAAAATCAATAAAGCTTGCGATTATTCATAAGGTTGGCTTTATCGCTTCAAGCTTCGGCATGGAATACGAAAATTAGCAGTGTCTGCCGAAAAACTTAGTGCCGATTAGGATGCTGCCGAAACATTTGTAGAGGAGTTTACCAAGTTAATTTCGGATAAAATCTTACTGCAGAGCAAATATATAACGCGGACGAGACAGGATTATTTTGGCGATGTCTTCCTCGGAGCACACTTGCAGCCGCCGATGAGGATATTGCATTTGGAGTGAAGGAGTCAAAGGAGAGGCTGACGGTTCTTGCGTGCGCAAATGCAGCAGGTACGCACAATCTAGAGCTAACTGTAATTGGTAAAAGTGCACACCCTCGTGCTTTAAAGTGTGTAAAGAACTTTTCTGTCAACTACTGTGCTAATAAACGTGCATGGATAACTTCTCAATTAATGTTGGATTGGTTTGTGAATTATTTTGCGCCGGAGGCACGTGCTCATTGTAAATCTAAGGGACTAGGTGATGACTGTAAAATAATTCTGACATTATATAACTGTCCTGCCCATCCTGATGCATCACTTTTGGTATTCGGTAACGTGCGTGTGGTTTATTTATCTCCAAATTGTACATCTATTATTCAACCTATGGATCAGGGAATATTACGCTCACTAAAATGCTATTACAGACAGCAATTTATGCAGAAATTGCTTGTTGCTTGCAATAGAGACCAAGGTGTTGACGGATTTAAAAAGGAATTTAACATTAAGGACTCGATTTGGACTCGAGCTAAAGCGTGGACTGATGTAACGGCCGCAACACTGAAAAATGCCTGGCATAATTTGTGGCCTGCAAGCATGTTTGAAGAATGTGATGAATCACCACCAGATTTTCTAGGTTTCAATGTCAGTGACAAAAAGAGACTGGTGTCTGAAATTATGGAATTTGCTAAGGGATCGACGAATAACGCTTTCACGAAGGGTCTGGAAGAAGAAGACATTGAAAACTGGATGGAAATCGACAATAAAGTGCCTGTAGTGAATCAGCTATCTTACGGAGAAATAGTTAAAATGATTTTGGAACCCGAACGTGAGAATTATGAAAAAAGTGAGTGACGATGATGACAATGCAGCTGCAAACAAGCGTTGCATAGAATTAGCTACTGATACAATATCAACTTTAGAGCAGAAGTCATGCATCGAACCCAGGATATGATGAATTTGTACTTAATTAAAGATAAACTTATTAAAGAAAGATCACTATGTATGAAGCAAGCTAATTTGTGTGATATGTTCAACACAGTTTCGCAGAAAAACCTTCAAAAAGCTTCCAACACTGAAATGAAATGAAACTTGCATTCCCGCAACTAAAGGCGCTGTCTCGACCTTATCGTCTAGCTATCGAGAGTAGAAACGAGACGTGTAAATTGGTAAGTGTGCATTAAATTTGATATGACCTTATTCCAAATTCGTCCACTTGTTAATGATTGTTTCTTTTATAAGTTTTGGCGTAAATTTAGGATTTTAATGTTATGTATTTTAGTTTTTTTAACGTATGAAGGTGCAGTGGCGTAGCCAAGGGTGGCAAGAGGGCAAGGCGTCTATTATGATTTATTTAATATTTTGCAAGTTTTTTTCCAAACATTTTATGTATGTATTTCATATTTTAAAGTATTCTGGCGTGATTTCTGATTAAATTTTGAAATACATTATGTACATTACAAAAACCTTTCTTTTGTTTTATCCCGCAATAGGCCGATTTGCCCCTGGATACTTAGGCTTTGTGCAACATTTTCAAAAAACCAGAATTTTCTAAAATCCGGCTCGTGCTAGGTCACGAGAGTGCGGGATTTATGAGGTTCTACTGTATAACATTTCTTTGCGACCCAAAGGCACCCTTATCGTAATATTTTTATTACCAATCGCATTTCCTCGAATTTAGAGTAAATGATGCAGTTTTTATTACAGTTTTAAATAAATATAACTTAATGCAAATTTTAACCCCTTAAAAATATTCTCCTAGATAATTACTTTTATACATTTTGATCTTGCAAAGAGGTGAGAATAACCCATTTACTTACACTACTTATGCATTACGAGATAAATAATATTTCAATTGATAAATGAAAATGTTATTGATATAATTTACGATACTTTTTAATTAGCAACTCGGAATAACAGAAAACCCTTAAAAAGCGAAAAATCTCCGGGGTTCAGACTAAAATCTCCGGGTCATGAAGGTCTTACAGTTGGAAACCCGGCATGGGTTTGATTCCAAGAGCGTTACATTTCTTCATTTGATTAAGGCAGGGATTAGAGTCACATATTTTTTATTTGTGTTTTTAAACTATTGATAATCATCGTACCTAATTCAGATATGAATCAAATAACGCCATGTAATGGAAATCAGTTTTCTCGCAGTCCATTTTCAAATGCGCGTCGAATCGGCATACAAATTTAATTTGCACGCAAAGAAACTTTTTTTTGAGGTGGAAATCATTGATTTATTGGATATTTAAAATTTGCGCAATATATCTTACGTCTTTTAGATATGTTTTCTTTTATCATAACATCAGGATTTAAATTTCAGGAGTTTATTTTCTTTATTTAATTAACACAGGGATGGGTGTAATATATGAATCATTTGAATTTTAAATTTGCTTAAAAGCAAAACACGTGCGAGATTTAACAAAAATACACCAGTCGATATCAAATGTTGAATATCAGCTGGGGTAAAGTAAGGAGGACGTATATGATGAGCCACGAATAGACGATAATTGTCATCCTCGTCTGAGTGAGAATGAGAGTCAATCATCGACAATGGATTCTGTAGAAGCCTTTCATAGAAATGTTTCAATCCATTCGTATTAGTTTATAATCTAAAAGAATCAAACGGGGCATCAGAAATAATATTTTGAAAATTACAAACCAAAGAGGAGGAGAAAATTACGATCAATCGAGTAAATTGTGAAACAGAACAAGTATTTCAAACAATTTAAGTGAGACAACGATACTTCGGGGAACGATAAATGCAATATGACTTATAATATTGTTTATAAGATGCTTTTGTAGGGAGTGTGACGTCTATCACGATGCCCACAAAAACCGCGTACAAACATTGCTCTTTGCCAGCGATACACCTCAGTGGTGTTCCTCCTTGCTGTTTCAGATAGGACCTTTCACTGGTCTAGCAGCTGCGTGTTAATGTCATGTATTCAGAATTTAAGCATTAAAATACTTTAGATTTACATATTCGTATAGTCAATTTAGTTTACATTACATATTCGTATAATCGATTTAGTTTACATTGCTGCAACATTTATCTTAATGACACATTTTTTTAAAACAGCGAGTTACCGCGTTTAATATTAGTTCATACAATTTTTTATATAATTCAGTAGGCTGTCTCACTCCATTCATCATCATAATTTAATTCGAGCTCATTTTGCCTAACGTCCCTCTTCCATTTAAACTTAAGGTAAAACTCCCCATCTCTCTATCTTTACCTCTCTCTCTAAATCTCTCTTTCTCCTCTCTCTCTCTACCTGTTTCATCCTCTTTCTCTCTCTCTCGCCCTTAATAAAGTCGTTTGTCTGTCTTCCCCTCTCTCTGCCTCTCTCTCCTCCCCTCTCTCTAACTGTTTCAACCTCTCTCTCTCTCGCCCCATATCTCTCCTCCCCTCCCTCTCTCGCCCCCTCTCCCTCTACCCCTCTCTCTCGCCCCCTCTCTCTCCTCCCCTCTCTCTACCCGTTTCAGCCTCTCTCTCTCCTCCCCTCTCTCTCTCGCCCCCTCTCTCTCTCACCCCCTCTCCCTCCTCCTCTCTCTACCCGTTTCAACCTCTCTCTCTCTCGCCCCCTCTCTCTCCTCCCCTCTCTCTCTCGCCCCCTCTCTCTCCTCCCCTCTCTCTACCTGTTTCAACCTCTCTCTCTCTCTCGCCCCCTCTCCCTCTTCCCCTCTCTCTCCTCCCCTCTCTCTACCTGTTTCAACCTCTCTCTCTCTCTCTCGCCCCCTCTCCCTCTTCCCCTCTCTCTCCTCCCCTCTCTCTACCTGTTTCAACCTCTCTCTCTCTCCTCCCCTCTCTCTCTCGCCCCCTCTCTCTCTCACCCCCTCTCCCTCCTCCTCTCTCTACCCGTTTCAACCTCTCTCTCTCGCCCCCTCTCTCTTCTCCCCTCTCTCTCTCGCCCCCTCTCTCTCTCACCCCCTCTCCCTCCTCCTCTCTCTACCCGTTTCAACCTCTCTCTCTCGCCCCCTCTCTCTCCTCCCCTCTCTCTACCTGTTTCAACCTCTCTCTCTCTCCTCCCCTCTCTCTCTCGCCCCCTCTCTCTCTCGCCCCCCCTCTCTCTCACCCCCTCTCCCTCCTCCTCTCTCTACCCGTTTCAACCTCTCTCTCTCGCCCCCTCTCTCTCCTCCCCTCTCTCTACCTGTTTCAACCTCTCTCTCTCTCTCGCCCGATATCTCTCCTCCCCTCTCTCTCTCGCCCCATCTCCCTCTTCCCCTCTCCCTCTTCCCCTCTCCCTACCTTCTTCCACCCACTCTGCGGAAATGGTATTCTCCACTCAAAAAGAAGACATTTTCATTCGTAACTCAGATCAGCACAAGCTTCACATTTACCTTCAACCTTTTCGATTTCATCAATGAATACCTAAGCTTATGAATAATAGGGCATATGAACGAGAGATAATATAAATTTTGAGCTTTTTAACATGAAATCAGTTCGAACCTACTTATCTTTTATTGTCCAAAAACCTTTAAACTAATTTGAACACTTGCCGAATAGAATTGCTACTTTCTTATCACAGAGAAATTTAGAACGCGTTCAATTTCAGATTAACGGATTTTGCGAACTCAATTTAGATTTTTGAAAATTACAAATTGCTACAACTGGTATGGCGCATAACTCGATGCAAGTAAGAATGAATGGCCGCGTACAGATAATGTAATAGCAGGGCACAGCGTGATCGATCATACGGCCTTTATTCTCAAAAAGCTGGACCAAAGAGGAAACGAGGGGAGGAAGTGAGGTATTACTGGGCATGCGCTAAGTGAGTTGAAGGGGGAGCGAGAAAGGGGGGGGGGTGAAGGGGGAATACCCTCGCATTCAACGCCGTCTTCAGAAGAGTTCCTTTAGGATCAATAAGAAGGGAAGCGATGGGAGGGGGTTGGGGATAGCGAAAGGGAAGTAATAGGGAGAGATAGAATGGCATTTGAGGTTTCGTGCGTGAGCTGAGGACGAGTGTGCGTGTGACAATGTTTACAGCGCGTTCTCATTCGTCAGATTGCTCCATTTTTATCAAAACCCATTCACGATCTCACGATTTTAACAGAAATTGGGTGACAAATGCTTCTTTATTGTGACTGGATTTACATTTCGTTCAAATTTAATTCGCTGAATATCCCATAATTTAAAAATTCATAATTCCAATTTCTTGCCGTTGAAATCAATAATAACCAAACCGACGAGTCTGTATGAGTCAGAAGTTACAGAAGATGAAAAGAATAATCTATAGCGATAGATTGACGAAATAACCAAGTCAATACTGGAGAGGTAGCGATCTAAAACAGATCGGCACAAATTCTCATAACTCAATAACTGCGATATTTATCGAATTGAAAAAATAAAGAAATTTATAAAAGATTATCGATGGCACAAGCCGTACTACAAGCAAAGCGTTGTGGATTTTAAAACTTAACCGTTTTGTGTATCCATGTTAATAAAGAAAAGTTTGAATGTTTGTAGTTCGGCAGGTATTGATAAAAATGAACAATGGACAGGTTCGCGCAAGTCGAAGAATTTGGATTATTTACCGAAATGAAAATGTACTGATTTGACGAATTTGATCGAAATAATAAAAATAATCGAAATCAAACGGGAAGAGAAAAAAGTAGGAAGACCATAATTAATCAACTATATCTGTTATTAATAGCTGCTTCTTATCTTCCGTAATAAACGTTTGTTACATAGGAGGTTGATGATATAAAAGTACTTCTATAAGTGTTACAGAAAAGAGATTTCACATTATTTATTTATTTACTTAAAAATCGTCGTTACAATTTACTCGTATGACTAGGTGGCAACAAGAACTAATTTAACCTAAACATATAATAGGGCTACCATATGTTCAAGGATCGAAACCGGGACAAAACGATTTCTGAAGAACAAAAACCGGACAAATCCGGGACATAATCTAACATGACCGTAACAACATCCGGAACAGCTAGTCTTTCAATCTTTATTGTTCATTATTTCGAATCTTTTCCGTTTTGTACATTTTCAAACACCAAAAAAGAATATTATGGGGATGTGGAGACGGAAAGAGGATTGTCAAAAAATGTCTAAAAAAACACGAAATATTTTTAATAATTCAATACTAAATATATCAATACAATATATAAAAATCTGATGTGGCCAACACATGACTTTCTCCATAATTGGGGTATAGATATTCAAATTATTATGAGTAGCATTATAAGGCAAAATTATTATTTCGTATCGTAAAAGAAGACACGTCGTTGCCGTATATTACGTATATTTTGAATGTTTACTGAATTCACCGCTACATGGTGTTGGCGCTGTAGGCTGGTATTAAGAAAAAGCGAAATATATCGGAAATGGATGGTTGTACGAAAATTAGTTTCAAACAAAACTTAGAAGAAATATTATTCTCTACAACTTTGGTTCCTTACGAAGATTACCAATAACGATGTTGTTAAGGAGATATTTAACGGAAACCGAAAAACCGGTTATTTATAAATAACTCCTAAACAATAACTCATATAGAAAATTTTTTCAAATTAAAACTGTAGGAAATTACATTCTCTATAACATTAGTATAGAATTGTATATAGAATAATGATGTTTTATCAAAGAAATATCGCAAAAACCGAATCGGGTTTCGAATAAACCGCGACTTCCGATTATCCGTTATTGTCCAAAAACTAATCCTTTCTTTGTGCTCATGTTCAAGTGTTATATATGAAGTTTGGTAACGATATGGCATGTACTTTTTGAGTTAGAGCGCCCACAATAACATACACACACACAGACATCATTCCGAAAATAGTCTAAACGTGTTCTAGGGACCTCAAAACATGTATTTCCGTTAAAATCTCGAAGTCGATTTTTTTCATGAATACAATACTTTCCCATTACTACGTATGAGAAAGTAAAAAATCTGATGAGGCCAACACATGACTTTCTCCATATTTGGTGTATAGATTTTTAAATTATTATGAGTAGCATTATAAGGCAAAATTATTATTTCGTATCGTAAAAGAAGACACATCGTTGCCGTATATTACGTATATTTTGAATGTTTACAGAATTCACCGCTACATGGTGTTGGCGCTGTAGGCTGGTATTAAGAAAAAGCGAAATATATCCGAAATGGATGGTTCTACGAAAATTAGTTTCAAACAAAACTTGGAAGAAATATTATTCTCTACAACTTTGGTCCTTACGAAGATTACCAATAACGATGTTGTTAAGGAGATATTTAACGGAAACCGAAAAACCGGTTATTTATAAATAACTCCTAAACAATAACTCCTATAGAAAATTGTTTCAAATGAACGTTGTAGGAAATTGCATTCTCTATAACTTTTGTATAGAATTGTAAATACAAAAATGGTATTTTAACCAAGAAGTATCGCAAAAACCGAATCGGGTTTCGAATAAACCTCGACTTTCGGTTAACCGGTATTGTCCAAAAACTAATCAGTTCTTTGTGCTCATGTTAAAGTGTTATATATGAAGTTTGGTAACGATATGGCACGTACGTTTTGAGTTAGAGCGCCCACAATAACATACACACACAGACATCATTCCGAAAATAGTCTAAACGTGTTCTAGGGACCTCAAAACATGTATTTCCGTTGAAATCTCGAAGTGATTTTTTTCATGAATACAATACTTTCCCATTACTACGTATGGAGAAAGTAAAAATCTGACTGTTTATTAAACTAGTTATATTTGTCGCTACACATGGCTACATCCAAAAACATTTTATCATTTTTTGTTTTAGCATAAAAGTCTTCACAATTGAAATATATATTGATTTTATTCTGTAATATCGCTCGTTAGAGTAACAATGCGAGAAGCATTTAATGATTACAAAAGAAAGTTTTGCATAATAATTTGAAATAAAAACCGAAAGCATTTTCGTCGTACGTTAGGGAGGTTCATGGTAGAGGCCCCACCATAGCGCCATTGAGAACGGAGGCAGGTGATGTTGTAAACGATAGCGCGGAAAAATCGAACTTGTTAAATGAACACTTTCAGAAAGCGTTTACTACGGTGAGCAACGAATTTGAGGAACCAGCTTTGAATGATGAGGGAAATTCGATGGAAGATTTGATATTCTCTGAAACAGGTATCGCGCACCAGCAACCGGGTTGCCCGGCTCCCCATTTGCGTGGTTATGTGGAGAACACGCAAATCAGCGCCCCGTCCTTCGGAAGGGACGTAAAGCCGTTGGTCCCCTTGGTGTTTCTCGTTAAGAGTAGGCTAATGCCGGCACCGGGTTTCACTCCTCCCTTGCTTTGTGATTTAGACTGAGAAGCCTTCTAGCGCTGGAGTCGTTTGAAGTCACAAGGTCCCCCCAATTGGTTGGTTGGTACCCGCGCGTGTGCTAAAAGAGCTAGCCTCTGTAATCGCACCTTACTTGAAAATAATATTCGAAAAATCCGTTGCACATGGTACCGTTCCAAAAGACTGGAAGCTAGCATACGTAACGCCCATCCACAAAGGCGGTGATAAAGAGAACCCCGAAAATTATAGACCGATTTCCTTGACGTCATTATCGTGTAAGATTCTAGAACATATAACCGTTCGCTCTGTTCTACGTTATTTAGATGGTCGTTCTTCGCTAAGCGAAAACCAACACGGGTTTCGGAAAGGTAGGTCATGCGAAACGCAGCTCGCCCTGTTCGTAAACGATTTGTTACAATGCGGAGAGAAAAACACTCAGGTTGATGCCATTTTCATTGATTTTAAAAAAGCGTTTGACAAAGTACCCCATAATAAATTAATAGGAAAACTAGGAAAGTACGGCATAAACCCTAATATCGTGAGTTCGGTAAAAGACCTCCTCTCCAACAGAAAACAGATAGTAGTCATTGATGGGAAATCTTCATACCCGGTAAAAGTCGCATCAAGTGTTCCATAGGGAACTGTCATAGGCCCACTACTATTCCTGATATATATAAACGATATACTATGCTCGGTAGTTCGCTGCAAAATAAGACTTTCGCAGATGACACCGTTTTATATAAGGAGATAATGAGCCAGGATGATTAAAAATCGCTCCAGGAAGATTTAAACGCCCTTTCAGCACGGTGTCAAGATTGGAAAATCGAAGTTAATCACAGCAAATGTTCCCTATTGAGTTTCTGGAAGAGTAAGAACAATGAATTAGACTCGGAGTACAGAATTGATAGATTGAATATCCAATCTGTAGAGTAGGTTAAATATTTAGGAGTCACCATTTGTCGTGATCTATCATGGAATATGCATATTCGAAGGATCGTAGGCGCAGCTAATAAGAAATCGGGCTTCGTAGGCAGAATAGTAAGAAGTAGCACAGAACAGGTACGAGAAACGTGTTATTTATCATTGGTCAGATCTCAGGTCGAATACGCTTCCAGCATGTGGGATCCGTACGAAAAGGGACAAATACTTGAGTTAGAAAGAATCCAACGCAGAGCAGCCAGATTCGTTAAGCATAAATATGAGCAAAAATTAAGCGTCACATCACTCTTGAAGGAGTTGAATTGGATATCGCTAGAGGATCGCAGAATTAGCGCTAGGTTAAGGCTTCTGGAGAAATTTAGGTCGGAAGTTCTCTTAGAGGAGGTCTCAGGAATATTAGAGGCACCTACGTACATGGGCAAGCACGATCACGAGAATAAAATACGAGAGATCGACTGTAGGACCGAGCGATATCAGAGCTCGTTTTTCCCAAGGACCATACGGGATCATAACAGGAGAGTGATTCCCACGAGGGACGTTATTATGTAGGTTTTGGTGTGCTGCACCCCCTGCCACCCACCAGTCCGGTGATTTGCAGGGTATGATGTAGATATAGATGTACTGTACTTTCATCCATGCAACTTCGTTCTAGGGATCACACGTTATTCATAATAGAGAAAAGTCGCTCTACTAGAGCTGATGTTCCGGATAAACAGAATACATATTCAATAACTTTTGTTACATTGACAATTGAAATATTCTGTTCGAGAAAATGTTTAAAATTCCATATCTTTGATTTATGGTATGCACTGTTTTTTCTACCTCGTCCCAATAGAATGTACTATTAACCTAATTAAACGATTCTGCTTCTTCAAAACTGTTTTCCCACAACGATATGTATGATAAGCAACTAACGTAAAAGAGTCAAATTCTTTGATTAACTTTTTAGGAATCGCATTCCCAGATTCGTCGAATTTCGTTACCAAAATTGTAGCCCCTTGTGGGATGAAACATCCTTGCGTTCTTGCAAAATAAATTTTGTATTTCGTTGTTCACAGGCTACGTTTGTTGCACTGGCGTTAATTTTATCTATGTTCAGTAATGCTTTATTAAATAAACTAAGTTGTCCGAGGACAAATCGCAAATACACTTCTCCACATGGGTCTTCAAAACATTTTTTAATTATTTGTGGGCACTGTTCTTGTGAATCGAAATAAGTTTTTAGACCTTCAAATATATCAAAAACCCTTTCTAAGCCGGTTTTAAAACCTCTTTGTACTCAATTTTTGCAAATTTGCAAAAATCTTTTAGTGTATGTGTGGATATATTTATATTTACGTTGATTCATACTTATTTTCCAGGACAAAACAGCAAACCAGACAAGACCTAAAAACAGGGACAATCCCGGTCAGACCGGGACGTATGGTAACCCTACCTTAATACTTCACACACACACATACACCCATACTATATATAGGAATACTAGCAGAATATCCTGTTGAATTTCAATGGATTTCGTGAAGCAGTAGCATTAGAGTTGAAGTAGACGTATTGTTAAGTAGAACTAACTTTTCTTTTATATTACTTGTTAACCTTTCTTATAGCTTATTTACTTATAGTAGTAGTTATCTTAACTAATAACCTCCTTGTATTTTTTTAAATCGTAATACTTATTAGTCGTATACCGTAGTGTAGTAAATTTTCTAACACTCCATACTCTATAAACGTAACTTCTTCCTTTTATTAGAATTGTAAGGTGTTTATGTGCTAACCTCTGTTTTATTAACTTCTAACGTTGTCTGTAGTATTTGAATAATCCTTGTCATCGTTTTTGTGTTAACTTAATATTTAATTGTTGAATACCGTAGTATCGTTCTTATTTAGTCTTAACTAACAGATATCATTCCCGTGCATAAAATTTAGTAAAGCAAAGGCTTTATATTTCTACTTGTGTATTTCGGAACCCTCCTTTCACTTTCTATTCGACCTTGACTCAAGGCTTGCAGGTCGATACTAACGTTGTTTGTGTAGTGAATCATCCCCTCCCTTTCACTTTTTACCTGCGTTAAGCCTAAATTACAGCGCTTGTCAGCCAACGAATAAGTTAGCCCAGTAACTTAAGTTATATTTTAAAAAAACATTTAGCTAGTTCAGATTAGTTTAGAGTTTAGGATGGCTACCCCAAGGACTCCCGTTTCCTCCTTTTTGCGCGACGCTGGTTTGGAGGCCATGAGGTCTCGAATCACGGAGCTTGAGAGGGTGGTTGCGGACCTCCTTCAGAGGGTGGAAAAGTCCGAGGCGGCTTTGGTGCGTGTGAGGGGTGCGGGGTCATCCCTGAAAGCAAACCGCGCCAAATTGGTGGCTCGGGTTAGCCTGGGTGCGGAAGCCGGTAGAGCGATCGGGGTTGTCCGTCACTCCTTATCGCGGGCTGAGGGTGTTCGGGCCGGGAAACCCGATGAGTGGAGAGTGGTGTCCACTCGGGGGGATCGTGGGGTGGTGCTGCGGAGGCAGGGAGCTGGGAACACCTCGGTGGACCCTCTTCCTGTTCGTAATAGGTTTGCGGTGTTGTCGGAGGACGACTCCGAAGCCGTTGCGCCCACACCCGCTCCCGTCTCCTCGGTGGGGACCAGGCCCAAGGGGAGCTCGGGGGGAAATAGGGGGCTGTTAGTGTTAGGGAGCTCCAATGTCCGGCGTGTGGTGGCGCCATTACTGTCACGGGCCCGCCGGGAGGGTGTTCATGAGCGGGTGTTCTCCAGGTGTATACCAGGAGGTACGGTGCCCCAGGTGACGAAGGAGGTCAGGGCGTCGGTTTTGGGCACGGGTTGCTCCTCGTTGCGGGTGGTGGCCCATGTTGGGACCAATGACGCCTCGAAGCGCGGCTCCGAGGAGGTTCTAAGTTCTTTTAAGAACTTGGCCGCTGAGGTTGCTCGTGTCCGAGAGGAGTCGGGTTCTGATGTGCGGCTTACTATCTGCAGCATTGTCCCTCGGACGGACTGCGGGTCTATGGTTTGGAGCCGCGTGGTGGGCTTGAACCGTAGGCTGTGGGACTTCTGTAGGGGCAATGGAGTGGACTTCGTTGACCTGAGGCCGGTGCTGGACTCATGTAGGGTACCCCTAAACGGTTCTGGTGTCCACTACACGGCCGAGGCAGCGGATGCGGTAGCGCGTAGGGTTTTTGAACACGCTAGGGTTTTTTTAGGTTAGAAGAGGATAACACAAATATATCTGTTAGAAAAGAGTCCGCCAACATTAACCGTAGGGAGTCCAAGAATAGCGGTAGAGTGAGAAGTAGAAAAATAAAATTGTTAGATCAAGTGGCGGGGAAATCCAGAACGAAAATACCCGTAGAAAACACAATAAAAATTATTATTATGAACTGCCGAAGCATTCGAAGGAAACAGGCCGATTTTTGCCACTTAGTTAAAAGCCATCGTGCAGACGTTGTATTGGGAACTGAGAGCTGGCTATCGGGCGACATTAATTCTAACGAGATTTTCCCACCAGATTACGTGGTGTATCGCAAAGACAGGAGGGAAAGAGTCGGAGGCGGAGTTTTCATCGCCGTCAGAAAGAGTATATCAAGCCAATTAGAGGAGATTAACGTCAGCGAACACTGCGAAACGATATGGTGCTCCCTTCGTACGAGAAATGGTAAAAAATTATTTTTTTGCTCATTTTACCGCCCACCTGACTCGGGAGTCGAGAACATTAGAGAACTCAGTCGTACATTGCAGGTGATAGCTAGGAGAAAGAACGATCCAGTAATAATTCTTGGAGGAGACTTCAATCTTCCATCGATCGATTGGAAATCTGTAACCTATGTTAGTGGTGGAAAAAATAGAGAAGCTTGTCGTGAATTAATTGAAGCATTCACTCTAAACTCGCTAGAGCAAATCGTCAACGAGCCGACGCGATATGACAACAACGGAAACGGAAACATATTAGATCTGCTAGCCACTACCCACCCACTATCGACTAGAAACCTACAAATCGACGACGGCATAGGTGATCATAAAATAGTAATTGCCGACTTCAAATACACCCCTGCGACAATATATAAGCCAACGCGATTAGTCTATATCTTCAGTAAAGCAGATCTCCCAGGCTTAAAAAATTATGTTACAAACCAAATAGCGACATTTATCAATTTTGCGAATAGTAACAGCGTAGATGACTCTTGGATGGAAATTTTGCGAATCATTCGAGAAGGGCTAAAAACGTTTGTCCCAACTAAAGCAATTCGTGATCGCAAGGACCCACGGTGGGTGAAACCGAAACTCCGTGCCTTGCTCAAGAAACAAAGACGGCATCACGCGCACATAAAGCACCTTAAAGAAGTTGGTAGGGACCACGCGAACGAGTATTTAATATACAGAAATAGTCGTAAATCTGCAAGAGACGAAGCGCGTAAGGAATTTGACGCCTACCGATCCACGACACTCTCGGATTCACTCAAAAACGACTCGAAAGAATTTTGGTCGTACGTGCGAGAAATGCGAGGAGGTCAGTCCACAGTACCTCTTCTACGTACAGACAACGGTGAAAGTGTACACGATTCATTTACTAAGGCTAGTATGTTAAATCGGTTCTTTGAAAATTGCTTCACAATAGACAGCGGTGATTTCATTGATTTCCCTACTCGTATAGACTCAAATATGAGCGACATAGAAATATCCGAAAGCGGTATCGTCAAATTACTAAGTCAGGTCCACAAAAGAAAATCGCCAGGGCCTGAAGCCATACCTGCATTCATTATAAACTCGTTAGCAAACGAATTAGCTCCGTACCTTAAGCTTCTATTCAGAAAATCTTTAGATGAGGGTGTAGTTCCTTTGATATGGAAAACAGCCAACGTTACACCAATACATAAAACGGGAAGTAAATTAAAAGTGGAAAACTACCGCCCTATATCGTTGACGTCAATCTTCTGTAAGGTTTTTGAGCACATTATCGGTAGCTCAATAATGCGATTTCTCGAAAGCAAAGAAGCGCTTAACAGTAGCCAGCATGGTTTCCGGAGAGGCAGGTCATGCGAGACTCAGTTAGCTCTACTCACACAAGATATTGTGAAAGCAACGGATAAAGGAATAGGAGTTGATGCAGTATTTTTAGACTTTAGGAAAGCCTTCGACACCGTTTCTCACGTGAAAATAGTGCAAAAATTAAGGGCTTATTCAATTAACGAGAAAATTGTAAATTGGATCGCCTCGTTTCTTTCCGATAGAACCCAGAGAGTAGTCCTCGATGGAGTTGCATCAGACGTCGTCAAAGTGACTTCCGGCGTGCCTCAGGGAAGTGTAATCGGACCCTTGTTATTCTTGATATATATAAATGTTTCAGCGGATAATATAAAGTGTAAAGTTAGACTCTTCGCGGATGACACACTTGTGTATGGAGAAATCAACACAATACACGATCAGGAGAATTTGCAAAAGGACCTTCAGGCTATTACGAAATGGTGTAAAGATTGGCAACTCGATCTGAATATAAAGAAATGCGCCGCAATGAACTTCACGCGCTCCACGAATTTCAACCGTTACCCGTACCAAATATCTGAACTAAAGCTAAAATACGTCAATAGCTACAAATACCTAGGAGTAATTCTCAGTAGCAATTTGTCTAGTAGAGAGCATATCAAATCCGTTATAGCATCGGCAAACAGAATTCAAGGGCTTTCCTCTAGAGTCCTGCGGGGATGCCCCTCGAATGTGAAGGAAATCGCATACTTTTCCCTAATACGACCCATCGTGGAATACTGTTGCGCCGTCTGGGACCCTTTCGAGGAGGGCCTAACTAGAGAGCTCGAAATGGTTCAGCGTAGAGCGGCTAGATTTGTAAAAGGAGAATATCGGTATGATGCGAGTGTATCAGAGTTATTGAGAGATCTGAAATGGCAGACGTTGAAGAGTAGAAGAATTGAATACAAAAGGAAACTATTTGAAAAATTTGAAAGTTCCGAATTCGTTGAAGACGTACGCGGCATAGTCGTCCCCATCGGTGTTAGTGAACGTAATGTTAGATCACAGTGCAGGAGAAAATATCTCTAAATTACCGCTAGAACAGAGAAATACTACCGATCCTTTTTCCCAGACGCGATAAGACAATCCAACAGAGGAATTAGCTAGACTTCACTTGGTGTTGTGACACCCCCTGCCAAACGCTTTTAGCGGCTTGCAGGGTATTTATGTAAATGTAAATGTAAATGGTATCCTGAAAATTTAAGAATAAAGCAAAATATCTCCGAAATGGATGATTCTACGAAAATTTGTTTCAAACAAAACTTGGAAGAAATATTTTTCTCTACAACTTTGGTCCTCACGAAGATAACCAATTGCGACGTTTTTAAGGAGGTAATTAACGGAAACCGAAAAAAACTATTATTTATAAATAATTCCTGAACAATAACTGCTATCGAAAATTGTTTCAAATGAAAGTTGTAGGAAATTACTTTCTCTATAACTTCTGTACAGAATTGTATATATAATAATGATGTTTTAAGGGAGAAATATCGCAAAAACCGAATTGGGTATCGAATAAACCTCAACTTCTGGTCAAACGTTATCGTCCGAAAACTAATCAGTTCTTTGTATCCATACCAAAGTTTTATATTTGAAATTTGGTAACGATATGGCAAGTACTTTTTGAGTTAGAGCGCCCAAAATCACATACACACGCGCACACAAAGACATCATTCCGAAAATAGTCTAAACGTGTTCTAGGGTCCTCACAACGTGTATTTCCGTTGAAATCTCGAAGTCGATTTTTTTCGTGATCACAATACTTTCCCATTACTACGTAGAGAGGAAGTAGAAACGTTCTTTTTACTTTCTCCATACGTAGTAATGGGAAAGTATTGTAATCATGAAAAAAATCACTTCGAGATTTCAACGGATATACATGTTTTGAGGTCCCTAGAACACGTTTAGACTATTTTCGGAATGATGTCTGTGTGTGTGTGTGTATGTTATTGTGGGCGCTCTAACTCAAAAAGTACATGCCATATCGTTACCAAACTTCATATATAACACTTTAACATGAGCACAAAGAACTGATTAGTTTTTGGACAATAACGGTTAACCGGAAGTCGAGGTTTATTCGAAATCCGATTCGGTTTTTGCGATATTTCTTCGTTAAAACCTCATTATTGTATATAGAATTCTATACAAGTTTATAGAGAATGTAATTTCCTACAGTTTTCATTTGAAACAATTTTCCATAGGTGTTATTGTTTAGCAGTTATTTATAAATAACCGGTTTTTCGGTTTCCGTTAAATATCTCCTTAAAAACATCGTTATTGGTAATCTTCGTAAGGACCAAAGTTGTAGAGAATATTATTTCTTCCAAGTTCTGTTTGAAACTAATTTTCGTAGAACCATCCATTTCGGATATATTTCGCTTTGTCTTAATACCAGTGTACAGCGCCAACACCATGTGGCGGTGAATTCTGCAAACATTCAAAATATACGTAATTTTCGGCAACAAGGACGTGTCTTCTTTTACGATACGAAATAATAATTTTGTCTCGTAATATTATTCATAATAATTTAAATATCTATACCCCAAATATGGAGAAAGTCATGTGTTGGCCATATCAGATTTTTTACAAAGTTTTCATTTTTACTTTATCCATACGAAATAATGGGAAGGTATTGTGATCATGAAAAAAATCGACTTCGAGATTTCAACGGAAATACACGTTTTGAGGACCCTAGAACACGTTTAGACTATTTTCGGAATGATGTCTGTGGGTGTGTTTGTGAGTGTCTGTGTGTGTGTGCGCGCGCGCATGTGTGTGTGCGCGCGCATGTATGTGATTGTGGGCGATCTAACTCAAAAAATACTTGCCATATCGTTACCAAGCTTCACATATAACACTTTAGCATGAGCACAAAGAACTGATTAGTTTTTGCACAATAACGGTTGAACATAATTCGAGGTTTATTCGAAACCCGAGTCGGTTTTTGCGATATTTCTCCGTTAAAGCATCATTATTGTATATACAACTCTATACATAGGTTATAGAGAATGTAATTTCCTACAACTTTCATTTGAAACAATTTTCCATAGCAGTTATTGTTTAGGAATTATTTGTAAATAATCGGGTTTTTTTGGCTCCCGTAAAGTATCTCCTTAAAATCGTTGCAACTGGTAATCTTCGTCAGGACCAAAGTTGTAGAGAATAATATTTCTTCCAAGTTTTGTTTGAAACAAATTTTCGTAGAACCATCCATTTCGGAGATATTTTGCTTTATTCGTAAATTTTCGTAATTTCCAGTATACAGCGCTCCCGCATGTAGCGGTGAATTCTGTAAACATATTCAAAATATACCTAATTTACGGCAATATGGATGACTGTATTTTTTTATGATACGAAATAATAATTTTGCCTTATATTGTGTTTGGACAGGAACTCAATTTATTTCAATCAAAGTAACCCTGCCTCTAGTACTAGTGGACTGTATTAATTTGGTAATTAATAACCACCAATGGCTCAATTGACTTACCTCTTATTGTTAGCCGTAGTGGTTTCCATAGTTATTCCGACTCCGTCTCCTTCACGTCCGTCTGGGGTTGCTCGCGGTTAGGACGACTTTCTAACAACATGATTCACACTCAAAATCACATACAATCACATTACTAGGTAAGCCAACGAACCCTGGTGGCATTTTAGCAAACTAAATGCGTTGTGGGCGCAACATACCGCCCACCAAATTTGAGAATCAAATTAAGATACCGAAATACCCAGGAGAAAGGCAACTAATGATAAATACCTTAAGAATAAGAAAAAAATACCATAATTAACACTAAGTGTTGGTCCTAAGGGAAGGAGTAGGATATGTTATTTCTTCACTCTGGAGGGGGCTTTCACCAGAGACTTGAACAAAGGATAGCAAGCCCACGGAAAAGGGCATATGAGAATGAGCAACACTACCTCAATGAATAATCCTTAACCTAAATATCTTAAGCTAAAATAAAGAAAGAGAAAGAAAAAAAAGAAAACTTAAATACTAATTCCTAATGATCAACTGGTAGTTTAACCAGTTTAGACGTAGGTCTTTTAAAGACCCCATGGTTTCCTCGTATAGTAGCAACCCTAATTCGACTATCCGATCCTGGATGAATTCTTTCTATCCTAGCAATTGACCAGTTCAGAGGCATGTTACTCTCACCCTTTACAATAACCAAATCGCCTTCTGAAAGATTAGGATGATCCTTTGACCATTTAGATCGTGATTGGAGTGTGGTCAAGTATTCATTGGACCAATGATTCCAGAAATGTTGACTGACTTGTTTAACAAGTCTGTTAATATTTGTGTCCAACAGACTGTACTCAGGTACACTGACTAAAGGTTCGCCTGTGAGAAAATGACCCGGCGTGTTTGCTTCATATTCATTAGGATCTGATGACAAAGCAGTAAGCGGTCTTGAGTTTAAGACTGCTTCAATTCGGCAAAATACAGTGGAAAGTTCCTCGAACGTGAGCGCGCGATCGCCAATAATTCGTTTCTGAAGGTTCTTTGCAGACTACGTGTTTGATTCCCACACACCTCCGAAATTTGGTGCATAGGGTGGATTAAAATGCCATACCATTTGTTACTTTCAAGCTTAGAAGATATCATACCTTCTCTAAATAATGATTGGAACTGTTTATTGATTCCCGTAAGATAGTTATTAGTACCCACAAACCCTGTTCCGCAATCAGAATAGAGGTCTGAACATAGACCTCTTCTTGACACAAAGCGATCCAATGGTGCTAAGAATGCCTCAGTGCTTAAACAAGAAAGTACTTCCAAGTGACACGCTTTAGTTGCTAAGCATATAAATAAGCACAGATAGGCTTTTGAATTCCTCGAGGACCTCCTTAGAGATTCCTTAATCAGAAATGGTCCTCCAAAATCTACTCCAGTGTGTAAAAACACACGTGCTGACAAAACTCTTGCCGGAGGGGGATCTCCCATTAATGGGACTTTGGGTACAGCCTTCAACTTAGTACATGTGAAACATTTCATGATACCGTGACGAATCACGCTTCTACCTGATAAGATCCCAAATTTAAATCGCAAAAGATAAAGACGCGTGGTTGGCCCAGCGAGCAAATATACTTTATGGAAATTATCAATGATGAGATTTGTTAAGGTGCTCTTTTTAGGCAAAAGCCATGGATACTTACGGTTGTAAGCAAGATTGGCATTCTTTAATCTGCCGCCCACCCTAACACAACCATTTGAATCAAGAAAAGGAGTTAATCTTTGAATTGCTGTTGAACAACATTTATCCTTTTTTAACATCTCAATATCTCTTGGAAAATAAACTCTTGTGTTACACGAACACAACAAATTAAGGCAAACTCAAGTTCAAACAGTGATAAAGCACCTCTTATTTGTTATTGAATGCAGGATTAGTGCTGAATTTAAAAGGTAAACAATACGCTAAAACTCTCTGTAATCGAGGCAGCGAGGAGAAACGATCAATAAATGAAATATCATACTGATGCTTTGCTGCCAACATAACATCCCGATGTTTACATTTGAGTTCAGGAAGATTATTAGACAAGTACCTACTCGTCAACAGAATCTATCTCCCAATGCTCCAATGAGTCAGTTACCCACAGAGGCCCATGCCACCATAATTCGGATTCTACTAACTTTTCATTTACATTTACATCAATACCCTGCAAGCCGCTAGAAGCGTTTGGCAGGGGGTGTCACAACACCAAGTGAACTCTTACCTAATTCCTCTGTTGGACTGTCTTATCGCGTCTGGGAAAAAGGATCTGTAGTATTTCTCTGTTCTAGCGATTGTTTCGACATATTTTCTCCTGTACTCTGATCTAACATTACGTTCACTAACACCGATGGGGACGACTATGCCGCCTACGTCTTCAACGAATTCGGAGCTTTCGAATTTTTCAGATAGTTTCCTTTTGTAATCAATTCTTCTACTCTTCAACGTCTGCCATTTCAGTTCCCTCAATACGCCGCGTCGAGATGTCCTAGACCCCCTCTGATACACTCGCATCATACCGATATTCTCCTTTTACGAATCTAGCCGCTCTACGCTGAACTTTTGGGGAAGAAGACCACGACTTCCAGGGTCAGCCGGGTTTGACTTGCCAGAAATATGGTTCCATTCAATAGCTAAGCGAAACTCATTTATTAAAGAGACCCTGTGGGCCACGAAAGTGTTTAGCATATGAGTAGGAGTTTTCAACCACGCAATAACAGTTTTTGAATCTGTCCAAGCAAATATACGCTGAGTATTTATCCCCTTCGAAGATAAAGAATCAAAAATGAAATTAAACAACTTAGTCAATAAAACAGCACCCAAAAGTTCTAATCGAGCCATCAACAAATGCACTTTACCAACCTTTGAAAGATCACCCGATCGCAAATAAACAACAGCACAATATCCACGATCGGACGCGTCACAAAATCCCAGTAACTGAAAATAACGATGAGAGTTGTCAACGACACCTTCTTTAACAATACATCTGGGTATTTTTATTTTAGTTAGGCAAGATAACTGCCCAAGAAAGGTTTTCCATGCCTTCATAATCTGTGAAGGCAATTCATCATCCCAATCTACCTTTCCAAAGTTCCTGGATTAAATGTTTCGCCCAAAACACAGTTGGACTCACCCAACCCAGAGGGTCAAATATCTTTGCTATAGTTGATAGAACTGCACGTTTACTAGACACGTCCGAAGAACAATCAACATGGTAAGAAAAATTATCAAAACTTGGTTCCCAATGTATTCCTAAAATCTTTAAAGATTGTTCACCACAAAGCTCAAAAGAAAATTTAGATTCACTCTCTTGTGATGAAATATCTTGCAATATCTTTGGCGCATTAGTCGCCCATTTATGGAGCAGAAAGCCCCCTGATTTCATAATACTGTTTAACTGAGAACCGAAAGGTTTTGCTTCCATTATAGAGGAACATCCAGTAATCAAATCATCCACAAATATATCATTTGCAATGACTGACACAGCTAAAGGAAAATGTTCGGCTTCATCACGAGAGAGCTGTTGAAGAACCCTCATAGCCAAGTATGGTGATGAAGTTAAACCATAAGTTACTGTCCTTAATTCATACTCTTGAAGTGAAGAACTATTATTTGGACGCCAAATAATATGCTGATATGCTCGGTGCTCCGGCTGCAATAATATCATTCGGTACATTTTTGAAATATCAGCCGTCAAAGCAATGGGATTCGATCTGAATCTTACTATCAGATCAGCAATATCTCGATGTAAACTTGGACCCTTCAAAAGCATCTCATTCAAAGAATAACCAGAAGCAGATTTGCTAGATCCGTCAAAAACAACCCTTAGTCTAGTAGTTTTACTTGCTTCCTTGATTACTGCATGATGAGGCAAGTAATAATTTCCCGATCCCCATTTCACTTGAGGCATACGTCCAAGGTCTAAATATTCCCTTAGAAATGCATGATAATCATTGCTTAGATGAATGTCATGATTTAATTTGCGTTCCAAATTAAGATATCTTTTCATGGCTAGGATTTGTGAATCCCCCAACTCTACATTGTTAAAACCATCCTTAAACAATAAGGAAACAACATAACTACCATCCTTATCTCTATAATGATAATTCTCGAATTGAAAATTAGCTAAAGTGTCCTCTGGCGATTGGGATCGAATTGTTGGTATCTCTTCGATCTCCCAAAATTGCTTAATAAGGTTATTTAAGTCTTGGTTCTTATTAGTAACTATTAATGATGTAATATTTACACAAGAATGCAATCCAGACGAAGTAGACTTAACAGGTCCAATAAGGACATAACCAAAAACTGATGGCCATGCAGTAGGAATACCATTAGATCGTATGACTGGCCTATCGAGCATTATTTGTGAATACACTTCGGCGCCGATTAAAATATCAATCTCTCCAGGTTTATCAAAATATGGGTCCGCGAGAATCAAATTACTAAAATATTTACGTAACTTCACTGGCACTGAAGTACTGGGTTGTTGCGAAGTTATATTAGGAATTACAATGGCATCGGTTGTTATTTCAACTTCTGCCTCGCGTGAACGAAGGACCAAGGACGTTATCCCTTTTGTGGAAGTAACCGGAATGCCAGCAAGACCCAAGCATGTCACAGGAGAATGCCTACGTGAAAGGCCCAATTTTTGCTGGCAGCTAACAGTAATGAAACTAGCCTGAGAAGCAGGATCAAGAAGTGCTCAAACACTTTCAAATGAACCAGATCCCGATTTAACTGATACTACTAACGTACCCAATAGCACCATTGAGAACTCCGATGTCACATGACCGGTGGAGCATGAAACCGAATTTGTAGCAGCATTTTCATCATTCGTTTGAGGAGAAAATTTTTCATTAGATTTATCAAAAGAGAGAGACTGCGAATCAGATTTGATGCCACTGCCATCCGAAACGCAAAGTAAAGAATGGTGCCTTTTTGAACAAATTCTACATACTGCTTTGGATCTACATAGATAAAATTTGTAACATATATTTTTGGATTTTACCCATGGCCTCCGACTTTGTACTGATATCGAATTAAATTGCTTGCAATGATATAATCTATGTGGTTCTGCGCAAAATAAACATCTCACTGATTTTGTTGTATCATTCGCGGATGCTAACAAAGAAGTTTTCTGGGACACAATCTTATTTGCTCCAAAAACCCTACCATTCGCTTGAGGATTTTCTTTAATTCCGGAAGTTTGCAAAACATCTAAATAGTTTCGCACAAACTCTAATAAAGTTTGCACAGAAGGAAATTCAACATGATGGTTCTCCATTTCAAATTGCTTTCGCGTATTTTTATCGAGAGCCCTGGAGGCTAAATAAAATAGCATAAATTCCCCATTATTCGGAAATTTTATCGTCCTTAAAGCACCAATATTTTCCGAGAATGTGTCCACAAAATTCCGCAAACCTTCGATGGAATCATTATTTAACGGAGGAAATGCGAAAAATTTATCTAAATAATGAAATGCTAGGAATGTATTATTCTGAAATTGCTGAACTAATGAGTCCCAGGCAATGGAATAATTTTCAGCAATTAGCGGCTAACACGACACTACCCTTTAAGCATGTCCCTTTGTACAACCGAGTAGATAATGAAACTTCTCAATGTTCGTTAGGTTTGGATTTATGTGAATCAAACTAGTAAACACATCATGAAACTGCTTAAACTGTGAAACATTCCCACCAAATGTAGGAATGTTAATCTTGGCCAAACGAGCAGACTGCATCGAATTCACGGAACGTTGTTCACTGTGTGAACCAAATGAGTCATTCGGGAGTACTTGACTGGCTACCGCCTTTATCTCATGATACATGCCTTCTACTTGATCCACTACACTTAGTTCACTGTCTTGGACTTCCAGTCCCAATTCAATTTCTGCTTCACGCATTTCATTGTACAACGATAGAAAAGATTTGTATTCTTCATCCAACGAACTATACCGACTACGAAATACAGGAAAAACAGTTGAATTCTCAACAATCGTAAGAGATAAACTATGCAAATTTTTAATAGTTCGTATTATAGCATCTCGACGCACAGTAATCAATTTAAACCGTCGCTGCCCTCTGCTATCCATTTTCTTTTCATCCTCCATAATGACTGTGAATTACGTTAATATTAAATGATAAACAAACTTGATATGCAATATACTAAGCAATAATACCTACAACATTTCGAGAATACGTGACTAACCACAACGAATAGACGGAGTCGTATTAGCCAATTTGAAATAATTAGAAAACTAAAAGAAAATTATATATACATGGAAATTACAACACACACGCAAGTACAGCCATTGATTAGACTAAATAAAGTCACTAGAAATACAGTTGCCTTTCGCCTAGGATTATACAGAGTTCGATAAACAGATATCCGGCCTGAAGGACCAAAAAATGTTCGGACAGGAACTCAGTTTATTTCAATTAAAGTAACCCTGCCTCTAGTACTAGTGGACTGTATTAATTTGGTAATTATTGGTTAATAATTACCAAATTAATACAGTCCACTAGTACTAGAGGCAGGGTTACTTTAATTAATACAATCACATTACTAGGTAAGCCAACGAACCCTTGTGGCATATCAGCAAACTAAATGCGTTGTGGACGCAACATAATGCTATTCATAATATTTGAAATATCTATACCCCAAATATGGAGAAGGTCATGTGTTGGCCACATCAGATTTTTAAGTTTGAGGTGGAGAATATAATACATTCTGGAAATACCGGTGACCACCTGCACTTATTCTCAGTAAGATTGATTAAGTCTTGTAAGTAACATCGAATATGTTGTTGCCTTTAACGTACTTTGTGTATTGAAATAGGAAATTCGATCACATTTTCATATAATATTAGTCGTAATTGACTCGTATTTTTAATTTCTCATATGCGAAGTATATTGAGAAAGTATTGTTATCGCGAAAAAATTCGACCTCGAGATTTTGACGGAATATACGTTTTAGGTGTTGCTTAATCCGAAAAAGTGGTTTTCACAATGCCGTCTGTCTGTTACTGACTCTAGAGGCTAAACGGTAGAGCGAAAATGAATGAAATCTCGTACTTATGCAGTTTTTCATACAGAGCAGAGTATATGAAGAAATGGTTGGCATTGCTCAATAACCTAGGAGGGAGTAACAAGAATACAAAGGAATTGGCTTATAAAAGTATAGTGAGGCCAATACTGATAATACATATAAGAATAGTTACAATGTAGTGAGGTTTTTCGCGGGTTCATTGTAGGCCTTTACGGCTACAGTAGCGGTCATGAGGCTCACAAAGTCCTCACCCTACCAAGCAATCCCCTACTTCTCCAACACTAAGGCACAATACATTTCTAAATATCCTTCCCGTGACACAAATAAATACTTTATATTAATTCATATAGCTACACTTGTTTCCTAATCTATTATACATAATTAATTGTGCATAGTCAATTTAATTCTTCGTTTGAAGCACTTGACATTATGATTAGCCATTGTACGTAAATCACAGAAAAATAGGAAATTCCGAAATTTTTCATTTTTTTGGAGTTTTTCCGACTCCATTGTTTCAATCCTATTAGAAAACCATGGACTCAGTGCAGCAATCTTATAAAATTGCAATTTTTATTAGTCAAACTTGGGACATTAACAGTTCCGTAGAAGAAAGAATGATATTTAATTTTCCTTTCTCTCCATACGTGGCATTCAGTAAATTGTGTTTTCCTAACGAAATTGAATTCGAAATTTCAATGAAAACTTGTTTTAAAGTTCATGTGATAACTAAAAAAAACTGCTTGTCGAATTAGCGCAAAACTTTTTATTCAAACTTTTTATAAGAAAATGGTCTGATTGGATTTCGGCTAAAATTAATTGACCGGAAGTGTTCACGTGTTCACCCTTGTCATTTTTATTTTCTCATACGTAGTAATGGGAAAGTATTGTATTCATGAAAAAAATCGACTTCCAGATTTCAACGGAAATACATGTTTTGAGGTCCCTAGAACACGTTTAGACTATTTTCGGAATGATGTATGAGTGTGTGTGTACGTGTGTGTGTACGTGTGTGTGTGTATGTTAGTGTGGGCGCTCTAACTCAAAACGTACGTGCCATATCGTTACCAAACTTCATATCTAACACTCTTACATGAGAACAAAGAACTGATTAGTTTTTGGACAATAACGGATAACCGGAAGTCGAGGTTTATTCGAAACCCGATTCGGGTTTTGCGATATTTCTTGGTTAAAATACCATTTTTGTATTTACAGTTCTATACAAAAGTTATAGAGAATGCAATTTCCTACAACGTTCATTTGAAACAATTTTCTATAGGAGTTATTGTTTAGGAGTTATTTATAAATAACCGGTTTTTCGGTTTCCGTTAAATATCTCCTTAACAACATCGTTATTGTTATCTTCGTAAGGACCAAAGTTGTAGAGAATAATATTTCTTCCAAGTTTTGTTTGAAACTAATTTTCGTAGAACCATCCATTTCGGATATATTTCGCTTTTTCTTAATACCAGCCTACAGCGCCAACACCATGTAGCGGTGAATTCTGTAAACATTCAAAATATACGTAATATACGGCAACGGTGTGTCTTCTTTTACGATACGAAATAATAATTTTGCCTTATAATGCTACTCATAATAATTTAAAAATCTATACACCAAATATGGAGAAAGTCATGTGTTGGCCACATTAGATTTTTTACTTTCTCATACGTAGTAATGGGAAAGTATTGTATTCATGAAAAAAATCGACTTCGAGATTTTAACGGAAATACATGTTTTGAGGTCCCTAGAACACGTTTAGACTATTTTCGGAATGATGTCTGTGTGTGTGTATGTTATTGTGGGCGCTCTAACTCAAAAAGTACATGCCATATCGTTACCAAACTTCATATATAACACTTGAAGATGAGCACAAAGAAAGGATTAGTTTTTGGACAATAACGGATAATCGGAAGTCGCGGTTGTTTCGAAACCCGATTCGGTTTTTGCGATATTTCTTTGATAAAACATCATTATTCTATATACAATTCTATACTAATGTTATAGAGAATGTAATTTCCTACAGTTTTAATTTGAAACAATTTTCTATAGGAGTTGTTGTTTAGGGGTTATTTATAAATAACCGGTTTTTCGGTTTCCGTTAAATATCTCCTTAAAAACATCGTTATTGGTAATCTTCGTAAGGACCAAAGTTGTAGAGAATAATATTTCTTCCAAGTTTTGTTTGAAACTAATTTTCGTAGAACCATCCATTTCGGATATATTTCGCTTTATCTTAATACCAGCCTACAGCGCCAACACCTTGTAGCGGTGAATTCTGTAAACATTCAAAATATACGTAATTTACGGCAAGGACGTGTCTTCTTTTACGATACGAAATAATAATTTTGCCTTATAATGCTACGCATAATAATTTAAATATCTATACCCCAAATATGGAGAAAGTCATGTGTTGGCCACATCAGATTTTTCGTTATTTTATTCTGAGAAGAATTCACTTCTGTAAATACTTATTATTAAAAATAGAGAAAATATAGTTTTCTACAAGATTTGTTTGAAGCATTTTTTTCACAGAAAGGATTGTTTAAGAGGTAATTTGATTATCCTTCTGAGTTAAAATATGATAAAATTTTTCAATTGTTGATCGCGATGCCTACGCTGCCAAGGGTAATTTAAATTGCAATTAAAAATGTCCAAACGACATCTAGCGTCATGTTTTTTAAACAGATTTTCTTGTAAACATTCACAGCGATTCCAGCGCCGTCAAGGATAATTTTAATTGCGCTTCGACATTTGGTTATCTATAGCAATATATAACAATTTTGTTTACTTATTGCTTTCTCAATGTAAAAAGCGATTCAAAGTATTCTTCAAATTTAGGAAATTATTGAAAATAAAGAAAATATTCACGAGTGAAATTACCGCCATACCACCTCTCGATTGCCTGTTACCGATTACGTTCTCAACCCAACTCCCTGCGAAGAGGGTATTGTAAGCAGAGTGCTTAAGCAAGGTGGAGAATAGAACAATGCAGGGAAATAGCGGGAGAAACATAAAAGAGAGAATCAAGGGAAAATGAACATAGATGCTGTAATGCATTACAACTAAACGGTTTCTTTCTCGCTTTAGACTTCTTATTCTATTTCTTCTTCGTTTTTTATTGCATATATCGCTTTTGTTCAGCATATAACATTTTTAAAAGTGTTTCAAAAATGTTCGCAGTAAAATTGCGAGTTCTTCATAGTAGTAGACCAAGTCAATATGTCAGTAGTATGTCGTATCTTCAGCGTTGTCCCTCGGACGGATTGCGGTTCTATGGTTTGGAGCCGTGTGGTGGGTGGGCCTGAACCGTGGGCTGTAGGACTTCTGTAGGGGCAATGGAGTGGACTTCGTCGACCTGAGGCCGGTGCTGGACTCCTGTGGGTTCCTGTGGTTCTGGTGTTCACTATACGGCCGAGGCAGCGGATGCGGTAGCGCGTAGGGTTTTTTTAGGTTAGACGAGGATAAAACCAATATATCTGTTAGAAAAGAGTCCGCCAACATTAACCCCAGGGAGTCCAAGAATAGCGGTAGAGTGAGAAGTAGAAAAACAAAATAGTTAGATCAAGTGTCGGAGAAATCCAGAACGAAAATATCCGTAGAAAACACAATAAAAATTATTATTATGAACTGCCGAAGCATTCGAAGGAAACAGTCTGATTTTTGCCACTTAGTTAAAAGCCATCGTGCAGACGTTGTATTGGGAACAGAGAGCTGGCTATCGGGCGACATTAATTCTAACGAGATTTTCCCATCAGATTACGTGGTGTATCGCAAAGACAGGAGGGAAAGAGTCGGAGGCGGAGTTTTCATCGCCGTCAGAAAGAGTATATCAAGCCAATTAGAGGAGTTTGACGTCAGCGAACACTGCGCAATGATATGGTGCTGCCTTAGTACGAGAAATGGTAAAAAGTTATTTTTTTGCTCAGTTTACCGCCCATCAGACTCGGGAGTCGAGAACATTAGAGAACTCAGTCGTGCATTGCAGGTGATAGCTAGGAGAAAGAACGATCCAGTAATCATTCTTGGGGGAGACTTTAACCTTCCATCGATCGATTGGAAATCCGTAACCTATGTTAGTGGTGGAACAAGTAATGGGTATAAAAATAAATTTTTATAAATAACTTTTATATTTTAACATTTATTATACTCGTTACTTCAAATTTGGTGAAATTACCTGCATAAGTTGCGTTTTACTGGTGCAGGCGGTGTTATATTCAATTGAACTGGATATCAAGGCTGAAGACATTTCTTGTCTTATACAAATCAACGAAGCGCAACACGAGTAATATCAAAGGTAAGTAATCGGTACTATTACACAATCACTATGGGTGTAAACGTGCTTTGATTGCTTTTAATACGAGAGAGAGAGGGGGGGGGGACAAAGGGAGGGAGGGTGAGAGAGGGAAATGACTTTCAATACAATTAATGTTTCTGATGCCAATTTGATCTCCATAAATAGCTTGAACGATTGAATCTTTACTCCCGCTGATATTTCAATGGGCATTACGCTAGTAAAGTTTTAAAGGAGAAATATAAGACTCTAATTCCCATTAAAAGCTTACCCATATGAAAGCATTAAGGTTGTTGCTTAGGTAGATGATTGTTGGACCCAGAAAAATTACCACTTTTTTCCTATAAAAACTATAAATTTACGCTAATCCTACTTGGATTGAAATTCTGTCTTCAAAAATAAGAAACTACAATTTATATCCTATCCGATAGTTTAAGTCTCGAGTTCGTATCTTCACGGGAAATAATTTTAAAGTGCAAATATAGAAACCTCTACACCAATTTACATGTTTTCTTATGGGCCAAAATTGGGGCAAAAAGGGGCCGAAATAGCCATCAAATTGGGAATTTCGAAAGTTTCGGATTTTTTCCTTCGGCTGTGGGGCAATAATGGGGCAAAACAGCCATAATGTTACGAATTTATACAATATCGGATTTCCTCCTTATGTGGTAACTAAAAACCCATAATTTTGCCAAATTTCAAGTTTGTATCTCATTAAGAAGTGTCTTATAATGTTCACACTCGTATTGGGTAGAAATGGGGCAAAACCACACCTAACCAATTGAATTTTTGCTATTTTTTTAATTATATCTTCGGTCGCAATGAATTTCTATAATGGTGCCATATTTCAAGTCTGTAGTTCATATGGAGCTGTCTCATCATTTTTGTTCTCGTATGGAGTAATACTTGGGCAAAAGTGCTCCAAAAATGAGGATTATTATAATATAGGTTTCCTTCATTAGGCATAGTTTAACAGTAAAGGCATTAAAATATAAGCCTCTGATTCCCATTAAAAGCTTACCCATATAAAGCATTAAGACTGTTGCCTAGGAAACCTATTATTAGACCCAGAAAAATTGCCACTTTTTTCCGATAAAAACTATAAATTTACGCTAATTCTACTTGGATTGAAATTCTGTCTTCAAAAATAAGAAAATACAATTTATATCCTATCCGATAGTTTAAGTCTCGAGTTCGTATCTTCACGGGAAATAATTTTAAAGTGCAAATATAGAAACCTCTACACCAATTTACGTTTTCTTATGGGCCAAAATTGGGGCAAAAAGGGGCCGAAATAGCCATCAAATTGGGAATTTCGAAAGTTTCGGATTTTTTCCTTCGGCTGTGACGAAAGACCTATAATCCTATTAAATTTCAAGTTTCTAGCACATCTGGAAATGCCTCAATTTTGTATCCTGCCAAAGTGGTTACAAACCGCTATATATATATATAAATACTAAGGAAGAGGAAAGGTAAGTAAGGATATTTTGGGCAACTAGGTGTTGAAGGAAACCCAGTGAACACTTACCGGAAGTAGAGCCGCTGGGGTGTTGGAGAGACACATTTGTAGAGGTTAGAGCTTTCGGGATGATCCCTTCGTCAGCACAAGAGAGACACAACTGATATGGCAGTGACACTGGGGTGAAGGTGTGGGGGTGGAAGGGAAGGGAGCGTGGAAAGGTCGGGGATTGGAGGATGTAGAAGGGGGAGGGGGGAAAGAGAGGGTGGAAAGAAGGAAATATTAACGGATATTGAGGCCGGGAGGAGAGAAAGAGTTTAAGATTTGGATATGGGCGAGTTCCCATTGACGGAGTTGGGGGGCGGAAGCGTCGTGGGGCCATCCGCGCCCTCTCGGACAGGAAACCTTCTTACACAGACCACGCCTTACACATTACCTCTCTACATCACATCTCCCACAAAGACGCAATCTTCCATTCACTTCTCCATCGGTTATTCAATGTTCCACTCTCTCCCGACAATTTCAAAAAAGAACTAAACACAATTAAACTGATCGCACTAAATAATGGTTATGAACACAACTTCGTAAACAAACTCTTCAACAAAAAATATTTATTCGCCGGCCTTCTCCCCAAAAAAACCGGGATAAATTCTCCAAACTCCCTTTCATTGCCGGCCGGGTTAGACTGGTAGGCAGTGCGCCTGCCTTCTAGCCCAAAGGTCGCGGGTTCGAATCCCGCTTCGGGCATGGATGTTGTGATGTATGTTGAGTTTCTGTAACAGAATTTGACGGTGCAAAGTGACCTTAGCTGTCGACGCACCTAAAAACCTAATTACTACTATTACAAAACCCTTTCATTAGCGCTCTATCACACAAACTGGCCAATCTTCTCCCGAAGGAAGAATACAAAGCTGCCTTCTACACACCCCACACCATCGGCAAGTGTCTCAGCAACAGTAAAGACAAAATAGAAAATTCCAAGAAATCCGGGGTCTATCTACTAAAATGTAACTACTGCAGTGCCAAATATGTAGGTGAAACAGGAAGAAATTTCATAAACATCACAAGTGCTACCTAAAGAACGACTCATCATCCCATTTCGCCAAACACCCCTTAGATTAAAACCATAATAGTTTTTCTCCCCCACCATACTCCATCTCGCAGATAAAGGACAAAAAAACTGATGTGGCCAACAAATGACTTTCTCCATATTTGGGGTATAGATATTTAAATTATTATGAACAGCATTATAAGGTAAAATTATTATTTCGTATCGTAAAATAATACACTGGCCCTTATTGCCGTAAATTAGGTATAGGTATTTTGAATATGTTTACATGGTGGTGGCGCTGTATACTGGAAATTAAGAAAAAGCAAAATATCTCCGAAATGGATGGTTCTACGAAAATTAGTTTCAAACAAAACCTGGATGAAATATTATTCTCTACAACTTTGGTCCTTACGAAGATAACCAATAACGACGTCTTTAAGGAGATATTTGACGGAAACCGGATAAACCGATTATTTATAAATAATTCCTAAAAAATTACTTCTATGGAAAATTGTTTAAAATAAAAGTTGTAGGAAATTACTTTATATATAAAATTTGCATAGAATTGTATATACAATAATGATGTTTAAACGGAAAATATTGCAAAAACCGAATCGGGTTTCGATTAAACCTCGACTTCCGGTTAACTTTTATTGTCCAAAAACCAATCAGTTCTTTGTCGTCATACTAAAGTGTTATATACGAAATTTGGTATTATAATGGCAAATACTTTGAATTAGAACGTCCACAATCACATACACACACAGACATCATTCCGAAAATAGCCTAACGTGTTATAGAGACCTCAAAACATGTATTTCCGTTGAAATCTCGAAGTCGATTTTTTTCATGAATACAATACTTTCCCATTACTACGTATGGAGAAAGTAAAAAGCAAAATATCTCCGAAATGGATGGTTCTACGAAAATTTGTTTTAAACAAAACTTGGAAGAAATATTTTTCTCTACAACTTTGGTCCTCACGAAGATTAACAATAACGAAATTTTTAAGGAGAAAACCGAAAAACCGGTTATTTATAAATAACTCCTAAACGATAACAACAATAGAATATTGTTTCAAATGAAAGTTGTAGGAAATTACATTCTCTATACCGTGTGTATAGAATTGTAAATACAAAAATCTGATGTGGCCAACACATGACTTTCTCCATATTTGGGGTATAGATATTTAAATTATTATGAATAATATTACTAGGCAAAATCATTATTTCGTATCATAAAAGAATACACGTCCTTGTTGCCGTAAATTACGTATATTTTCAATGTTTACAGAATTCATCGCTACATGGTGTTGGCGCTGTATACTGGTATTAAGATAAAGCGAAGTATATCCGAAATGGATGGTTCTACGAAAATTAGTTTCAAACAAAACTTGGAAGAAATATTATTCTCTAAAACTTTGGTCCTTACGAAGATTAACAATAACGATGTTTTTCAGGAGATATTTAACGGAAACGGAAAAACCAGTTATTTATAAATAACTCCTAAACAATAACTCCTACAGAAAATTGTTTCAAATGAAAGTTGTAGGAAATTACATTCACTATAACTTTTATATAGAATTGTATATACAATAATGATATTTTAACCAAGAAATATCGCAAAAACCGAATCGGGTTTCAAATAAACCTCGACTTCCGATTACCCGTTATTGTCGAAAAACTAACCAGTTCTTTATGCTCATGTTAAAATGTTATATATGATGTTTGGTAACGATATGGCACGTCCTTTTTGAGTTAGAGCGCCCACACTAACATATACACACATACATCATTCCGAAAATAGTCTAAACGTGTTCTAGGGACCTCAAACATGTATTTCCTTTAAAATCTCGAAGTCGATTTTTTTCAGGAATACAATACTTTCCCATTACTACGTATGGAGAAAGTAAAAATCTGATGTGGCCAACACATGACTTTCTCCATATTTGGGGTATAGATATTTAAATTATTATGAATAATATTACGAGGCAAAATTATTATTTCGTATCGTAAAAGAAGACACGTCCTTGTTGCCGTAAATTACGTATATTTTGAATGTTTACAGTATTCACCGCTACATGGTGTTGGCGCTGTATACTGGTATTAAGATAAAGCGAAATATATCCGAAATGGATGGTTCTACGAAAATTAGTTTCAAACAAAACTTGGAGGAAATATTATTCTCTACAACTTTGATCCTTACGAAGATTACAAATAACGATGTTTTTAAGGAGATATTTAACGGAAACCGAAAAACCGGTTATTTATAAATAACTCCTAAACAATAACTCCTATAGAAAATTGTTTCAAATAAAAACTGTAGGAAATTATATTCTCTATAACTTTTGTAGAGAATTGTATATACAATAATGATGTTTTAACGAAGAAATATTGCAAAAACCGAATCGGGTTTCGAATGAACATCGACTTCCTGTTTTCCGTTATTGTCCAAAAACTAATCAGTTCTTTATGCTAATATTGACGTGCTATATATGAAGTTTGGTAATCATATGGCACGTACTTTTTGAGTTAGAGCGCCCACACTAACACACACCACACACACGCACACACACTGACATCATTCCTAAAATAGTCTAAACGTGTTCTAGGAACCTCAAAACATGTATTTCCGTTGAAATCTCGAAGTCGATTTTTTTCATGAGTACCTACAATACTTTCCCATTACTACGTATGGAGAAAGTAAAAATCTGATGTGTCCAACACGACTTTCTCCATATCTGGGATATAGTTATTTAAATTAATATGAATAGCATTATAAGGCAAAATTTTTATTTCGTATCGTAAAAGAATACAGTCGTCCTTATTGCCGTAAATTACGTAAATTTTGAATGTGTACATATATCCAACGGTACATGGTGGCGGCGCTGTATACTGGAAATTTAGAAAAAGCAAAATATCTCCGAAATGGATGGTTCTACGAAAATTTGTTTCAAATAAAACTTGGAAGAAAATTTATTCTCTACAACTTTGTTCCTCACGAAGATTACCAATAACGACGTTTTTAACGATATATTTGACGGAAACCGAAAAAACTGATTAATAAAAAATAATTCCTAAACAATAACTGCTATGAGAAATTGTATCAAATGAAAGTCGTATTAAATTGCATTCTCTATAACCTTTGTGTGTGTGTATATATATATATATATATATATTTAGGGCAACTAGGTGTTGAAGGAAACCCAGTGAACACTTACCGGGAGTAGAGCCGCTGGGGTGTTGGAGAGACACATTTGTAGAGGTTAGAGCTTTCGGGATGGTCCCTTCGTCAGCACAAGAGACACACAATATATATATATATATATATAGATATATATATATTATAATGATGTTTTTTCGGAGATATTTCGTCGGAACCGAATCCGGTTTCGAATAAACCTAAACTTTCGGTTAACCGGTATTGTCTAAGAACTACTCAGATCCGCATGCACATACCAAAGTGTTATATTTGAAATTTGGTAACGATATGGCAAGTACTTATAGCGTTAGAGCCCACACTATCACATATAAACACATCATTCCGAAAATAGTCTAAACGTGTTCTAGGGACCTCAAAACGTATATTTCCGTTGAAATCCCGTAGTCGATTTTTTCATGAAAATAATACTTTCTCTATATTACGTATATGGAGAAAGTAAAAATTATGAAAGCATACAGTCGATTTTATTGTGTTATTTTAATGGGAGATGTAAATGGTTTCCATTGGAATCGAACCCAGCACTTCTTTCGAGATTTTTTTCGTCACCACTTTATCATATGTGAATCGAGCATTCTTTCCAAATTTAGAGTTTCTATCTCTATTTTCTCTCGAGTTATCGATAGAGGGGGTGGTTAGCAATGTTATGGTCGCGGGTTTGAATCCTGCCGAGGTCATGTCAAAATAAAAATATCATTATTCGCATTTTTTGTAGCGAGCGGGTTTAGCGTTACATCCGACAAACAAACCAACCAACAGATCGCGGAAAATATCTATAGAATTTCTGAGCTATATAGGTATAGGGGCATTCGGTGTATGTTTGGTGCAGGAGAGTATATATCGCTTGGCAGAAGAGCGTGGGGAGTTTGATACATCTAGGGAGGAATATGTTATAGCGGCAGTCAATGCAAATTGGGTGGCATAAATCAGGGAGTAATTTCGTGAGTTGGGTGGTCTATATCGAAGGGCAATCAAGTGATTGATGGTCGTATATATATTAGGCCCTAATAATTAGGGGTTTGTTCTGCAAGTTGGGTGGCATATATTCCAGCAGATTTTTGATTCGTTTTTGGTGGCACACACACACGCACACCCTCACACACACAACCTCACACACACACAACCTCACACACAAAATCTCACACACACAACCACACACACACAACCTCTCACGCACACACAACCACACACACACACAACCTCTCACACACACCTCACACACACACAACCTCACACACACACAACCACCTCCACACATACAACCTCACCCACGCATACATCCCTTCACGTACTTCTTCGTACGCACTGGGATATCAAAAGAAATTTTCTGATTCTATTGTTACCGTAATATTGTCAGGCTATCTTAACCCATCGATACGGCTAAAGCGACCGCGTAAATTAACCTAATACATCTCTGAATATTCCATTTAATCTTCTTCTAGATACTTCTCAATCTACAACGTAGCAGCGAAATTAGTTGAACCAAGTTTTCATCATTTTATAATTCCTTTATACCAACCTACAAATCATTCATTGCATAATTTATCCTCTTCTCTGGTCACATTAGCAGGTATAACATGCTCCCATGGCGGCGAGCTCTTATGGGCGCCAAATTTGAAAACGTCCTTCGCTTGCGTGTTTCGGATACCGTTGTCGTCGCCTGGTTGATGTAGGATGGGCTTGGTTGTGCAAATCGCAAAATTCTACGCACGATGCGTACAGGATCCCTCATGTAATTACAAATACCTCATATGATGGAAAGGTATTAAAAACGTAAAAACAATGTATCGCAGGAAAATGAATGGCGATTTTAATATAAAACATGAGCCATCAATGTTTTAATTCATATCACTGCTTTTTGACATATTCATTAATCATCCTTTGCTTTGAGGTCGTATTGTATTTTGAAATATGATATGAAATCGAATAATTTCGCCATTCTTTGACTACACTGTCATCTACTTCAATACATGTCATAACGTTATTCGTGTAAAGCAGGCGCTCTGAAGGCCTCTTTGCGAGCTCAAGGAGTCTCTCCTTGTCATCATCTTCTCTCTCGATCGCTGGAGTTTCTTTGGGATCATTCGAATCTTAGCGATTGCTAGTATATCCATTTAATTGTCAGGAAGTTGCTACCATGCAATCGTCGAAATGTGCGGGATGGTGAGACATTTGGTTAGTTAAACAGAAAAACATTTCTTTCTTCAGAACTTGCTATTAGCTAATTACAGGTTTTTTGGAAAGTGCAAATGATTTATAGTATTAGCAATTCCACTTCTTGTTAACAATAAAATACAAACACCAAAAACAAGCTAGGGAAATACGGCGAAAGTAGATATTATAAGAAATATTATAATAATATGTTATAAGAAATATTACAAGAAATATTATTCTCTACAAATTTGGTCCTTACGAAGATTACTAATGACGACGTTTTTAAGGAGATGTTTGACGGAACCGAAAAAACCGATTACTTATAAATAATTCCTAAATGATAACATCTATGGAAAATTGTTTCAACTCAAAGATGTAGTAAATTACATTCTCTATAATCTTTGTATAGAATCGTATATACAATAATAATGTTTTAATGGAGATGTTTCGTCTAAACTGAATCGGGTTACGAATCAACCTAGACTTCCGGTTAACCGTTATTATCAAGAAACTAATCAGCTCTTCGTACTCATACCAAAGTGTTACATATGTAATTTGTTGTTAATATGGCAAGTAATTTTTGAGTTAGAGCGCCCACAATGGCATACATCCACAACACACACATACATCATTCCGAAAATAGTGTAAACGTGTACTAGGGAGGTCAAAACGTGTAATGCCGATGAAATCTCGAAGTCGATTTTTTTCGTGATCACAACAGTAAAAAATCTGATGTGACCAACACATGACTTTCTCCATATTCTCAATATATTTAAATTATTATGAATAGCATTATAAGGCAAAATTATTATTTCGTATCGTAAAAGAATACCATCGTCCTTGTTGCCGTAAATTACGTATATTTTGAATGTTTACATAATTCTCCGCTACACGGTGTTGGCGCTGTTTACTGGTATTAAGATAAAGCGAAATATATCCGAAATGGATGGTTCTACGAAAATTAGTTTCAAACAAAACTTGGAAGAAATATTATTCTCTACAACTTTGGTCCTTACGAAGATTACCAATAACGATGTTTTTAAGGAGATATTTAACGGAAACCGAAAAACCGGTTGTTTATAAATAACTCCTAAATAAAAACTCCTATAGAAAATTGTTTCAAATAAAAACTGCAGGAAATTACATTCTCTATAACTTTTGTATAGAATTGTAAATATAATAATGATATTTTAACGAAGAAATATCGCAAAAACCGAATCGGGTTTCGAATAAACCTCGACTTCCGGTACTCGTTATTGTCGAAAAACTAATCAGTTCTTTATTCTCATGTTAAAGTGTTACATTTGAAGTTTGGTAACGATATAGCACGTACTTTTTGAGTTAGAGCGCCCACAATAACATGCACACACACATCCACAGACATCATTCCGAAAATAGTCTAAACGTGTTCTAGGGACCTCAAAACATGTATTTCCGTTGAAATCTCGAAGTCGTTTTTTTTCATGAATACAATACCTTCCCATTACTACGTATGGAGAAAGTAAAAATGGACGCCTTAGAAGCGATTGAAATTATCTGCCACCGGAAAAGAAATGCTATGTTAGCTAACGAGCATATTTTCACTAACCACTCCCCTGTCTTAGATTTACCCCACCCATTGGAATGACCCCGTCCACACTATTTACCACCCCCCCCCCCCTTCCCGCAGTTGGTATCCACTCTCGGTTCTGCTACTCCAATAACCCCGGGGTTTTCCTACACCCCACGGTGCCCTTGAAGCCGACCACCCTCACTCCTAGGCATCCTCTCAATACCCTGAAACCACCCACCCCCCCCCTATAGTTCGATTTACCCACTATCTCGAAGTTCCACTTGCCTGACAGCGCACGTTCTCTCCCTCCCCCCTCCCCGTCCCCTCCAACCCCACTCCTCAGTCTGTATATATTCCCGACACCTATACTCTCCTGTTCACCTGATGATGCTATTGTGTAGCAAAACAATGGTCGTCTCTTGTTATTAAATGCAAATAAAATTCGTGGAAAAAGTACTAGTGTTACAGTTATTTATCCTCCAAATATGGATTTAGATTAGTTTAACGGGAATATGTTTTTCTTATGAGATTAATGGTTATATTTTATAAGGGATGTATGTTTGGTTTTTAATAACAAAATAAGAAAATTAGTTGAATAACTCGATAAAAATAAACTTTGAGGGCTGAAATTCCCGGAGATTAGAAATGGCTGAGGTATAGACCTTTAAAGAGTGAGAGAGAGACAACCAGAAATAGAATTTTAGTAATATTGATAAAAAATATATAAATAACATTAATACTACGTTCGATTTATTTGCATTAAATTCAGCTTACGGAAAATTCACCGACTTGGTCATTTCGAGCAAATTTTAATCTTATTTTCGAATTTTTGGCCTTTATTTAAGTGCATATGCATAGAAATGACCGAGGACAACAATACTGGTAACCATAGAATCTTATTATTGAAATGTTAAAAAAATTTCTAAAACTCGAGAATAAATTCAAAAAATGAGCGAATTCGGATGAGATTGAGTATTCGACGGTAAGAATAAGAATTCTCATTCATGTAGATAACTTAATTTTAAAATATTTTAAAGAGTAAAATAATAAAAGCCTTCAAACCAAAAAGGTGATTTTTACGTCTTATCTTATGGAAAAAGACTTTCATCCTCTGGAGTCGAATCCGTGACCTTTTAAGAAATTTTTTCAGTTATAACCTAAAGATTCATCAACATTGAAATAACTGAGAAATTTCAGGCCTCTAAGTTTATTTCTAATCGAGTTATTCACAAAATTAAAGCTTACTAATCATGATGACCATTACGATTTTATTATATACATACATACTGAAGAGGAAAGGTAAGTAAGGATATTTAGGGCAACTAGGTGTTGAAGGAAACCCAGTGAACACTTACCGGAAGTAGAACCGCTGGGGTGTTGGAGAGACACATTTGTAGAGCTTAGAGCTTTCGGGATGATCCCTTCGTCAGCACAAGAGAGACACAACTGATTTGGCAGTGACACTGGGGTGAAGGTGTGGGGGTGGAAGGGAAGGGAGCGTGGAAAGGTCGGGGATTGGAGGATGCAGAAGGGGGAGGGGGGGGAGAGGGGAAAGAGAGGGTGGAAAGAAGGAAATATTATAGTCGCTTCACAATCGGAAGGCTCTTGGCCTACTTAGAGCAAGTAGCCAATCACGAACGTTTCCCCTTCCATCGCCCCTCTCAACTTTCGTGCGGGAGAGCAGATATCGGTCGCGTTGCCAGCTCTTGCGGATTTTCGCCTTCAGCTGATATACTACGCAATTTCTAATGGCAACGCATCCAGATGTGATCTCTTCGAGAGCAGGAGTGAGACTGGTTTCCTCCCCACTACCTTCCCAAACAAACCAGGCCAGGAGTCTTTAGATGTTGGAGCGACTATAACGGATATTGAGGCCGGGAGGAGAGAAAGAGTTTAAGATTTGGATATGGGCCAATTCCCATTGACGGAGTTGGAGGGCGGAAGCGTCGCCCGGGAGGGCGCGGATGGCCCTCACTGTGAAACAAACATTGAAACTGAGATTGTGGTTATTCGCATGCACGGCCACGGGTAGCTGTCGTTAAGACTAACGCTGTTACGATGGCCGTTCACGCGAATGTTGAGGGAATTGCTGGTGAGTCCGACGTAAAAGGCGGGGCATTGGGTGCAGGTTAGAAGGTAGATGACGTTGCGGGTGGTATAGTTGGTAGGGGGTGTTATGGGGTAGGTGATGTTGGTGGTGGGGTTTGAGAAAGAGTTGGAGGGTGGGTTTATAGGGAATGTTAGGCATCGTGGTCAGCTGGAAGCAGTCACGGAGGTGACCAGAGACACACAGGGGGAGGAACGAGTCACGAAGTTTCTCAAGGAGCAGTCACCAGTCAGAACCAGTCACCAAGCCAACAGACAGGTGAATCCGACACTCAGGCATTCGAAGGGTCATCAGACGTGCCAGAAGGGAAGGAGGAAGTTCGCGCTTCCCGAATTGCGAGGACCGCAGATGGGCGTCTCCCGGTATTACGAAAGCCGATAGCTTCGCCAGGGAGAACGTTCCCATGGGTATTATATGTGTAACTTACATTTGTTATAAAACACATGTTTGTATTTGAGGGTAAGAGTATTTTGTAAGAAAGCTTGTTTATTATATGTCTAATGTTGTATTGCTTTGTATTATAATGTGTTTCGGGATAATATATTTTCCTTCATCTACATCTACATGATAGCCCGCAAATCACCAGACTGATGGGTGGCAGGGGGTGCAGCACACCAAAACCTACATATATTTACATCTACATGATACCCTGCAAATCACCAGACTGGTGGGTGGCAGGGGGTGCAGCACACCAAAACCTACCCAATAACGTCCCTCGTGGGAATCACTCTCCTGTTATGATCCCGTATGGTCCTTGGGAAAAACGAGCGCTGATATCGCTCGGTCCTACAGTCGATCTCTCGTATTTTATTCTCGTGATCGTGCCTGCCCATGTACGTAGGTGCCTCTAATATTCCTGAGACCTCCTCTGAGAGAACTTCCGACCTAAATTTCTCCAGAAGCCTTAACCTAGCGCTAATTCTGCGATCCTCTAGCGATATCCAATTCAACTCCTTCAACAGTGATGTGACGCTTAATTTTTGCTCATATTTTTGCTTTACGAATCTGGCTGTTCTTCGTTGGATTCTTTCTAACTCAAGTATCTGTCCCATTTCGTACGGATCCCATATGCTGGAAGCGTATTCCACCTGAGATCTGACCAATGATAAATAACACGTTTCTCGTACCTGTTCTGTGCTACTTCTTACTATTCTGCCTACGAAGCCCTATTTCTGATTAGCTGCGCCTACGATCCTTCGAATATGCATATTCCATGATAGATCACGACAAATGGTGACTCCTAAATATTTAACGTACTCTGCAGATTGGATATTCAATCTATCAATTCTGTACTCCGAGTCTAATTCATTGTTCTTACTCTTCCAGAAACTCAATAGGGAACATTTGCTGTGATTAACTTCGATTTTCCAATCTTGACACCGTGCTGAAAGGGCGTTTAAATCTTCCTGGAGCGATTTTTAATCATCCTGGCTCATTATCTCCTTATATAAAACGGTGTCATCTGCGAAAGTCTTATTTTGCAGCGAACTACCGAGCATAGTATATCGTTTATATATATCAGGAATAGTAGTGGGCCTATGACAGTTCCCTATGGAACACTTGATGCGACTTTTACCGGGTATGAAGATTTCCCATCAATGACTACTATCTGTTTTCTGTTGGAGAGGAGGTCTTTTACCGAACTCACGATATTAGGGTTTATGCCGTACTTTCCTAGTTTTCCTATTAATTTATTATGGGGTACTTTGTCAAACGCTTTTTTAAAATCAATGAAAATGGCATCAACCTGAGTGTTTTTCTCTCCGCATTGTAACAAATCGTTTACGAACAGGGCGAGCTGCGTTTCGCATGACCTACCTTTCCGAAACCCGTGTTGGTTTTCGCTTAGCGAAGAACGACCATCTAAATAACGCAGAACAGAGCTAACGATTATATGTTCTAGAATCTTACACGATAATGACGTCAAGGAAATCGGTCTATAATTTTCGGGGTTCTCTTTATCACCGCCTTTGTGGATGGGCGTTACGTATGCTAGCTTCCAGTCTTTTGGAACGGTACCATGTGCAACGGATTTTTAGAATATTATTTTCAAGTAAGGTGCGATTACCGAGGCTAGCTCTTTCGACACACGCGCGGGTATGCCCTCCGGCCCTGGAGACTTATTTTGCTTAATCGACTCTAGCTGGTGCGCGATACCTGTTTCAGAGAATATCAAATCTTCCATCGAATTTCCCTCATCATTCAAAGCTGGTTCCTCAAATTCGTTGCTCACTGAAGTCAACGCTTTCTGAAAGTGTTCATTTAACAAGTTCGCTTTTTCCGCGCTATCATGTACTACATCACCTGCCTCCGTTCTCAATGACGCTATGGTGGGGCCTCTACCATGAACCTCTCTAACGTACGACCATATTGCTTTCGGATTTTCTTTCAAATCACTATGCAGAACTTTCTTTTTGTAATCATTAAATGCTTCTTGCATTGTTACTCTAGCTCTTGACCGCGCCTCTCTGTATTGTTGCCGTATCATTGACCTCTGTTCCTCTGTGACTTTTGAAGAATTGGTATTTAAGCGAGCATGAAGTTTTCTTTGCCGTCTAAGAGCGCATCTAACTTTCTGGTTGTACCATCTTGGTTCCGCACCATCACGTTTAAGTTTATGTAGAAATGAAGAATATAACGTCCCTCGAGGGAATCACCCTTCATACAGAAGTTAGATGGCTGAGTAAAGGAAAAGTTTTAGCTCGATTTATAAACCTAATAGAAGAGATAAAAGAGTTTAAAAAATCCGGAAATGAACATGTTACGGAACTTTATGATAGTAACTGGATATTAGACTTGGTATTTCTGACCGATTTGACAGAAAACTAAACGATTTAAATGTGGAACTCCAAGGAAGAGGAAAAGAGGTAGCTGAAATGATGAGTTCTATTTACTCATTCAAATCTAAGTTGGACCTATAGATATTTCATCTACGAAATAAAAACATTCAACATTTTCCCTATTTGAATAAACAACTAGTTAAAAGTGATATCAATGTTGCTCACTTCACTCAATAACTAGATGTTCTTAAAAAGCAATTCAATGAACGGTTTCTCCAATATTCTGAAATTGAACCCACGATTTCCTATTATTTAAATTCATTTTGCTCTATTGACGTGAATAACGTTGCCAAGTCCATTTCAAACGTATCTAACAGTAAAGTGGAAGATATCGAACTAGAGATAATAGCACTACAAAGTGATCTAATTTTAAAGTCACATGCAAAAGAAGAAAATTTTTGGAACCTTGTCGACTCCACCAAATCCCGTTTTTGCGCAGTATTGCTTTAAGAATAAGATCTTACTTTGGATCTATGTATCTATGTGAAACCCTCTTCTCATCAATGAAGATAATTAAAAATAAAAGCCGTTCAATACTGACTGACTCCCATCTAAAAGATTGCCTACGAGCAGGGACGTCATCCTATACGCCAAACTATGAGCAGCTAGCTGCCAACATGGACTGTCAAGTATCCCATTAATGTGGTATGTACATGCTCATCATTCTAAGTAAAAGAGTAAGGTCAATTATTAAAATATTTTAGTTTTCATTTTTTTTAACCATATTAGTTGCTAAATGTATTAAGTTAGATATCTCATCGTGTCGGTTATCGAGATTTATAAAATAGATATATGCAAAAATATGTTTTTTATGCCGGTGCCCGCCACCATATCTCACGGTGTGAAAATTGCCCAGTGGAGGTGAACGGTTGAGAACCACTGCCCTAAAGGAACTCAAAATCTCCTCGGAGCCGCGCTTCGAGGCGTCATTGGTGCCAACATGCGCCACCACCCGCAGACCAGAGCAGCCCGTGCCAACGACCTCTTCCAGAACCACCTTCGTCACCTGGGGCACCGTACCTCCTGGTATACACCTGGAGAACACCCGCTCCACCACTCCCTCCCGGCGGGCCCTTGATAGCAAAGGCGCCCTAACGTTTTTACTGTAGTTTATTATAAATATCCAATAGGAGAACCCTGTGAGATGTGCCGTCCTTGCTTGCACGAGGACGTGTAAAAAGGGGGCAACACTATATATATATATATATATATAAAGTATGTCTCTCCGTCGCTGAAGAAGGGCGTCAGCCCGAAAGCTCCATATTTGTGTCGTTTTTGTTTTTTTGTGTTTTTCCTGTGTCCTCAGCACCCCCAGCGGCTCTTCAATCTAGTTAAGTGTCCACTGGGCTTCCTCCAACACCTTGTTGCTACCTTTATTATTACCTTTCCTTTTCCTTAAGCATTCATATATATATATCACGTTGAGAGATACATTGTAGAGGCGAGAGTGAGAAGGAGAGAGCGAGGGAGGATGAAATCACACACACTGGCGCACGCACGCACACTATACCTATAACTAGCAGAAGTGCCCGGTGAATTTGAACGGAGTTAGTGAATCTAAAACGTCTACTGTGTATCATGTAAACATCGAAAGAATAACATAATGCACAGTTTTAACCGTCGAATAAAGGGAAAATGAAGAAAACCGGTTATTTAGACGACTGAAGAAAATCCTGCACTGTGAAAAATCGAAAATTACGTGTAAAATTATCGGAAAATAATTATTGAATTAAGCTCTTTGTCCCCCCAATTTTTTTATCATCATACTAGCTTTTCGTACCCGGCTTCGCCCGGGTGCATTTCGGACTGCAAATAGTTATACTTTTTCTGTCTTAGAAGACAGCTTGAGAAAATGATACAGACTAAAACTTCTCCCCTCCTTTCTGTAAACTACATTAGGAGTCTTGAAATAAAGTGGAAAGAACACGAAACGAACCAATACGAAAACTACAAAAACCACCATGAAAAAAGAAATGAATTAAACGCTAACCAATACCCGGTAGAAAAGGATGTAAACCGACAAATAAATAATCGTGGAACATAAATTAAGAGTACAACCAAAGAATATAAGTTCAATGTAAAAACCACCAAGAAAAAGAAATGAATTAAACTGTAACCAATAGCCGGCATAAAAGGTGTAAACCGACAAATAGGTAATCAAGGAACAAAAATCAAGAGCACAACCAAAGAATATAAACATAGACTACAAAATGAACAACTAAGAACGAAAACAAAGAAAACAAACAAAGAACACAAAAAATGGACACGAAACGAAAGCAAATGAAAACAACAAACTTACCAAAACCAACCAACGAATAATCTCCTAAAGCTCAATGTCTCTGATGATGGCGACTGACGCTTTCTATTCAGTTGCTAAATAAACAACCAACAATCACAAAATAGCGTGTCGTAGTGATGAGTAAATATTGATTACGCGGAATATGAGTTTGTATGTCAACATAATAACAGGAGAACCTAAATAAGAATACCTATTATTACTCTAAATAGATATAAAATTATTGATCTTAATTGTGTTTTCCATCGTAATTAATTGAATAATAGATTGAGATATTCGAACGAATCGATTTTAAATAATGTAGTAAAATGTTTTACTTTTCTAACGTAATTAATTACGTGAGTGTATCGGTAGTGTTTACATTTTACCCATGGAACCGCAGACACGAATTCTTAATTTTAGTTCAGAAGACATAATAAAGTTCAACAAAAGTATTATTCAAATAAAATCTTTCGAAATTCACTGCGTTACTTGTTCAAAATGTTAATCTAATTTAGTTCTCGTATTAAATAAACAATTAATTTTAGAAGAAATTGCTAAATATTGGCCACCAGAAATTAAAATGTGATTGTTTTTTCTATTGTTATCTATAACAAATCATTTAAATGTTAATTGGTTTCTTTTAATGTTCTTAAATTTTAAAACATGATTTAAATGGTATTTGTTTCGTATTTATATTTTTAAGTTGGGCTCCCCGTTAATATGTACGTAAGTGACGAAACCATGCAAATGTATATGCCAACGCTGAAATAAATTGTATTGTTATTATTATATTATGTATTTACCATCCATCCAATTTACGTAAATGAATATAGGTGCGGCCGCAATTAGTTACAGTGGAGGGGCAGCACTAATTGTACTGGCAAGTGCTTCCATCTACCAGCCAGTTTGCATAACTAACTGATGAGACCGTCCGGTCAGGCCGCGACAAAGACATCAAGCGTTTTCTTATAGTAGATAGCCTATGTTACCGTCAGGGTAAAATTGTATACCTATGTGAAGTTTCGTAACGATATCTTCAAAACGAAAACTGTAAGTAAAACCAGCAAGAATATATAATCACCAGAAAATGGATGAACACAGGAACAAACGAAATTAATTAATTTAACGAAAGATAAAAAGTAAATAGAGAACGTTTAAGAATCAGACTGAATATTATCCTCCGACCATTAGCTCGATTCTCTCGTCCATGAGTTCCGTTACGAGAAAATTATTTATATCATCAATACATTGGAAACAATGAAACGATATATCCAATCATAATTTGTGGAAAATCTATGTCAAATTATTTAAGTTACTTACGTAGTTTTCAAGACAGCTTGCTTCGGAGAACTCGACGCCACACGAAAATATCATTAAAAACTATTTATTAGTAATTAGTCTAATGCCCGTTGAAATATCAACGGGAGAATTATAGATAGATATATATATTATTATTATTTTCATTTGAAATAATTAATACCACACTTTCACATATAAAATATTTTGTCATATTTCTAGTGACTATTCTGTTGTTGACGGGTTATCTTTAGTTATAGTTGCCTCTCTTTCCCTCCCTCCCTCTCACACACTCTCTCCTACTTCCCCCTCTACTCCCTCCCCTCTCTCCCCTCCTCCTCTACTTCTCTCTCCCCCCTTTCTCTCGTATCAAAAGTATTCCAAGCACGTTTATACCCATAAGGATTGAATTAACAATATGATATAGAGGTCTAACAATGGAATTGGTAGGCAAGGCAACATCCCCTTAAAATGGCAAGATTTCCTCAAACTGTGTTAATTAAACGTTTATGTTGAGAAATTTCGAACCGTAGGCGGAAAAATATGAACAAAATAAGAAACTTTATAATGTTTTCTTAAAAGTGGTTCATATCTGAAGATTGTAGTCTAAATCTTTCTAATTTTAATTTAAAAAAGAATGAAAGCCTGCACGTCGAAATGTTCATTTTTACGTGTTACCTAATGGGAAATGGAAATTATCCCGTGGAGTCGAACTCGGGGCTTTCATCTCGAGTTTTTTCTATACATTAAAACCTTTTATTATTATATCGTAATGCTATCCTGAAAATTTCATCAAATTCGGTTCAGTCGTTTGCGAGATATTAAGTTTCAAAAAGCATTACATGACAAAGGGACACTGTCTTTTATATTAGCTTTATGATATTTCAATTAAAATCAACATATATTTGCTTGCTATGTAAAGAAATCAAATTCGCAAACAGAAATTGAAAAACTATATTACGTTAAAAAATTTCCCATATAAATGCATTGGCCTTCCTACTTAGGCGACAATAGAATGTGTCATGGTAGCTTATAATTGGTATTGTCATAAAATTGATAAAATCGCGAATTTTTCTGATTCTAAACGCATTTTTACGCTAATTCAATCAGGATTCGGTTTCTGTCTTCCATAAAAATGAACCTTGTTCTTTCCTTCATAGAACCATCCAAGTCTCAAATTCGTACTATATTTATAAGTAATTTAAAAATTCAAATGAAAAATAAGCTGCACTCATCCCTATGTTATTCAAATGGAGAAAATGAAAAAAGAAAATATTTAAAAAAATTGATAAGGTTAATTAAAACGGCATAAAATCCTGACTACACCACTTAACTATTTATTCCGATTAAAATTACACCTTCCTCTTGTTTCTACGTGCTGTATTTGCTGAGCTATAAAAACATACATACATACATGCATGCATGTGCATACGTACATACATACAAATACTTTTCTTTATAGATACCGTGGAATTTCAACCTACGATGTAAACATATGAAGACAGCATAGTTATAGCACACGAAATATCGTTTTTATAGAGAAGAAGAGATAGAAGTGTGATATATATATATACACAGGGCCGTGCCCAGACATTTTGCCGCCTGAGGCGAGATATAATATGGCGCCCCCTTAATTTTTTTACTAAGTAATTTTATTATATGTTAGTCGAAAACAATAGGAAATAATAAAAATCTATTTATTCAAATCCATAATCACTTATATTTATGAAAAATCTCAACTATACATAGTTTAATTTTCATAACATTTGAGTCAGAATCTATTTTAAATTTTTCTTTGGAATCAATGAAAAAATTATTTTCTTCGTGATCTAATTGCTTATGCTTATGCCGTACTCTTAGTCTTTCTTCTGTAACAAACACTGGATCAATTTCTAGTCTTTCCGCAATTTTTTCTTCTGCTACTATTATGTCGTCGAATCCTGTCGTGCGTATATCTTTTTAAAAAATCAATAGTTTGATCAATGGCTTTAATACATTCTGAAAGGTCAAGTTTAGGGCTTTTTAGTAATTTTGAGACAATGTTTGTTTTAAAAAGTAGACTTTCTTTTGTGATATTCAACACCAGATAATTTTTTATGGCCAACTATCGTCCGCTTTAAAAACTGTAAAATAGTAAAGTATGGCCTCTTAACTTTTTATACGAGTAATATTGAAAATATACTAACACTAACAATTATTTATAGTATTAATTGATATTTGTACAACAAAATACATTTACTCCGTATTTCTGTGGACTGTCTCAATTAAAAGGGGAAGCGATAATTTTGAAGTTATACAACTACCATATCTTTCAATCTACTATTTTCAACAATAAAATAACATAAAATATTAACACGCAAAGGTTTCCAATTAGCCCATAATCAAGAAACCCGAAATTCGAAAAGAATAAATCTATTTAATGGAAATGCAATTTAGCTCATAAAATAACGCAATTTGACAGGACTCAGATATTCTGTTCGATTTATAAACATAAAAAACATGATGTTAGTCGGTCGCGCATTAAAAATTACTCTTTGGACCACCACCTAACAAGCAAAATTGTTTTATTTTTGAGTTTTTGTCGTGATTTTTCTGAAAATAAAATTAATAAATATGGATTTAAAGTATACATGATTGTACTGCAAAAATAAATGAAAATGGTTTTCCTACGTCTCTCAATAAATGTTTAATATAATATGAAATACTGACACATTTATAAACCCTGTTCCTTTCAGTAAAAGGTATTTCGTTGATCTGCTAGTAGAAAACGCAGAACGTATCACTTTCCTTCCTTCTTGGAATCGCAGAAAATATTTATATCGAACTAATTTAAGACACAGGCCAACAGAGTGTCATCTAGCTCTTTCGCATTACTAACAAGGAGAGTAGAGAGGCTAGTACCCTCGGATTTTGTTCAAATTTCACATGGTGATAGCTGATGTGTTCCGATTTAACGTGTAACTTGCCGTTTGTGTGAATAGGCCTTGGTTGTCGAGATATCGCAGTTTGAATTTCGGCCGATTTCCGCGTGCGCGTTAAGACTCGTGAAAGCCGTTGATAGGACGAGCTGAGTTGGTAAGGCGGTGGGATAATAACCCAGACGTCCGGGGTTCGAGTCCCGGTTGTCGAATTTTTCTTTTTTCATTTTTATCTTTTTTAATGCTGAAAAAATGTACAATTCCCATTATTAATTTATTACGACTGTAAAAATTTTAATTGTACTATTTTTCTCGATTATAAGAATATATTTTTTATCTTATAGTTGCGATTCAGCAATCTTTTTAAATAAATTCTTACACTTTTTATTGCTACAAAGTAATCTGCATCATTATTTTGTATTATACATCAATACCTTATAAATTAATTATTCAGAATTTTCTATCGATTTGGTCAGTTTACTTTGAGATGTGAAAGTGTTCGGATGTGACGAAGGAAGTTTACGTGATCTCCTTTCGAAGAGAAGGTGATGCAGCGTCTAAAGATATGTAAGTATTTTATGAACGTTTGGCAAATGTATTCGCCGAATTAAGGCAATATATAATCTTAAATAAATGTTCTTTTTGTAAAATTACAATATAATTTTTAAATTCTCGCGAGAATCAAAGGAGTTTCATGGTGTCTACGGAGAATTATTGCAATATAAGCTACATGAATGGTTTACCTAGCCTTAAGTCTATTTAAGACGCATCTCCTATCATGTTTAGGTAGTACCAGTGAATTTTTTTCTCTTGCCATTACAGGTGATACGGAATTGTGATAGCCACCAATTTCTTCAATTTCCAATATCAAACCTTTACCCTTTATTTCATCGGTCCGTGTATATTTGAGTGTGAGGAATTTTTCTCATCGCTGGATGAAAGGGATTTATTTCTTCATCCACCGCTGGAACGTTTACACCACAGCAAAGGTAGGACAGTTCGTACCTCTCATCTAAGGAATAAAATCCTCCATATCTCCCTTTAATATCAGGTGTGGTTGACTGGCGTTTAGGCCGTCGCAGGCAAAGGTATCCGATTGATACGAAAATTAGTGTGCACAGAATTTTCAATTTGGATATGACGTAATTATAAATGGGTTGAGTGAGTGTAAGCCTTTCGTTAAATATGGATGAATGGGTTTTATTATAGCAAGTAAAAGACGATTCGCCAACTATATCCCCGCATCGAATTAAATGAAATCAACTCACAAGCAGTTTCGTGCGGCGATATTTTATTTGGGGTAAGCTGGTTGACAGACACTTTACCTCTTAACTGCGTCGACCGCTTATACTCGTCAACCTGTGTTTTCAATGTATGCTTGTGAACTGCTTTTAAGCTTCGTAGTGTATTTCTTTTGCTCTCAGCTGGTTACTATAACCGGTTACACAGGTTAAACTTACCTATTACATATTAACACCTATTGGTGTCCGAGTTGTATTATCTGATGTATGCTTGAACTTTTTCCTACAAAAATATTAGGTATTCTCCGTGATCGTGTTGATTTTGCACAGAGATATCGCTTTTCCGAGTATTAGGCTTTCTTCTAAAATGCAGAAATCTTCGGTTAATATTGACATTGTTGACACTTTAGCTGGCAAAAAATTAAACCTCTAATGAGTGTTGACTCCAGCAAAGGGATGGGACGAATCAAACTTGCAGACCAGTGCATCGTCACCTACTCTACTGCCAGGAAGACACTAAAAATATTACGTGAAAATGTTTTACCATTTATTGGATATAACAATTTTATTGCAAATGTAATATACAAAAAACGTGAGTAATTGAGTCACCTAAATTTTAAGGTAGTGAATGCCAGGAGAGAAAAATACAGTGAAAGTAAAACAAAAGCAAAGAGGGCAAGACAACCATCTATAGCAGGGATGCACAGCTCGAGAGCGCGCGGAGCGTCCGAGCGCCCGCGGGCGCGCCCGAGGAAACGGCGCGCTCTGGCCGAGTGAGACCTATGTGCGAGAGAGAAGCTTCCCCTCTCCCGCTACCACCACAATATATGCTCTGCCGTGCGCCCGCGGGCGCGCTTGGAGCGCGCGCGCTCTGGGAGCGCTGTTTGTGCATCCCTGATCTATAGAAACACCATTACGACCTACTGTACGTCTAAACAGTCGCATTCAGGAAAAAGGTGTGTGGTTTGCATCTCAAAAAAAAAATAAATAAATAAAGAGAAAAGAAGCAAGTCATTGGTGCAAAAAATGTGAGGTACTTTTATGTGTTGTACCATGTTTCGAAAACTATAATACAAAACATTTTTTAAAATTTTGAACTTCTACTGGCTAAAATTAATGTATAATAATCATCGTCTCGCGTTCCCCTTCTGATATTCTTAAATACTTACCCAGATATTTCTTTCGTGTTTTGAGATATTCAAAAAAGAACAAGTTAGGAAAGTGTACAGCGTATGGAGTATTAGAAAGAAATGATATACCTGTACGTAAGGGAAATAGCGTTTTAAAGTTCTTTTCTTCTTCATAAATAGTCCATTTTCTTCCTATTTAATAATACACCATGCACACGTACGGAAACCATAGGTATTTTTGTGAGATTCTTCACTTTAGCAACAATGATGAAATAACCATGCAAGAAATTTTCTTAGTTCAACTCGAATTAAGACTAATTAATTGTGAAAATGTAATTCCTATACGAATGGGATGGTGTTTACATAATTTAAAAGCATTATTTTTGTGAGAATGTTATCGCTATCGCTCCATTCTGCATCTCAGAAACACTATTTATATTTCCAAGAGTACGCAGACCAAACACGCATGAGCGATTAATATTTCACCGGAGAAAGCTTTGGAATAATAGACGCGTCGAATTTTTTCGCGATAATACTTTCTCGATATACTTCGTATATGAGAAAGTAAAAAGGCATGCATGAAAACAATTCATAGTTTTTATCACTTCAAAACTCCATGTTTGGGCACTCGTATTTGAAAACGGTAGAGTATTTTTCTTTCACTCAACGCTTCTATTTTGTTTGTCGAAATCTTCTTTTTACTTTATTTAAATAATAAAAATAGCTGGACTTTCTCATTTTTATTTTATATAAATATGTGCTCTCGCATACTTTTTTGTGGCAAATGTTGTTCTCTCCGAATAATTTTTTAAATTGGTATTTCACCGATCATATAAGAGCTAGGAAGAGGAAAATATGGATTTTTAATTGTTGTTCACGAAATAAATATTCGTATTTGACAATGTATGTAAGTAAGGATTCCTTACGTTGTTAACGTATAAGCTGTCGTAAACTATTTCAATGCGGTGAGTTAGACGATTTTTCTCAAAAGTAATAACTTGAAATAGAAATGTTTTGCTCACTAAAAAGCGTAAAATGAAAAATTCTTTATAAAATATATTTGTGGCTATTTTGAGGTTTAATGCTTGTAATACCATTCATGGCTTTTATAAGTAAAATGTATACTGCAACAATGGCTTCTGAAGCTGAAAACGAGGTTAGAATATAACACAATCCACAATTTTTCTTAATCTATATAATAAACGCTAAGGCAATATGTGGCACACAATAACATTGTATCGCTAAGCAACAGGATATATAAACAGCTGAAACAGCTATTACTGAAACATATCAGGTCTTTGTATCATAATGTTAGTATAGTATTGTAAAATCTGTATTAAAGATTATTATTATTAAGTAGATATTACTTTTTAAAATTAATTTGCGTACAATCTTATATGGTAGATTACCTATATATCATAAGCCGGTAAAAAATTACGGAACTTAAATGATTAAGCGTTTTCATCTACTTAATAACCCGAATCCCTCTTGGTTGGTCAGAGACATTTTTGTTCAATGATAATTTATAACACAAATAAATTCTATCATTTAGCATTTCAATGAATAAGCGGAATTGAACGCTATCATTACTTTTCTTCTACAAAACAAATTATCAACAACTACATCAATTTAAATAAACACAATGACCACACTATCTATACATACCATTTCGGCAGAGGTACATCAGAATGTATCACATTTAGCCAAATCTTAGGTGTTAAATTATTAATAAGAGTAATTATTTATTTTTAAATGTATATCTTTCGATATATATATAGGTACATAACAACTAAGTAGAACTACGTAAATTTAAATAAAAACAAAATATTTACCATTTTAGAAGTAATACATGATAATACTTTTCCGTATTAATACCGCAACCAAATAACAATGTCTAATGTTTATTTACTCAATGTCTCTAGCAACGTGATAAACAGCTTCTGTATATCGCATTGTAATACAATATAAAGTTAAAACCATTTAGATACTGTTTATATGCAACTATATACTTATTAATTTAATTAATATTTAAATTGTTTGCTCAGAATAAAAGTAATGGCTTCAAAAGCAACATGTTACGCTAATTATAATGCGAGAAGAAGGGCGGAACGAGCCATTCAATCTGTTGAAGAAGCAAATCGAAGAAGAACTGAAAGAAATGAAGCCGACAGAGATCGAAGAGCCATTGAAGATGAACAACAATGAGAACAACGTAATCAAAAACAAAGAAGATCTGAGTTTGGAATCGGGAGAAAATCGACTACGCAAGAGAAGGCAAGCAAAACGACGTAGATTAAATGAACGTGCACCTGATGCAGATAATTCTCAACTTGACGTTGCCATTGAAGAACATAACTGTGGAAATATGACTCAGACTTGCAATTACTGTGGTGCGCTTTACTGGCCAAATGAACTCAACACTTGTAAAAAAATACACCAAATGCTGTCACGACGGAAAAGTCTCCCTCGAAGATTTATCCGAAACGCCTGATTTACTAAAAGAATTATTAACAACAAACTCACCTGAAGCTAAAAATTATCGAGAACATATCAGAGAATACAACGCATACTTTAGCTTTCGCTACAATGGGTGCCGAAATCAAAGCACCTCCAGGAATAGGACCCCACTGTTTTCGTATTTACAATAAGGTTTCTCCACTGTTCACGAACGAACAGAACAAACCAGGGTATGGACAACTGTATATATTTGATTCGGGTGAAGCAACAAACAAACGTATGGATTATAACCAAGGCCGCTCACGAATTGTAATGGAGAGATTAGATAAGATGTTACGACAAATAAATCCGTTTGCTGAGTCTTACAATCAAATGCATAGGATAACACGATCTAATCCAACAGTAAAAGTTAGAATGGTATTTATGGAATACCCGAACTTAGACTTAAGAAGAGATATCGCACCTACTTTAAAAACGGAAGTTGCAGCAATACAATGTTATTGTGTGCCACATTTGACTCTCTAATTATTGTATCTGCAATTCAAGAGATCGAAAATTGTGTGTATAAAGAAATTTATGATACTGAGCAATAAAGTTAGACTAGCGCGCAGATGTTCTGCGCGGGTAAAGCTAGTTTAATTATATACTGCTAAGTGTTACTTTGTTGTGACATGGACTTTTGTTATCTTTCATAGGTGGTAATTTAGATTCATTTCCTTTCTATCTTACGATATACCCATCATTTTGCTGGTACGACTCATTTTTAGGCGTGTTTCGCTTACAGCGTGAGCGCCTATTATCGTCGGTCGGTCCGTCCGTCTGTCTGCCCGTCCTCCCGTCCGTCCGCATGTTCGTTCTCGGCTTCTACGCAACGGATTTTCATGAATTTTGATATTAAGGGCTTAAAATCAAAGATGATAAGAAAATCGCAAAAATTAATGGCGTAAGACAATCAGGGGTACCACTTTACTGGTGACAAAAATAAACTTTCCGTGATATCTCGTAAAGTATTGCTCATATCAAAATATTTTTCGAATAAAACTTGCAGAACTAGTAAAGAAGAGTATTTCTTTCCCTATACATTATTATCGTAGGAGTTGCCGTTATTAAGAAAATCATACAAGAATATCTTAATTCGAGTTGAACTAAGAAAATTCCTTGCATGGTTATTTCATCATTGTTGCTAAAATAAACAATCTCACAAAAATACCTTTGGTTTCCTTACGTGTGCATGCAGTATTATTAAATAGGAAGAAAATGGACTATTTATGATGAAGAAAGGAACTTTAAAACGCTTTTTCCCTACGTACAGGTATATCAATTCATTCTAATACTCCATACGCTGTACACTTTCCTACTTGTTCTTTTTTGAATAACTCAAAACACGAAAGAAATATTTGGGTAAGAGGGAGGGAAGTATTTAAGAATATCAGAAGGGGAACGCGAGACGATGATTATTATACATTAATTTTAGCCACTAGAAGTTCAAAGTTTTTAAAAATGTTTTGTGTTATAGTTTTCGAAACATGGTACAACACATAAAGGTACCTCACATTGTTTGCACCAATAACTTGCTTCTTTCTCTTTATTTATTTCTCTTTTTTTAGAGATGCAAACCACACACCTTTTTCCTGCCCCTCTCTTTTTCCATCCAGTTTTCCTTCTAGCACTTCTTTAATCATGCTCTCTCTTCTCAGGTAATGTCCAATCCAGTTCGTCTTCCTCTTTCTGATAGTCTGTTTACTTCCTCGTTTTTCAGCCTATCTGTCCATTTTATCTTCAGCATTCTTCTCCGTTCCAACATTTCGAAGCTTTCCAAGTATTTTATATTATTCTTTCTGAGTGTTCTATCGCTTATGTATTCGGTTTGACTGTCCGCCAATCCGTCCTACGATTCCTTCGGCCAATGTCTCAGGAATCCAGCAACTTGGAAAACGCCATATTTTCCGAATAGGTTAGTCTGTATGAGTGCTAAACATGGTCCAAATTAAGTGGATATATCTTCAGATTGTGGAGAGCAATCGATGTCTTTTTTTGACCCCTTTGTTTAATCTATAACCGAACATATTAACGAAAGCATTAAATCGACGCAGAGAATTATAATTTGCACTTTTAAATTACCTAAAATTAAGATGGGAACTCTGAACCTAAACAGCTCTAAATATGAAGGAAAGGAGTTTATTTTAGAAAACAAAATCCAAATCCATTTCGAATGAGAGCAAACAATTCTTTTTAATAAAAAAAGGGAGAGAAAATTTTCCGATTCTTAACAATGCTATGACAATGAGTCCACTTTGAAATGGGAAACATATTATTCCATTGCATTGATCTAATGTTTTTAAAGATAATTATAAGGCTGTCGATCTCAACCAAAGGTGTAATCTTATGATGACGTCATAATCCTAAAACACGAAAACAGCGCTTTATATAATTTCTTCTGCAATTCTTCCCTCGTTTGTTTAAACTTCAAATGGTTCTATTTAGCTTTCATTGCAAAGCGGTTCACATATCTGCAGTCCAGTATCAATTAAGCTCACTTATTTATCTCCAGATAAACATTTTTATTAAACTTCATAAACATTACTTAAAGTTTTTTCGGAAATGTACTCATTATAATAAACAACGAAAAGCAAAAGCGAGCATTAGTACTTGCATCAGCGTAGGCTGCTCCTATCATCACTGCAATATCGTGTATAAGATCTTGTTATCACTCTACCAGGCTCATTGCAATCGAAGGATTAGAGTTTCACAGATCATTCCTAAAAAAGAGACCGCAAAATAATCTGAGCAACCATATATTTCAAACATGGATGGTTTATCAATACGTGAAATTTAAGAATGGAGTATGGTATTCATCGCTAAATATGATGCTTGTGGAATGTTTGAATGCGACATAAAATACGCGTCTCGCGTGGCACGAGAAGTAAAATTTCCGCAATGGGTGTCTAACATGAGGAATTTACGAATGGCGATATTATTCCGGGTGAATGTGTCTCCGTGATTATCTCTCGAACAATTCCTCTCGTCTCTGTTACAGCACACTAAAATAAAAATTCCAAGCAATATACCAGACCAAATAATAACTGGAAACATATTATGCTCGTAGCGTTAGATTTAATCTGAAAGGAATAAAATCCGTCCAGAAACAATAAACACATCGTTTGCAGCGGATACAGGACACAAAGTGAGGGAAGGGAATAAACTGAATGTGAGGCGGAAATTAAATCTTTGAGAAGCCATAAAAACCAGATGAGTCCGAATCGATGTTGAAAAATGAGAGAGGCGTGGATTGAGAGCACGCGCAGAATGAGGTTGAGGCTACCGGACAGAGAGTTTCCGACCCGAATTTTCGTAGACTGATTTCTCGGAATCCGTTCAAAGTAAAGGGCTAAAATTTTGGATATAGAATTCCTAAATCAATATAAATCCACGACGTGTCTCACTTTTTTGAATTGTTGTCTTTTTTCGAGTGCTTCTAAGTTGTTAAATATCTTTTAATGGAAAACAAAAATGAAAAATATCGCTCGCACGTCGCAAAAGTCATATTTTTCTCTTTTAAATTATTCTTAAATTGTCGATGTAGCATCATTTTTGACAAATAAATCGGTAGAAGTTGTTAATAACTTCGTTTTAGCTTCTAATAGTTTACGGATTTGTAGACTGATCGCGCCACCGTAGTTCTGACGTCATCTGAACGGTCCGCCGGCTTGTCCCTACTATGAGACGGGGAGGAATTTCCTTTTGACCGTCTCAAGAAAGGAGATGAAGCATCTATTCTCCAGATGGCCCTCTTCCATATGACTAAGAATGAAACGTAAACAAAATATCTGTTTACATCCAATGATGCTCTTTAACATCGAAAGAATCGACTAACCACCAGAGCTGCCTTGATAAGACCAGGGGGCCGATTTTGTAACTCCTTCGATTCGATCGAAATCGAAAACTCCCCATTTCGACGTGAAAGCTGGTAAGCGATCGAAATGAAATTATGAGGGAATATGCGATTTTGTAACTAATTTCGATTTCAATCGAAGGAAGTGAGCTCGGTCGAAATCAGTGTTGCAAAATTTATGCGTCGACCGGGTTGGCGCATGCGCAGTTGACTCTGAGAGTCAGATTGTTTTGGTTTGTTTACGTATTTCAGTTAGATAAAAACCTAATTAAAATGAGTAATTCAACGTAAGTCCTAATACAGTATCCTTATAATATGTTAAATAAAACGAATACAGCATACGTTAAGCAAATATTAGATGATTTTTATACGTATTGTGTTTATCGAATCTATGCATTGCTACTTCAAATGTTGGTCCATACCAATAAGCAGTATGGCATCGTGGTCGTTTCATGACAGTATGACAGCAAAAAGAAGGGGCGGTCAAACCCGCCGTCTCGTAAAACCTCAGGTTCAGGGAACCAGAAAAAGAATGACCCTTTCCAAACGAATACTGGCCCAAGCCAGGGCACAGACCTTGAAGGTGAAAATGGTGCATTTGACGACATGGTAACATACTGCATTGTAATTTTTCCATTTAAAAAGAATTCGTCGCGAGCCAGAAGATGTCATATGTGACCGAAAAATCCCAGATAAATATTTATTATAATTCCATTAAAGGAGGGGTCGATACTATAGATCAGATGGCAAGGTAGTACATATACTACAAAGAGAGGCACGAGGAGGTGGCCGTTTTCGATCTTCCATACTTTTATTGGAAAATCCAACATGACATGCTCACAGTGTGTGCTCACATGTGTGTGGAAAGCACAGTATGAAGCGTGTTATTTGTTTAAATTGTTGTGTCAGATGTAGCTGATTAAATTGTTTTTCTAATAAATTTGTTATTATTTCTGTAAATACAATCTTACTGCAAAATTAATGTGATCTTTAAAACATAATGAGGAAAAATATAAAAAAATTGTTTTTATGCAAACATTTATATCTTTATAGTAGATAATGTACATATAATTTCAAATACTTTACTAAAATTACATAGCTTTATTCCTATGATGTTTCTAAATATATAAAAATTGATTCAAAACATTACTGTGGCTTCTTATAGTATTTTAGACGGTGGGCCTCTGAGCCCCACCCTCCCCCCTTGGTAGTCCATGGTAGTGAAAATCGCTTGGTAGTTCTAGGGCTAATGTAGAAGTAAATACATAAATACATATCAATTTTATTAATCATAAATGAAAACAATACACATTTTTATTAAAACAAAAAGTAGAAAAAAATAACAAAATAGAAACTCAAATAATAACGAAGCAGAAGTTATATGTAAGGAAGTTAGTGTCTCACAGCCCATTTAGCCTAATGGTTAAGGCAGCGCTGCCTAAGCCTAACGAAGGTAAACCACAAAACTAGATATTTCTGTACAAAAGGACAGGTTACTACGACTGTCGGGTTGAGTAATTAATTGATTTTGATAAAAAAATATAAGACTCAGTTATGTAGTTCTTAATCCATCTTCTCCAATTCGCTATTCTTTTTCTTTCGATGCACTGGAATGGAACTTTCTTTCTACTTCACGAATCATTGTAAGGAAGGACAAAACTCCTAATGTGTAGATTGCGGATAATGTTGAAAATAACAACACGATTCAATCTGTGTACGTACATGTACATCGCAATTGCATTCACGTAAATTTAATATGTATTTAATAGAGTAATACTGCCGACTACCTTTCTTTGTAAAGACTTCCATCGGACTAGCCACAGGGCACGAGAAAGATTCCTGGGAACCGAGAAACAATTATCACAGCGTATGTAGGTCCAGATTGCCATCTCAAGTGGTATGGATATTTGTACAAACAGACGTAGCTTATACTCGTTTCGTCTCTTAGGTGCGTGCATTCTATATCATCATGTTTTGGCATCGAGAAATGCTTATGGAAAGAAATCACATGGCCCGAGAATTTTCCAATGTAAACCTGAACCTTCGTTAAGCCCTTGTAAATTCGCCAGACCTCCACTTCTCCTCGGAGTCTCTGAAGTATAGCTATTATGATTCTGTCCAGTATACAGTGTGCGACGAGTGAAATTTTTGAATGCTGCCGTCCTACGTAGTACGTACTTTCAGAAAACCCTTAGCATTTCCGATTGCCCAAAATATTTATGAATTACAGGGAAGTAGCCACATATTCACTACCTGAAGCATGTAATAGATGGTGAGCCTCTTGAGAAATAAAAGGCTATGATAATTTATACTTTTTGAGTTTAAATTACAAAGATGCGAAATTTAAAAATATATTTAATTTGTGGAGCGGCTGCCCTAGGGCTGCAGCCCATTTAGTCCATATAGTTAAGGTGCCCCTGGACATATATAATAGTGGACATAAAGACAGTGGACAAAAAGCCTGTGGACATAAACAGAAGTGGACATAAAGGCAGTGGACGAAAAGACTGTGGACATATAAGAGCGGACATAAAGGCAGTGGACATAAAGACTGTGGACATATTTTACGGTGGACGTAAAGACTGTGGAAATAAGGGCAATGGACATATATGCTATGGACATAAAAGAGTGGACATAAAGGCAGTGGACATAAAGACTGTGGACATATCATCTGGGAACCCTGGTGAGCAGTAATTGACATTAATAAACATGACGAAAATTACAACATTTGGGAACAGAAAGACTGACAATGTTAGCTTATTTTTCTTGCAAGTTATCTCTAAATGCAGAAAGAGAGTAACGATTTCGGAAGCTAAATTATTCACACATCCCCAAGTGTTATATGGAAAGGATATGCGACAAGAAATACGGAAAAATTACCAGAATCTCAAAAAAAATCGTTACATGGCATCTCAGCGAAAATAAAAATTATCTCCAAAACAGCTTCGCGGATTCTAACAGAATTCATATTAGCACGCAGCCTTTTTAATTCTCGTTTATGATAGTAGTTATGATTTTTTGAAGTCTTTTTCATGAAAGATTTTAAAATAGGATAATTGCAAATGGCTCAGACTTTTATTAATCCAAGTATGTAGCCGGGTAAAACTGTTTACTTTTGCTATAATTTTTGTCTTGCTTATGAAAAATATTATGTATCCCGAACACAGCCCTTTTATTCTATAAAGCCAGTTTCGCCAACCTGGGTACCGCGGCTCCCTGGGGTGCCTCGAGGTTCTCTGAGGGATGAACGAAAACTCTGGTTCACCCAATTAAGCAAGTGGTTCACATTAGTATTTCGTATTTATCGTTTATAACATATGTTTTATATGCATTTTGATTATTTAACGCTGAGAAATAGGTTTTAGCGGCGATTTCAGTTAGTAAAGACAAAAAGTAGTAATATTTCCAAAAAGATAAAAAGGAATAGTTGCAATTATTACTCGGTGAATTAGTAATAGTTCACCCAGTAATAATTGCGACTATTTATTGTTATCTTTCAGGAAATACTACTACATTCTTCTTATATAGAAGGATGCTATCCTAATTTGAAAAATTCTTAAGGTTGCTGCGACATAAAAAATGTTGAGAAACACCGACGTAGAGAATACAAAATTCCAAATGATTTTAAGACAAATTTATATTATTATTGCAGAAAACTTAACTAGTGCATGTAACGGTCAGTTGGGGTCGCCACATCTGCTGGCACATACGTTTTATCCGTGAGAACCGTTGAGCTAGAGCTATAAGATCCTTTTTGAAGACAAAACGGCAAATTACTCATAATCTTCCTCCAAAACGAAAGAGTTGGAATCCATATCAATAACTTTCAGACGGCAAGACTTATCCGCAGCTATTCTATTCTGGGGGCCGATTTTGTAACTCCTTCGATTCGATCGAAATCGAAAACTCCCCATTTCGACGTGAAAGCTGGTAAGCGATCGAAATGAAATTATGAGGGAATATGCGATTTTGTAACTAATTTCGATTTCAATCGAAGGAAGTGAGCTCGGTCGAAATCAGTGTTGCAAAATTTATGCGTCGACCGGGTTGGCGCATGCGCAGTTGACTCTGAGAGTCAGATTGTTTTGGTTTGTTTACGTATTTCAGTTAGATAAAAACCTAATTAAAATGAGTAATTCAACGTAAGTCCTAATACAGTATCCTTATAATATGTTAAATAAAACGAATACAGCATACGTTAAGCAAATATTAGATGATTTTTATACGTATTGTGTTTATCGAATCTATGCATTGCTACTTCAAATGTTGAAGTTTTTATTTATTATTATTTCGACGAATGGATATTAGTTTACGGCATTGGATGAATAATTTGTCATTAGTATCATTGACTACGGCAGAAACATTAGGTTATAACGTAAAAATTGGAAGGATATAGCTGAATATTGGCTGGTATATATAGGTAATGTATAATGTGGAACGCAAGACGAGGGATATTAATTCGTTTTTCGTAAATGAATTTATTTGAGGTTAACATTGTTTGTTTTGTTATGATTACTAGACTGTCTAAGATTTTGATAACACTTGTCAGCATAGTTTTTCAAGTTCTATACTTCGTAAGAAATGTCTTTAAGAAAGCATTTAATTTGGTTTGTATCATTTATTGATATTGGAATACAACGTTAATGAATGTTATTAAATATTTTGAGAGTATTGTTAAATAGTTACAAGTTTCCATAAACCTGCATTTCTTGGACCGTAGTGATGTTAGTTCCTTTTGACATATGTTTCAAATACTGGTACTACAGGAGGTAGACATAAAAATCTTTCTTTATACTGAAGGTAATGTAGTCTTCATTATTGTGATTTTCTATATTATGTTAAATAATACAGTGGACTCTATTCTATAATTTCTATTTGATACCTACGCAGTTTAGGTTTTTACTGAACAGTTACATGTATAATTAATGATCATTGATATTTAACTTATTTATTCATTAGTTCATGGGCGATGCCCATTAATATGTATTAGAAATACATGGTCAAAATCGATAAGACACAATCCACATTTAGGTGTGGAGATATTATATGCAAAATGATGATACACACATTAAGTAAGTAAATAGTGAGGATCTCAACAGAAAATGAGAAACATTAGGCGTACAAGAAAATATATTAAATGATAACATGTACAATTAATATTTATCATAATTCAACAAAAGTATATGAAATATGAAAATAGATATTGAGGTAAATTGTTTATTGATTCAGCACAGTCAATTAAGAAATATAGTTGTCCAAAAAAGGAAAAGTCATAGTCCTGTCATTAAAATGAAAGGAGTTGAAATAGTATACAATAAGTTACAAATAGCCAAAGGAGAAGATTGTATAACATTGGTATATGAAATAATATAAGAGAATATTAAATATGCTCTTTAAACATATAATGAAACTGAAGAGGTTTTATGATTAACAGTATTATATATAATATATACAAAACGAGTTGCTAATTTTCAGTTAGTATGGGTATTGCCACTTAAATCTTCAATTATTCTTTGAATAATAGGTATATAGTATGAACTTCGAGCAGATTACAGGGATTTCACCAAGCAAAAGGAAATCGAAATGGATTTCGACGGGAATCGAGAGAGATTTCGATCGAAAGTGAAATCCTGAGTTACAAAATCGCAAACTTCATTTCGATCGAAAACTATCCAAAGATGGCCGACATTTCGATCGAGATCGAAAAGTGAAAAGTTACAAAATCGGCTCCCAGGCCTGTATTTCTGCTGTAGTGCTACGAGTAGGTTGTCTGCAGTCGAGAAATTCTATAATATTTTCAACGTTTACTTATTGTTTCGTTTTGTGGTTATAATTTCTTTTTTTCTGTTTTTTTAGGTTTTTGTTAGTTAGGTATTTAGCCTTTTCTACGTTGTTTATGTCTCCTTCACAATCATTATGGATCGCAAGCACAAACTAAGGCATTCCGATAAAAGAAGAAAAAACCGTGGTGGTGATCGACTACGATTGTGGCGCAAATCTCAGGGTGCGTCGAGAAATGAGTCCGTTTCGGAACCTTCAACATCGTGCGTATCACCTCTTGAGAACACAGAAATGACAACGACTCCAGAAAACAACCAGACGACTCCATCCTCTCCATCATTGAGTGGATCGTACTCATTAGAATGTTCATTCAAGGAAGCTTCCTCTACAGTATTCCATCTCACAGGACGAAGGGTTGTGGACCTACAATATTTTTTGCAGCAACTACAGACAATGGAAAACCAAGGACCATTTGGTTGCAGATTGGTGGACATGATAGTAACGGGCGAGAAAATGGAAGGTCTTCGAAGTTGTCTCACTTTTGAATGTAAGATGTACCAATTCAAAGGACATATATGGACCGATAAAAAGAAAGAACCGTCGAAGCTCGACATAAATACTGCATCTGTCTCCGGATTTCTGAGCACTGGTGGTGGTCATTCTCAGCTGGAAGAAGTTTTTGGAGCGATCAGTATTCCTGTAATATCTTCCAAAACTTACATTCGATACGAGCAGCGGTTGGCAAACATTTTACTGTCCGCTGCTGTAGTTGAGGTGGAAAACGTGGCGAAAGAGGAAGCGCGACTTGCTATGGAAATGGGAGATATTGATGACGATGATGGAGTCCCCTCATTCCTGTAGTCGCTGGTGGCAGCTGGGCAAAAAGATCGTACAGAACTAAATACAACTCATTTTCTGGACTTGTAAGTAGAATGTATCTTGTCACAGTTAGTTTTTTTAATTCTGGATTTTCTATTTTTGGGGTAATTAAAGAGGGTTATTTCGTTAGGAGATTTTTAAATACCTCAACATAGAATATCTTTGTTCTATCTTTTGGAAGAAATCGGTCAGAAACGGAAGTCTCATTAACCTGCTGAAACTGATACAGATCGCGTAAAATATAAATTTTTTGATTAGTAAAGTATGTGTTTTTTCCTATATTTTGAATGTCAGTCCCCGGGATGGCATATATCATAGAAGGCACGCCAGCCGAACGTAGCACGCCCAATATTCATAATCATAGTGTTCTCTATGGTTAATTTGTCACAATTTATACAATTTCCTTAAAATATAGAATCACAAAAGGATATCAGTATATGCATTTTTATTTCGTTGCTTATGTTATAGAAGGACGTTTAATAATTTAAGGATATTCACATTTCATGAATTGTTTGATGCATGCATTCCTTTCTTCCTCAGGCAGCTATTGTTGGGTATCGAACAAAAAAAGTTCTGTTCATCGGTATTCGTAATAAATATTGCACTGTGTGTGCAAGATATGCAAATAAGGGAGAGGACTCAAAGCCTCATGCATGCTTCAAAAATTGGGAGAGTACTAAAAGCTCCAGCAGTATGGAGGCTTCCATTATTGTTGAAGGTTTTAAGAAGAGCAAGGAAATGTATGGAGTGCGCTACAATAAACTGATTGCTGATGGAGACAGCAGTGTCTATTCGGGGATTTTGAAAGCACGCCCATATAGGAATAACTCAATAGAAAAAATTGAATGCAAGAATCACTTGTTGAGGAATTTCTGCAAGAAATTGCGTGATCTTCCTTCGAGCAGCACGAGTGGGCCTCTTGAATTACGGAGGAAAATTGGAGGGAATATTCTAAGGATCCGGGGGTCCATTAATAAAGCGATCCTATACAGAAAAAAAGAAAACGGTTCTCTCTCCGACCGAATATCATCCCTCCAAAAGACATATTTAATGTTCCACGGCATATTTTCGGTGACCACGCACAGTGTGACAAGTACTTTTGTGTTGGCTCCAAAGAAGGGGAGGATAATCTTGTTCCTAAATTGTTGAGCGTAGGAATATTCCAGAATGCGGAAGAAGTTATATCTGTAACCAGGGGCGGATTGGGCCGCCGGAATACCGGACGAAGTCCCGGTGGGCCGATGCTGCTCCTGGGCCGAGAATGCCTGAGTGGTTGCTGCCTCAGCCAGGAGTTGTTGCTTTTCCGTATTCTAGTGTTTCTCAAATTATTGGCCGCGGCCTCCTAGGGGTCCGCAACATTATTTTAGTTGTTAGGTGGGAATTGTACAAATTAAATGCCCGTATTCTGTCAGACATATGAGTCTAGATGAAGCAAGGAAGGTAACGGCTTGGTCAGTAAATGGACGAATTAACGAGAACCACAACTACTATTTTCAGGTAAAAAATTATTTTTCTTTTGTTTCTTGTATATAATTTTTGTGATATGCATACCGGTTCAATGGAAAAAATCATATATACAAAATCATTCTTGGGAATTCGTAGGTGCAGTGACAATTGCACGTCACCAGGAGGAAGTATTGCTTTTTTGCAGTATGGACACAAAAAGAGCCTTTTTTGAAATTTGAAAGAATTGAAAGAGACGACGAATTCTGGAAGAAAAGAATGGAGAAAAAACTGAGTAACTTTTACCTCCAGTGTATTCTTCCCGAATTAGTGGACCCTCGTCGTACACGATCGATGCCTCTCCGAAAAACGTGTATTCAAGCCGTGACTCGTGAGACAAGGAAAGAAAAGAAAAAGGGCCAACAGTTAACTGCATATGTGAGTCTAAGTAATAAATATAAATAAGTTATATCCGTTGTAAAAAGATCATATCCATTTCCAGTGGTATAATAGATCGAAGGGACATTTCCCGCCGAACTTGTTCAAAAATCTGGAAATGTATGCGCAGGGCCGCGCCGACCTACCGGTGCAAGGGCTGCATCGCACCCGGGCGGCAACATATTAGCGGCGGCAATTCACGGGCGGAAGCAAGAATATATCATAATTTTGGGTTTTTACAAACGTACGAACGTCCTTTACATTCCGCTGTGTTTATAAACTCATGTGATAGACCGTCTTCTATAACCAAGTATTTTTACGTAATATATCAAAATGATTCGTGTACGAGAAAGTTTGCGCAATGTGTTTTGCACAATTTATTTCTTAAATTAAATACAACTTTTAACCAAAAAATTGAAAAAAATCTGGGCATGGGTGCTTTTATCAGTCCGTAAGGGGCGGCATAAACTGCTTGCACCCGGGCGGCAAATACACCCGGCGCGGGTCTGTGTATGCCAACTTAATTTCTTAATTGCCTGTTATAAATCTTACATACATTTAAGTAAACCAACAATGTTTCCCTCTATCGTATTCTGTGAATGAAATTTCATGAATCGCAAAGAGAAAAAGCTGTAGCTAAGTGAATGTAAAGTACCTTTATTAAGAGCAAGGGAAGGATAGAAACAATTAGATGTTTGTATTTTGAAGTATAGTTTCTGTTACATAATTTTCGTATTCAATATTATTTAACATAGACAATTTAAAAAAAGTTTATCAAAACTTTAAATATAAATAGAATATCCGCAGCGAAAAAAATATTTGTCTGGATGGAGTAAAATCTTGTTAGGAATTAATACATGTAAGGTTTTCGTTTTTTATGTAAACAATGTTTCCTTTATTTCAAAAATATTTTTCATTACTAATTTTCTTCACTCATATAATTATAGTTTATAATACTAATAGACTTGGTATTCTTTTTCATAAACGATATTTCTGTTCATTTTATTAATCGCCCGAGTAAAGTTTATTAGTCAAATATATAAACGCTACATATTTGTTTACAATTTTACGGGCATATTATTATATTGAAAACCGCCATCTGTCTGTCAGAAATATAAAGACGGCATTGGGCGCTGGCTGCCAGGATTCACCCGTCCGCCCCTGCTCATCTCACGTTGCAAAAGGAAAGTGAAAAAGTCCGAGCCAAACCTTACTGTAGATATGTAAACATATCTCGGTCGAGAAATGGTCGAGGAGTGATCCTTGGGTAGCTTGGGAAGGGTAATGGGTATTTGTGAATCCCGAACGTACATAGTTCTGATACAAGCCGTGAATGCCCGTAGCGCCACGGTCAGCACTCGAATTTTTCGTTTCTCCGGTAGCCTCTTAAAGGAATGAAGACTGGAATTTCATTCTCCGCCCAGGATAATTCCCCGCAGCCGACCTCCCAGTTTCCGAAAGAGGGCGTAGATGCATGCGTGCGGGCGCGTAGGTGGGCGATACGGCCATTAATGACATAGGTCACAGGCGTGACCCGAAAAAAAAAGAACCTCAAAACTTCATCTTATCGTAAGAATGTTAATTTTAAAAGGACTTTTTCTGTCGTGGGGAAATCCCCTCGAACCGTGGTTATTTCGATTTCCCAGAAACAATGTCGATAGCATGGCCGTTGCATAAAAAAGAGCGCTCGATTAATCCCGGCTAATTCATGTCAGGGATAAGAGCCGTTTTATGCATTTTTTATTTCTGTCTTTTGTTTTTTTATGTACCGAAATGTTAACGGGAAGTTCTCCTCTCCCAATCTGTGACAAAATGGTGTTTTAGCGTGGGTGGAAGTTTCGACCTCTTTAGACGTAGGGTCAGAGGTCAAATGGAGGTTGTCTATATAGGAAGGAAACGGAGGTTCAGCAGGTGGAGGGGGACGTGTATTTATGCGATCGTTAAAAGTTATTGGCTGAATTGGAATGGATGCTAGAGACCAGATGACCGCGGAAGGAATAAAAGAGCCGACGTATCCCTAGATGATAAGGCAGGGCTGAATTCGATTCCGATTAAAAAATCAATTTGGTTTTTCATAAAATTAAACTGAAATAGCTGTAAGGATCGATTTGACGAGTTAGCATCCCACGCGTTTCCTGTCGCATTTCCTGTGGCTTCCTGAGTCCGACATTCCTTCCCCCCTCCCAACCTTTGACACCCTCTTCCTTGGGAAGGCAAGTCAGCAGGAACCAAGGATGTGTGCGGGAGACGCGTGCAGTTGGCAGTTGGTTGCGAGCATTGGTGATGTACTGACTCGAGAGCAATAAAGTCTGCTGGGAGAGCCGATGTTCCTCAATTCGTTCCCTTCCTAATCTCCGGGAACCCCACTATACGTCGCAGAAATTACATAGCTATATTTTTCCTAGAATAGTTTCCTTATTGCTTGAGAGTGAAATATTAAATCATAAAGTGTATGGAAAAGAAAAGATTACAACGACTTTAGGAAGTCCATTTTTGAAATGAGAATAAACTCATTGCCAATGTGTATGGATGTACATGTACAAAAGTGCATAAATGCATGATAACAAAATTCCCATTATCAGCCAAATTATATTATTTCTATCTTTTAGTTTGGATCCCAAATTTATTCGTAAACGAATATTTAAAATCGATCTCGTTCATGTAATTACTTTCATCATTATGAAGTTTTTAACTTAATTTTTACTACCTTTTCCAAGATATCTCTGTTATAACGGATATATACACCAAACGATCACAAATCACAAAGTGTTGATGTCAATTCTATGCAGACAGGCATACGCTGGACACAAAGACATTCTGAAAGAGGAAGAGATAAATTCTGACTTGACCGTGGCTCGGCTCTTTCACTTGCCCCCTCTGAACTTCAGACGGAGACAAATCTTTCAGAGCGGGGCATTTCTCACTTGGTTTGGTTAGGCTAACCAAGCTAGTGTTAGAGATTGTGATTTCTCCACATTTTTTCATTCTCGAGATTCGAGATTTCTCTTTTTTCCCAAAAATTTTTCTCGAGTATTCGAGAATTTATTTTGCATTCTCGAGAAATCTCGAGTGCGAAAGCAATTGCTCTTGAAAATTTTCATAAAATATTTTTTTCTGAAAAAGAGGCAATGGGAGATAATAATTCCGAATTTTTAAAAATTAATTTTAATTAATATTTCTCGTACGAAAGTGAGCTTTAGTTTCCCGTTAAAAGAAGACTGCACAGGAGAAATGAGAAAAAACTATCTGACGAGAAATTCCACTTACCGTTTCAAAAATAAAAACTAAATAAATAATACGCAAGTTACGCAAATCCTACATTGAAAATTATTGTTTCTAAATTCTTCGTTTAATTTGTTAGTCTGTTATTACAAAACATATGATTTAGGTAAGAAAAAATATCTTGGGAAAAATTACTACGTAATATACACTAATCCAGTGTTTCTCAACCGCCGCCGCCGGTCAGCGGCCGATTGCTTGTCGGTCCGCGAAACTTTGGTGGAAAGTTTAAGACATTTTAAAAATCTTAGGTCCCGTGCTCTCTAAAACAGTTTTCTACTTGTTACAGGGCGAAAATCTGTTAAACTGTGGCTGCAGATAAATGTCAACAACCGTGCATACTCCGAATGGTTAAATGGTATTTCTGAATGCGGTATCTAAGAAACATAAGGACCACGGACGGTTGGATGTGATTTTACGACACTTTAATGCTAAATGGGTTCCATATAATCTTTTGCGTAGGAGAAAGCAAAACAAGCGCTTGCTGTGAAGCTTACTGTAGACCCCAGTAATAGGATCGGTCATAAGGTTTTCCTATCCCAATACGCGGGTACAAGGCACATAGGCAATCGATACCAATATGGGCGGCGTTTTCACCCTTTCCTCAGGAATCGACGGCAATTTATTTTCGTCGAACATATGATTTTTACAAATTCGTTGTTCATCGACATTAATCGCATCATACCAAGTGTAATTATGATATGATGCATATAGTACCAACATATATTGATAAAATTTTTAAAGGAATGGAATTTGACAATTTCTGCTTATAATACTGCGAGCAAAGACAGTAGAGAATGGGGGAGGGGGATTTCACTGCCCTGGGTCAGCCCGGTTCCCTTTCTTAATTCAGAGAATATTTGCCCCAGAAAAAAAATCGGCATTTGCTAACTGCTTTTGCTGCAAAGAATGGACTGCAGAACTAGCATATTTAGCTGATATAGTATATATATTTCTCTTGTGAACGAATTGAATTTGAGTCTTTTTAATTTAAGCAATAAAATAGACGTGTTCAAAAAAAGCTAAAACTTTGGTGCAAGCGGGCAGGTGAAGGAAATTACGAAATGATTCCCTTGTTTTCTGATTCCGTGGGTTCAGCGGAATTGGATACTGAAGACATCACGAGTATTATTTGTGAACATCTTGAAGCACTTTCTCGAGCATTATCCACCAGAAGAAGACCCACGATACGGGAAATTTATGGATTATCGACCCGTTTGTAGTGCACCAAAAGAACAGGGTGACAAACATTGATGAGGAACAAATAATTAAACTATCTTCAGATTTAGGATTAAAATCAGACTTTAACTCGATGAGTGTGACTAAATTTGGGATAAATGTCAAAGCTGAGTATGAAAATGCAATCAAGTTCTTATTGCCATTTCCAACAATCTGTGCGAAAGTGCCTTTTCAGCCATGACTGTCATAAAGATAAAAGAGAGAAATCGGCACTACGTTTAGCATTTACCTCTCTTAGCCCAAGAATAGAAAAAATTGTTAGTGAAAAGGTGCAGCAGCAATCATATTCATTACCTGGAAGAATTACGACTTTATTTTAAAAAATTAATTGTAATTACAGTCTTTTATTCTTATGTATTCTATTTTGCAATGAAATTTCATTGAATAAAATAATAAAACAAACTTTTAATTGAAAATAGTTTGCAGAAGTTTACCTGTCCTTGGCAGAATGTTCGTAACATTTACCGGTCCGCGACAGATTTTCGGTTGAGAATCACTGCACTAATCAAGGAACATATATTATGTGACTTTTAGATAATAATGACTACTATTATTGCCAATGAAATACTTACTATTTTTGATAATAATTTTCTTTAGCTTTACAACGGAAATAATTTCTAAATGAATACCATATTTTTAGTCTTTAGATGATGTTTAATTGAAACTCAATCACAAACAAAGGTCACGATTAAAATACATTTATCAGTGCATTAGTTTTTATCACATTTTAGGAAGTAATGTTTTAAAAAACACAGTCTATTGATTTGTTGGATAATCTTGCCCTTCTCTTAGAGACCAGATTTCCAGAAACAGAGAAATTTCTTTCGTTTTGGGTCGACGTTGGTTTAATTGTACTTAAGGCATTTTTCAGCATTTCCAAGTTGGTTGTAATTTTTCCCGTTGCCTCGTACACGTTCATTTCTTTTGATAACGAACGGAAGTCATCATCAATTACTTGGCTTGGTATCAAGCATTTACGGCTCGATTCTTCCAATTGTTGATTCAGGCTCAGACTATCACCTTCATCCATTTTTAAGTTTTCTTCAACTAGTTCTTCAGCATGATTCAGTGTAGTATTCTCTTCATTTGAATAATGGAAAAGTCTGTTCATGATTACTTTCACTGTTTTGATGATTTCATTTTTTGAACTTATCGCAAAGAAAACGTCTTTTTCACATATCTGTAGGCATTTTGGGTCTTGAAGATACTTTATCAAAGAAATTAAAGGCACATCTCTTCTGTTGGCAATTTGTTTTTTCAATGCAACAAGAAGATTCGCACTTATTTCAGAGATGTCCTCGCCTAAAGCCTTAAATAAAAATTTGAGGACACCCTCACCTGTTAAAAGGTTAGCATCTTTCCGGCTCATAGCTTCAATGGCTATTCTGACAGTTTTTAAAACCTTCAGTATATTTGACGCTATAGCTTCATCAGCCTCTGATATCCACAAATGACTGAGATTTAGATCATTCAAAGATCTTTGGATAGGAGACTTAACTCTAAGAAACCTTTCTATCATGATTTCCATTGTATTCCAGCAGGTTTTGCAATCCAATAGCAGTTGCAATTCTTTCTTTTCTACAGAATATAAATAACCTTGTAGTACAGCCTTTCGTACTGGCGATTTCCTGAATACTTTCACAATTTTACGTATTTTCTATATCGTACTGTAAATACTTGCATTCAGACAAACATCATCTTCTATGAATTCGCCTTCGTTTTTCGAGACGAATTCATCTTCAACGACTTCAACTTCATGATCCGTTTCCGAGGAATAATCACCTGAATCCTCGCTTGCGTCATGTTTTCTTGCATAAAAAACTTCCATAACTGCCAAATGAATAGCGTGGTTATAGCACAACTGGTGGTGAGCTGGGGACAGTTTTCCAAATTTTACCATGATACTGGGCTCCATCACTTGTAGAGGCAGCAATGTCTCTTTCAAAACTAATCCCGAACGATTTAAGTTTTGAATCAATCATCTCGATCGTCTTTTCGGCAGAACAAGAGCCCTGTATTCTCATTAAACCCAAATTTTTCAGAATCGCCATTGTAATAATATTTATGCACATTCATATATATCGGCCATTTCGAAAACTAGTCCACTCATCTATGGATTGACTAATTTTATAGTTTTCTGCTATCATTTTACTGATTTTCAATGTTATTTCTTGTTTTACGGTGTTATAAAAATTGTATATCAATTTCATTACATCGGATGGTTGTTTTGGCAATGTAAATCCTTGAGATTTTAGGCTGTTCTGAATAAATTCACTTCTGCAAATTGTAGCTATCGGAATTCCACCTTTTGCAGCAAGCTGCGGAACTATGTTGCTAACCATTAGAAATGTATCAATGGTTTTAAATTTTTTGGAAGTGCAGGGAGCAAAATCTTCCTTCAGATTTCCTTTCATTTGATGCACACCGACCAAGTGCCTATGTAAGCCCGTTGTTGATGATGCTTTACATCGTAGAATTTTCTTACACAGATTATATTGCGCTCTATCTTCACTTTTCTTAAAATACTTCCATACATCATTCGCTCATTTTATTTGGTCTGTAATAAATTATCAAAAAACAAAATTTTAGAAAATAAAAAATTAAGTTATAATATGTTATATTTTTATTTAAATTACTCAACCAAATAACTGTATTCACAATATTTCATTTCATTGGAACAAAGATTGCTCTAGACGAGCATTTAATGATTAGATTTAGAAGATCATTTAAGTTACAATTAATGTAATTATCAAGATCGAAAGTAGTAATTAAAATATGGTCACCTAAAATAAATCGAGAAGTTCAGGACGTGTAGCCAAAGCCAGGGGGCCGATTTTGTAACTTTTCACTTTTCGATCTCGATCGAAATGTCAGCCATCTTTGGATAGTTTTCGATCGAAATGAAGTTTGCGATTTTGTAACTCAGGATTTCACTTTCGATCGAAATCTCTCTCGATTCCCGTCGAAATCCATTTCGATTTCCTTTTGCTTGGTGAAATCCCTGTAATCTGCTCGAAGTTCATACTATATACCTATTATTCAAAGAATAATTGAAGATTTAAGTGGCAATACCCATACTAACTGAAAATTAGCAACTCGTTTTGTATATATTATATATAATACTGTTAATCATAAAACCTCTTCAGTTTCATTATATGTTTAAAGAGCATATTTAATATTCTCTTATATTATTTCATATACCAATGTTATACAATCTTCTCCTTTGGCTATTTGTAACTTATTGTATACTATTTCAACTCCTTTCATTTTAATGACAGGACTATGACTTTTCCTTTTTTGGACAACTATATTTCTTAATTGACTGTGCTGAATCAATAAACAATTTACCTCAATATCTATTTTCATATTTCATATACTTTTGTTGAATTATGATAAATATTAATTGTACATGTTATCATTTAATATATTTTCTTGTACGCCTAATGTTTCTCATTTTCTGTTGAGATCCTCACTATTTACTTACTTAATGTGTGTATCATCATTTTGCATATAATATCTCCACACCTAAATGTGGATTGTGTCTTATCGATTTTGACCATGTATTTCTAATACATATTAATGGGCATCGCCCATGAACTAATGAATAAATAAGTTAAATATCAATGATCATTAATTATACATGTAACTGTTCAGTAAAAACCTAAACTGCGTAGGTATCAAATAGAAATTATAGAATAGAGTCCACTGTATTATTTAACATAATATAGAAAATCACAATAATGAAGACTACATTACCTTCAGTATAAAGAAAGATTTTTATGTCTACCTCCTGTAGTACCAGTATTTGAAACATATGTCAAAAGGAACTAACATCACTACGGTCCAAGAAATGCAGGTTTATGGAAACTTGTAACTATTTAACAATACTCTCAAAATATTTAATAACATTCATTAACGTTGTATTCCAATATCAATAAATGATACAAACCAAATTAAATGCTTTCTTAAAGACATTTCTTACGAAGTATAGAACTTGAAAAACTATGCTGACAAGTGTTATCAAAATCTTAGACAGTCTAGTAATCATAACAAAACAAACAATGTTAACCTCAAATAAATTCATTTACGAAAAACGAATTAATATCCCTCGTCTTGCGTTCCACATTATACATTACCTATATATACCAGCCAATATTCAGCTATATCCTTCCAATTTTTACGTTATAACCTAATGTTTCTGCCGTAGTCAATGATACTAATGACAAATTATTCATCCAATGCCGTAAACTAATATCCATTCGTCGAAATAATAATAAATAAAAACTTCAACATTTGAAGTAGCAATGCATAGATTCGATAAACACAATACGTATAAAAATCATCTAATATTTGCTTAACGTATGCTGTATTCGTTTTATTTAACATATTATAAGGATACTGTATTAGGACTTACGTTGAATTACTCATTTTAATTAGGTTTTTATCTAACTGAAATACGTAAACAAACCAAAACAATCTGACTCTCAGAGTCAACTGCGCATGCGCCAACCCGGTCGACGCATAAATTTTGCAACACTGATTTCGACCGAGCTCACTTCCTTCGATTGAAATCGAAATTAGTTACAAAATCGCATATTCCCTCATAATTTCATTTCGATCGCTTACCAGCTTTCACGTCGAAATGGGGAGTTTTCGATTTCGATCGAATCGAAGGAGTTACAAAATCGGCCCCCAGAATAGAATAGCTGCGGATAAGTCTTGCCGTCTGAAAGTTATTGATATGGATTCCAACTCTTTCGTTTTGGAGGAAGATTATGAGTAATTTGCCGTTTTGTCTTCAAAAAGGATCTTATAGCTCTAGCTCAACGGTTCTCACGGATAAAACGTATGTGCCAGCAGATGTGGCGACCCCAACTGACCGTTACATGCACTAGTTAAGTTTTCTGCAATAATAATATAAATTTGTCTTAAAATCATTTGGAATTTTGTATTCTCTACGTCGGTGTTTCTCAACATTTTTTATGTCGCAGCAACCTTAAGAATTTTTCAAATTAGGATAGCATCCTTCTATATAAGAAGAATGTAGTAGTATTTCCTGAAAGATAACAATAAATAGTCGCAATTATTACTGGGTGAACTATTACTAATTCACCGAGTAATAATTGCAACTATTCCTTTTTATCTTTTTGGAAATATTACTACTTTTTGTCTTTACTAACTGAAATCGCCGCTAAAACCTATTTCTCAGCGTTAAATAATCAAAATGCATATAAAACATATGTTATAAACGATAAATACGAAATACTAATGTGAACCACTTGCTTAATTGGGTGAACCAGAGTTTTCGTTCATCCCTCAGAGAACCTCGAGGCACCCCAGGGAGCCGCGGTACCCAGGTTGGCGAAACTGGCTTTATAGAATAAAAGGGCTGTGTTCGGGATACATAATATTTTTCATAAGCAAGACAAAAATTATAGCAAAAGTAAACAGTTTTACCCGGCTACATACTTGGATTAATAAAAGTCTGAGCCATTTGCAATTATCCTATTTTAAAATCTTTCATGAAAAAGACTTCAAAAAATCATAACTACTATCATAAACGAGAATTAAAAAGGCTGCGTGCTAATATGAATTCTGTTAGAATCCGCGAAGCTGTTTTGGAGATAATTTTTATTTTCGCTGAGATGCCATGTAACGATTTTTTTTGAGATTCTGGTAATTTTTCCGTATTTCTTGTCGCATATCCTTTCCATATAACACTTGGGGATGTGTGAATAATTTAGCTTCCGAAATCGTTACTCTCTTTCTGCATTTAGAGATAACTTGCAAGAAAAATAAGCTAACATTGTCAGTCTTTCTGTTCCCAAATGTTGTAATTTTCGTCATGTTTATTAATGTCAATTACTGCTCACCAGGGTTCCCAGATGATATGTCCACAGTCTTTATGTCCACTGCCTTTATGTCCACTCTTTTATGTCCATAGCATATATGTCCATTGCCCTTATTTCCACAGTCTTTACGTCCACCGTAAAATATGTCCACAGTCTTTATGTCCACTGCCTTTATGTCCGCTCTTATATGTCCACAGTCTTTTCGTCCACTGCCTTTATGTCCACTTCTGTTTATGTCCACAGGCTTTTTGTCCACTGTCTTTATGTCCACTATTATATATGTCCAGGGGCACCTTAACTATATGGACTAAATGGGCTGCAGCCCTAGGGCAGCCGCTCCACAAATTAAATATATTTTTAAATTTCGCATCTTTGTAATTTAAACTCAAAAAGTATAAATTATCATAGCCTTTTATTTCTCAAGAGGCTCACCATCTATTACATGCTTCAGGTAGTGAATATGTGGCTACTTCCCTGTAATTCATAAATATTTTGGGCAATCGGAAATGCTAAGGGTTTTCTGAAAGTACGTACTACGTAGGACGGCAGCATTCAAAAATTTCACTCGTCGCACACTGTATACTGGACAGAATCATAATAGCTATACTTCAGAGACTCCGAGGAGAAGTGGAGGTCTGGCGAATTTACAAGGGCTTAACGAAGGTTCAGGTTTACATTGGAAAATTCTCGGGCCATGTGATTTCTTTCCATAAGCATTTCTCGATGCCAAAACATGATGATATAGAATGCACGCACCTAAGAGACGAAACGAGTATAAGCTACGTCTGTTTGTACAAATATCCATACCACTTGAGATGGCAATCTGGACCTACATACGCTGTGATAATTGTTTCTCGGTTCCCAGGAATCTTTCTCGTGCCCTGTGGCTAGTCCGATGGAAGTCTTTACAAAGAAAGGTAGTCGGCAGTATTACTCTATTAAATACATATTAAATTTACGTGAATGCAATTGCGATGTACATGTACGTACACAGATTGAATCGTGTTGTTATTTTCAACATTATCCGCAATCTACACATTAGGAGTTTTGTCCTTCCTTACAATGATTCGTGAAGTAGAAAGAAAGTTCCATTCCAGTGCATCGAAAGAAAAAGAATAGCGAATTGGAGAAGATGGATTAAGAACTACATAACTGAGTCTTATATTTTTTTATCAAAATCAATTAATTACTCAACCCGACAGTCGTAGTAACCTGTCCTTTTGTACAGAAATATCTAGTTTTGTGGTTTACCTTCGTTAGGCTTAGGCAGCGCTGCCTTAACCATTAGGCTAAATGGGCTGTGAGACACTAACTTCCTTACATATAACTTCTGCTTCGTTATTATTTGAGTTTCTATTTTGTTATTTTTTTCTACTTTTTGTTTTAATAAAAATGTGTATTGTTTTCATTTATGATTAATAAAATTGATATGTATTTATGTATTTACTTCTACATTAGCCCTAGAACTACCAAGCGATTTTCACTACCATGGACTACCAAGGGGGGAGGGTGGGGCTCAGAGGCCCACCGTCTAAAATACTATAAGAAGCCACAGTAATGTTTTGAATCAATTTTTATATATTTAGAAACATCATAGGAATAAAGCTATGTAATTTTAGTAAAGTATTTGAAATTATATGTACATTATCTACTATAAAGATATAAATGTTTGCATAAAAACAATTTTTTTATATTTTTCCTCATTATGTTTTAAAGATCACATTAATTTTGCAGTAAGATTGTATTTACAGAAATAATAACAAATTTATTAGAAAAACAATTTAATCAGCTACATCTGACACAACAATTTAAACAAATAACACGCTTCATACTGTGCTTTCCACACACATGTGAGCACACACTGTGAGCATGTCATGTTGGATTTTCCAATAAAAGTATGGAAGATCGAAAACGGCCACCTCCTCGTGCCTCTCTTTGTAGTATATGTACTACCTTGCCATCTGATCTATAGTATCGACCCCTCCTTTAATGGAATTATAATAAATATTTATCTGGGATTTTTCGGTCACATATGACATCTTCTGGCTCGCGACGAATTCTTTTTAAATGGAAAAATTACAATGCAGTATGTTACCATGTCGTCAAATGCACCATTTTCACCTTCAAGGTCTGTGCCCTGGCTTGGGCCAGTATTCGTTTGGAAAGGGTCATTCTTTTTCTGGTTCCCTGAACCTGAGGTTTTACGAGACGGCGGGTTTGACCGCCCCTTCTTTTTGCTGTCATACTGTCATGAAACGACCACGATGCCATACTGCTTATTGGTATGGACCAAACTAATGTCGCATTCATATTGAAAGAAACAAAATAAAAATCCTCCCACATCGTTGCTTGCGTGTAAGGTTTTACACGCCGATACATTGCTCTATGAGAAAACAATGTACTACTAATAAGGAGGATGTGGAAATGAATGAAATGCAACAAATTTGAATATAAATAGCAATACTGGGAGGCGGGAGTCGCAACAATAAAATTGATCAATCAGAAGGCACTCTATAATTTAGGCCACCCGCTTGTCATGGCATGCAGCCAATGACGAAATAATTTGCAGAAAATTGAATTTGCATAATCTGATGGGAAACGTCAAGTAATTGTTATCTATAAGTCTCTGCATAACGTAATTAAATATCAAGACCTTTATTTTTAATAGAGATACTTACAAAAACAAAATTTGTGGGCCTCGGAACCCCCCCTTCCCCCTCTGGTATTTCTAGGATTAATACTTAGTAATACCCACCCCACTATAAGAGGGCACATCATGTTACTAGCCCAAGTCGCCCAAATGTATTAAGACGGCCCTGTATGTCCACATTCTTTTTGTCCACTTTTGTATGTGTACACAGTCTCTTTGGCCACTGTTTACTTTGCCCACTTTTGCATATGTCAACAGACACTTTATTTCTAAGTAAGAAAAATATAAAGATCAAACCTGAAAATGGAGGAGAGTTTGAGGGAGAGGGAAAAAGAGGGGGGGGGGGGTATAATGCCGAAGAACTACGACTATGAAGCGAAAAATTGCAAAGGAAGGGGGAGTAGAAAGAGGGGGAGGGAAAAAAGGGGGAGGAAGGAATCCGAAGGAAACACTGCGGACATTGGTATCGATCAACTTAGAATTTTATAACAATTGCGAATATGAAGCGAAAATTTGAAAATGGAGGGTTGTAGGAGGGGGAGGGAAAAGGGGTGCGGAAGGAATCCGAAGGAAACACAGTGGACATTGGTATCTATCGACTAGGCATTTTATAACAATATCGAATATGAAGCGAAAATTTGAAAATGGAGGGTTGTAGGAGGGGGAGGGAAAAGGGGTGCGGAAGGAATCCGAAGGAAACAGTGGACATTGGTATCCTTCGACTAGGCATTTTATAACAATTGCGAATATGAAGCGAAAATTTTAAAATGGAGGGTTGTAGGAGGGGGAGGGAAAAGGGGTGCGGAAGGAATCCGAAGCAAACACAGTGGACATTGGTATCTATCGACTAGGCATTTTATAACAATTAAGAATATGAAGCGAAAATTTTAAAATGGAGGGTTGTAGGAGGGGGAGGGAAAAGGGGGTGCGAAAAGAATCCGAATGAAACAGTGGAATTTGGTATCTATCGATTACGCATTTTATAACAATATCGAATATGAAGCGAAAATTTGAAAATGGAGGGTAGTAGGAGGGGGAGGGAAAAGGGGTGCGGAAGGAATCCGTAGGAAACAGTGGACATTGGTATCTATCGCCTAGGCATTATATAAGAATTACGAATATGAAGCGAAAATTTGGAAATGGAGAGCGGTAGAAGGAGGGGGAGGGATAAGCGGGTGCGGAAGGAATCCGAAAGAAGCAGTGGACATTGGTATCTATCGATTACGCAATTTATAACAATAGCGAATATGAAGCGAAGATTTGAAAATGGAGGGTTGTGGGAGGGGGATGGAAAAGCGGGTGCGTAAGGAATCCGAAGGAAACAGTGGACATTGGTATCTATCGATTACGCATTTTATGACAATATCGAATATGAAGCGAAAATTTGAAAATGGAGGGTTGTAGGAGGGGGAGGGAAAAGGGGTGCGGAAGGAATCCGAAGGAAAAAGTGGACATTGGTGTCTATCGCCTAGGCATTATATAAGAATTAAGAATATGAAGCGAAAATTTGGAAATGTAGAGCGGTAGAAGGAGGGGGAGGTAAAAGCGGGTGCGGAAGGGATCCGAAGGAAACACAGGGGACATTGGTATCTATCGATTAGGTATTTCATAACAATTACGAATATGTAGCGAAAATAAAAAAATGGAGGGTTGTAGGAGGGGGAGGGAAAAGCGGGTGCGGAAGGATTCCGAAGGAAACAGTGGACATTGGTATCTATCGCCTAGGCATTTTATAACAATTACGAATATGAAGCGAAAATTTGAAAATGGAGCGTTATAGGAGGGGGAGGGTAAAGCGGGTGCGGAAGGACTCCGAAGGAAACAGTGGACATTGGTATCTATCGATTACGCATTTTAAACAATATCGAATATGAAGCGAAAATTTGAAAATGGAGGGTTGTAGCAGGGGGAGGGAAAAGGGGTGTGGAAGGAATCCGAAGGAAACAGTGGACATTGGTATCCTTCGACTAGGCATTTTATAACAATTGCGAATATGAAGCGAAAATTTGAAAATGGAAGGTTGTAGGAGGGGGAGGGAAAAGCGGGTGCGGAAGGATTCCGAAGGAAACAGTGGACATTGGTATCTATCGCCTAGGCATTATATAAGAATTACGAATATGAAGCGGATATTTGAAAATGGAGGGTTGTAAGAGGGGGAGGGAAAAGGAGTGCGGAGGGAATCCGAAGGAAACAGTGGACATTGGTATCTATCGACTAGGCATTTTATAACAATTACGAATATGAAGCGAAAATTTGAAAATGGGGGGTTGTAGGAGGGGGAGGGAAAAGGAGTGCGGAGGGAATCCGAAGGAAACAGTGGACATTGGTATCTATCGCCTAGGCATTATATAAGAATTACGAATATAAAGCGAAAATTTGGAAATAGAGAGTAGGAGAAGGAGGGGGATGGAAAAGCGGGTGCGGAAAGAATTCGAAGGAAACACAGTTGACATTGGTATCTATTGACTAGGCATTTTATAACAATTACGAATATGAAGCGAAAATTTGAAAATGGAGAGTTGTAGGAGGGGGAGGGTAAAGCGGGTGCGGAAGGACTCCGAAGGAAACAGTGGACATTGGTATCTATCGATTACGCATTTTATAACAATATCGAATATGAAGCGAAAATTTGAAAATGGAGGGTTGTAGGAGGGGGAGGGAAAAGCGGGTGCGGAAGGAATCCGAAGGAAACAGTGGATATTGGTATCTATTGATTACGCATTTTATAACAATATCGAATATGAAGCGAAAATTTGAAAATGGAGGGTTGTAGGATGGGGAGGGAAAAGCGGGTGCGGAAGGAATCCGAAGGAAACAGTGGACATAGGTATCTATCAATTACGCATTTTATAACAATATCGAATATGAAGCGAAAATTGGAAAATGAAGGGTTGTAGGAGGGGGAGGGAAAAACGGTGCGGAAGGAATCAGAAGGAAACAGTGGACATTGGTATCTATCAATTACGCATTTTATAACAATATCGAATATTAAGCGAAAATTTAAAAATGGAGGGTTGTAGCAGGGGGAGGGAAAAGGGGTGGGGAAGGAATCCGAAGGAAACAGTGGACATTGGTATCCTTCGACTAGCCATTTTATAACAATTGCGAATATGAAGCGAAAATTTGAAAATGGAAGGTTGTAGGAGGGGGAGGGAAAAGCGGATGCGGAAAGAATCCGAAGGAAACACAGGGGACATTGGTATCTATCGCCTAGGCATTATATAAGAATTACGAATATGAAGCGAAAATTTGGAAATGGAGTGCGGTAGAAGGAGGGGGAGGGAAAAGCGGGTGCGGAAAGAATCCGAAGGAAACACAGTGGACATTGGTATCTATCGACTAGGCATTTTATAACAATTGCGAATATGAAGCGAAAATTTGAAAATGGAGGGTTGTAGGAGGGGGAGGGAAAAGCGGGTGCGGAAAGAATCCGAAGGAAACACAGTGGACATTGGTATCTATCGACTAGGCATTTTATAACAATTACGAATATGAAGCGAAAATTTGAAAATGGAGGGATGTAGGAGGGGGAGGGGAAAGCGGGTGCGGAAGGAATCGGAAGGAAACAGTGGACATTGGTATCTATCGATTACGCATTTTATAACAACATCGAATATGAAGCGAAAATTTGAAAATGGAGGGTTGTAGGAGGGGGAGGGAAAAGGGGTGCGGAAGGATTCCGAAGGAAACAGTGGAAATTGGTATCTATCGACTAGGCGTTATATAATAATTAAGAATATGAAGCGAAAATTTGGAAATGGAGAGCGGTAGAGGGAGGTGGAGGGTAAAGGGGGTGCAGAAAGAATGCGAAGGAAACACAGTGGACATTGGTATCTATCGACTAGGCATTTTATAACAATTACGAATATGAAGCGAAAATTTGAAAATGGAGGGTTGTAGGAAGGGGAGGTAAAAGCGGGTGCGGAAGGAATCCGAAGGAAACAGAGGACATTGGTACCTGTAGATTACGCATTTTATGACAATATCGAATATGAAACGAAAATTTGAAAATGGAGGGTTGTAGGAAGGGGAGGGAAATGCAGGTGCGGAAGGAATCCGAAGGAAAGAGTGGACATGGTATCTATCGCCTAGGCTATATATAAGATTTACGAATATGAAGCGAAAATTTGGAAATGGAGAGCGGTAGAAGGAGGGAGAGGGAAAAGCGGGTGCAGAAAGAATCAGTAGGAAACACAGGGGACATTGGTATCCTTCGAATAGGCATTTTATAACAATTGCGAATATGAAGCGAAAATTTGAAAATTGAGGGTTGTAGCAGGGGGAGGGAAAAGGGGTGTGGAGGGAATCCGAAGGAAACAGTGGACATTGGTATCCTTCGACTAGGCATTTTATAACAATTGCGAATATGAAGCGAAAATTTGAAAATGGAAGGTTGTAGGAGGGGGAGGGAAAAGCGGGTGCGGAAGGATTCCGAAGGAAACAGTGGACATTGGTATCTATCGCCTAGGCATTATATAAGAATTACAAATATGAAGCGAAAATTTGAAAATGGGGGGTTGTAGGAGGGGGAGGGAAAAGGCGTGCGGAAGGAATCCGAAGGAAACACAGTGGACATTGGTATCTATCGACTATGCATTTTATAACAATTACGAATATGAAGTGAAAATTTGAAAATGGTGGGTTGTGGGAGGGGGAGGGAAAAGGGGTGCGAAAGGAATCCGAAGGAAACAGTGGACATTGGTATCTATCGCCTAGGCATTATATAAGAATTACGAATATGAAGCGAAAATTTGGAAATAGAGAGTAGGAGAAGGAGGGGGATGGAAAAGCGGGTGCGGAAGGAATCCGAAGGAAACAGTGGACATTGGTATCTATCGATTACGCAATTTATAACAATAGCGAATATGAAGCGAAGATTTGAAAATGGAGGGTTGTGGGAGGGGGATGGAAAAGCGGGTGCGTAAGGAATCCGAAGGAAACAGTGGACATAGGTATCTATCAATTACGCATTTTATAACAATATCGAATATGAAGCGAAAATTTGAAAATGGAGGGTTGTAGGAGGGGTAGAGAAAAGCGGGTGCGGAAGGAATCCGAAGGAAACAGTGGATATTGGTATCTATTGATTACGCATTTTATAACAATATCTAATATGAAGCGAAAATTTGAAAATGGAGGGTTGTAGGATGGGGAGGGAAAAGCGGGTGCGGAAGGAATCCGAAGGAAACAGTGGACATAGGTATCTATCAATTACGCATTTTATAACAATATCGAATATGAAGCGAAAATTGGAAAATGGAGGGTTGTAGGAGGGGGAGGGAAAAACGGTGCGGAAGGAAACAGAAGGAAACAGTGGACATTGGTATCTATCAATTACTCATTTTATAACAATATCGAATATTAAGCGAAAATTTAAAAATGGAGGGTTGTAGCAGGGGGAGGGAAAAGGGGTGGGGAAGGAATCCGAAGGAAACAGTGGACATTGGTATCCTTCGACTAGCCATTTTATAACAATTGCGAATATGAAGCGAAAATTTGAAAATGGAAGGTTGTAGGAGGGGGAGGGAAAAGCGGATGCGGAAAGAATCCGGAGGAAACACAGTGTACATTGGTATCTATCGACTAGGAATTTTATAACAATTACGAATATGAAGCGAAAATTTAAAAATGGAGCGTTATAGGAGGGGGAGGGTAAAGCGGGTGTGGAAGGACTCCGAAGGAAACAGTGGACATTGGTATCTATCGATTACGCATTTTATAACAATATCGAATATGAAGCGAAAATTTGAAAAAGGAGGGTTGTAGGAGGGGTAGGGAAAAGCGGGTGCGGAAGGAATCCGAAGGAAACAGTGGATATTGGTATCTATTGATTACGCATTTTAGAACAATATCGAATATGAAGCGAAAATTTGGAAATGGAGAGCGGTAGAGGGAGGAGGAGGGTAAAGCGGGTGCAGAAATAATGCGAAGGAAACACAGTGGACATTGGTATCTATCGACTAGGCATTTTATAACAATTACGAATATGAAGCGAAAATTTGAAAATGGAGGGTTGTAGGAAGGGGAGGTAAAAGTGGGTGCGGAAGGAATCCGAAGGAAACAGAGGACATTGGTATCTGTAGATTACGCATTTTATGACAATATCGAATATGAAACGAAAATTTGAAAATGGAGGGTTGTAGGATGGGGAGGGAAAAGCGGGTGCGGAAGGAATCCGAAGGAAACAGTGGAAATAGGTTTCAACCAATTACGCATTTTATAACAATATCGAGTATGATGCGAAAATGGAAAATGGAGGGTTGTAGGAGGGGGAGGGAAAAACGGTGCGGAAGGAATCAGAAGGAAACAGTGGACATTGGTATCTATCAATTACGCATTTTATAACAATATCGAATATTAAGCGAAAATTTAAAAATGGAGGGTTTTAGCAGGGGGAGGGAAAAGGGGTGGGGAAGGAATCCGAAGGAAACAGTGGACATTGGTATCCTTCGACTAGCCATTTTATAACAATATCGAATATGAAGCGAAAATTTGAAAATGGAGGGTTGTAGGAGGGGTAGGGAAAAGCGGGTGCGGAAGGAATCCGAAGGAAACAGTGGATATTGGTATCTATTGATTACGCATTTTATAACAATATCGAATATGAAGCGAAAATTTGAAAATGGAGGGTTGTAGGATGGGGAGGGAAAAGCCGGTGCGGAAGGAATCCGAAGGAAAGTGTGGACATAGGTATCTATCGATTACGCATTTTATAACAACATCGAATATGAAGCGTAAATTTGAAAATGGAGGGTTGTAGGAGGGGGGGGGAAAGGGGTGCGGAAGGATTCCGAAGGAAACAGTGGAGATTGGTATCTATCGCCTAGGCATTGTATAACAATTACGAATATGAAGCGAAAATTTGGAAATGGAGAGCGGTAGAGGGAGGTGGAGGGTAAAGCGGGTGCAGAAAGAATGCGAAGGAAACACAGTGGACATTGGTATCTATCGACTAGGCATTTTATAACAATTACGAATATGAAGCTAAAATTTGAAAATGGAGGGTTGTAGGAAGGGGAGGTAAAAGCGGGTGCGGAAGGAATCCGAAGGAAACAGAGGACATTGGTATCTGTAGATTACGCATTTTTTGACAATATCGAATATGAAACGAAAATTCGAAAAAGGAGGGTTGTAGGAGGGGGAGGGAAATGCAGGTGCGGAAGGAATCCGAAGGAAACACAGTGGACATTAGTATCTATCGACTAGGCATTTCATAACAATTACGAATATGAAGCGAAAATTTGAAAAAGGAGGGTTGTAGGAGGGGGAGGGAAAAAACCGGTGAGGAAAGAATCCGAAGGAAACACAGTGGACATTAGTATCTATCGACTAGGCATTTCATAACAATTACGAATATGAAGGGAAAATTTGAAAATGGAGGGTTGTAGGAAGGGGAGGTAAAAGCGGGTGCGGAAGGAATCCGAAGGAAACAGTGGACATTGGTATCTGTCGATTACGCATTTAATACAATATCGAATATGAAGCGAAAATTTAAAAATGGAGGGTTGTAGGAGGGGGAGGGAAATGCAGGTGCGGAAGGAATCCGAAAGAAACAGTGGACATTGCTATCTATCGATTACGCACTTTATTACAATATCGAATATGAAGCGAAAATTTGAAAATGGAGGGTAGTAGAAGGGGGAGGGGAAAGCGGGTGCGGAAGGAATCCAAAGGAAACAGTGGACATTGCTATCTATCGATTACGCATTTTATAACAATGTCGAATATGAAGCGAAATTTTGAAAATAAAGGGTTGTAGGAGGGGGAAGGAAAAGGGGTGCGGAAGGATTCCGAAGGAAACAGTGTACATTGGTATCTATCTCCTAGGCAATATATAAGAATTACGAATATGAAGCGAAAATTTGGAAATGGAGAGCGGTAGAAGGAGGGGGAGGGAAAAGCGGGTGCGGAAAGAATTCGAAGGAAACACAGTGGACATTGGTATCAATCGACTAGGCATTTTATAACAATATCGAATATGAAGCGAAAATTTGAAAATTCAGGGTTGAAGGAGGGGGAGGGAAATGCGGTTGCGGAAGGAATCCGAAGGAAAGAGTGGACATTGGTATCTATCGCCTAGGCATTATATAATAATTACGAATATGAAGGGAAAATTTGGAAATGGAGAGCTGTAGAGGGAGGAGGAGGGAAAAGATGTGCGGAAGGAATCCCAAGGAAACAGTGGACATTGGAATCTTTCGCCTAGGCAGTATATAAGAATTACGAATATGAAGCGAAAATTTGGAAATGGAGTGCGGTAGAAGGAGGGGGAGGGAAAAGCGGGTGCGGAAAGTATCCGAAGGAAACACAGTGGACATTGGTATCTATCGACTAGGCATTTTATAACAATTACGAATATGAAGCGTAAATTTGAAAATGAAGGGTTGTAGGAGGGGGAGGGAAAAGGGGTGTGGAAGGAATCCGAAGGAAACAGTGGACATTGGTATCTATCGCCTAGGCATTATATAAGAATTACGAATATGAAGCGAAAATTTGGAAATAGAGAGTAGGAGAAGGAGGGGGATGGAAAAGCGGGTGCGGAAGGAATCCGAAGGAAACAGTGGACATTGGTATCTATCGCCTAGGCATTATATAAGAATTACGAATATAACGCGAAAATTTGGAAATGGAGTGCGGTAGAAGGAGGGAGAGGGAAAAGAGGGTGCGGAAAGAATCAGAAGGAAACACAGTGGACATTCGTATCTATCGACTAGGCATTTTATAACAGTTACGAATATGAAACGAAAATTTGTAAATGGAGGGTTATAGGAGGGGGAGGGAAAAGGGGTGCGGAAGGAATCCGAAGGGAACAGTGGACATTGGTATCTGCCGATTACGCATTTTATAACAATATCTAATATGAAGCGAAAATATGAAAATGGAAGGTTGTAGGAGGGGGAGGGAAAAGGGGTGCGGAAGGAATCCGAAGGAAACAGTGGACATTGGTTTCTATTGATTACGCATTTTATAACAATATCGAATATGAAGCGATAAATTTGAAAATGGAGGGTTGTATTAGGGGGAGGGAAAAGGGGTGTGGAAGGAATCCGAAGGAAACAGTAGACATTGGTATCAATCGCCTAGGCATTATATAAGAATTACGGATATGAAGCGAAAATTTGGAAATGGAGAGCGGTAGAAGGAGGGGGAGGGAAAAGCGGGTGCGGAAAGAATCCGAAGGGAACACAGTGGACATTTGTACCTATCGACTAGGCATTTTATAACAATTACGAATATGAAGCGAAAATTTCAAAATGGAGGGTTGTAGGAGGGGGAGGGAAAAGGGGTGCGGAAGGAATCCGAAGGAAACAGTGGACATTGGTATCCTTCGACTAGGCATTTTATAACAATTACGAATATGAAGCGAAAATTTTAAAATGGAGGGTTGTAGGAGGGGGAGGGAAAAGGGGTGCGGAAGGAATCCGAAGCAAACACAGTGGACATTGGTATCTATCGACTAGGCATTTTATAACAATTAAGAATATGAAGCGAAAATTTTAAAATGGAGGGTTGTAGGAGGGGGAGGGAAAAGGGGGTGCGGAAAGAATCCGAATGAAACAGTGGAATTTGGTATCTATCGATTACGCATTTTATAACAATATCGAATATGAAGCGAAAATTTGAAAATGGAGGGTAGTAGGAGGGGGAGGGAAAAGGGGTGCGGAAGGAATCCGTAGGAAACAGTGGACATTGGTATCTATCGCCTAGGCATTATATAAGAATTACGAATATGAAGCGAAAATTTGGAAATGGAGAGCGGTAGAAGGAGGGGGATGGATAAGCGGGTGCGGAAGGAATCCGAAAGAAGCAGTGGACATTGGTATCTATCGATTACGCAATTTATAACAATAGCGAATATGAAGCGAAGATTTGAAAATGGAGGGTTGTGGGAGGGGGATGGAAAAGCGGGTGCGTAAGGAATCCGAAGGAAACAGTGGACATTGGTATCTATCGATTACGCATTTTATGACAATATCGAATATGAAGCGAAAATTTGAAAATGGAGGGTTGTAGGAGGGGGAGGGAAAAGCGGGTGCGGAAGGATTCCGAAGGAAACAGTGGACATTGGTATCTATCGCCTAGGCATTATATAAGAATTACGAATATGAAGCGGATATTTGAAAATGGAGGGTTGTAGGAGGGGGAGGGAAAAGGAGTGCGGAGGGAATCCGAAGGAAACAGTGGACATTGGTATCTATCGACTAGGCATTTTATAACAATTACGAATATGAAGCGAAAATTTGAAAATGGGGGGTTGTAGGAGGGGGAGGGAAAAGGAGTGCGGAGGGAATCCTAAGGAAACAGTGGACATTGGTATCTATCGACTAGGCATTTTATAACAATTACGAATATGAAGCGAAAATTTGAAAATGGGGGGTTGTAGGAGGGGGAGGGAAAAGGAGTGCGGAAGGAATCCGAAGGAAAAAGTGGACATTGGTTTCTATCGCCTAGGCATTATATAAGAATTAGGAATATGAAGCGAAAATTTGGAAATGTAGAGCGGTAGAAGGAGGGGGAGGTAAAAGCGGGTGCGGAAGGGATCCGAAGGAAACACAGGGGACATTGGTATCTATCGATTAGGCATTTCATAACAATTACGAATATGTAGCGAAAATAAAAAAATGGAGGGTTGTAGGAGGGGGAGGGAAAAGCGGGTGCGGAAGGATTCCGAAGGAAACAGTGGACATTGGTATCTATCGCCTATGCATTTTATAACAATTACGAATATGAAGCGAAAATTTGGAAATGGAGAGCGGTAGAAGGAGGGAGAGGGAAAAGCGGGTGCGGAAAGAATCAGTAGGAAACACAGGGGACATTGGTATCCTTCGAATAGGCATTTTATAACAATTGCGAATATGAAGCGAAAATTTGAAAATGGAGGGTTGTACCAGGGGGAGGGAAAAGGGGTGTGGAAGGAATCCGAAGGAAACAGTGGACATTGGTATCCTTCGACTAGGCATTTTATAACAATTGCGAATATGAAGCGAAAATTTGAAAATGGAAGGTTGTAGGAGGGGGAGGGAAAAGCGGGTGCGGAAGGATTCCGAAGGAAACAGTGGACATTGGTATCTATCGCCTAGGCATTATATAAGAATTACGAATATGAAGCGGATATTTGAAAATGGAGGGTTGTAGGAGGGGGAGGGAAAAGGAGTGCGGAGGGAATCCGAAGGAAACAGTGGACATTGGTATCTATCGACTAGGCATTTTATAACAATTACGAATATGAAGCGAAAATTTGAAAATGGGGGGTTGTAGGAGGGGGAGGGAAAAGGAGTGCGGAGGGAATCCTAAGGAAACAGTGGACATTGGTATCTATCGCCTAGGCATTATATAAGAATTACGAATATAAAGCGAAAATTTGGAAATAGAGAGTAGGAGAAGGAGGGGGATGGAAAAGCGGGTGCGGAAAGAATTCGAAGGAAACACAGTTGACATTGGTATCTATTGACTAGGCATTTTATAACAATTACGAATATGAAGCGAAAATTTGAAAATGGAGAGTTGTAGGAGGGGGAGGGTAAAGCGGGTGCGGAAGGACTCCGAAGGAAACAGTGGACATTGGTATCTATCGATTACGCATTTTATAACAATATCGAATATGAAGCGAAAATTTGAAAATGGAGGGTTGTAGGAGGGGGAGGGAAAAGCTAGTGCGGAAGGAATCCGAAGGAAACAGTGGATATTGGTATCTATTGATTACGCATTTTATAACAATATCGAATATGAAGCGTAAATTTGAAAATGGAGGGTTGTAGGATGGGGAGGGAAAAGCGGGTGCGGAAGGAATCCGAAGGAAACAGTGGACATAGGTATCTATCAATTACGCATTTTATAACAATATCGAATATGAAGCGAAAATTGGAAAATGGAGGGTTGTAGGAGGGGGAGGGAAAAACGGTGCGGAAGGAATCAGAAGGAAACAGTGGACATTGGTATCTATCAATTACGCATTTTATAACAATATCGAATATTAAGCGAAAATTTAAAAATGGAGGGTTGTAGCAGGGGGAGGGAAAAGGGGTGGGGAAGGAATCCGAAGGAAACAGTGGACATTGGTATCCTTCGACTAGCCATTTTATAACAATTGCGAATATGAAGCGAAAATTTGAAAATGGAAGGTTGTAGGAGGGGGAGGGAAAAGCGGATGCGGAAAGAATCCGAAGGAAACACAGGGGACATTGGTATCTATCGCCTAGGCATTATATAAGAATTACGAATATGAAGCGAAAATTTGGAAATGGAGTGCGGTAGAAGGAGGGGGAGGGAAAAGCTGGTGCGGAAAGAATCCGAAGGAAACACAGTGGACATTGGTATCTATCGACTAGGCATTTTATAACATTTGCGAATATGAAGCGAAAATTTGAAAATGGAGGGTTGTAGGAGGGGGAGGGAAAAGCGGGTGCGGAAAGAATCCGAAGGAAACACAGTGGACATTGGTATCTATCGACTAGGCATTTTATAACAATTACGAATATGAAGCGAAAATTTGAAAATGGAGGGATGTAGGAGGGGGAGGGGAAAGCGGGTGCGGAAGGAATCGGAAGGAAACAGTGGACATTGGTATCTATCGATTACGCATTTTATAACAACATCGAATATGAAGCGAAAATTTGAAAATGGAGGGTTGTAGGAGGGGGAGGGAAAAGGGGTGCGGAAGGATTCCGAAGGAAACAGTGGAAATTGGTATCTATCGACTAGGCGTTATATAATAATTACGAATATGAAGCGAAAATTTGGAAATGGAGAGCGGTAGAGGGAGGTGGAGGGTAAAGCGGGTGCAGAAAGAATGCGAAGGAAACACAGTGGACATTGGTATCTATCGACTAGGCATTTTATAACAATTACGAATATGAAGCGAAAATTTGAAAATGACGGTCGTGGGAAGGGGAGGTAAAAGCGGGTGCGGAAGGAATCCGAAGGAAACAGAGGACATTGGTACCTGTAGATTACGCATTTTATGACAATATCGAATATGAAACGAAAATTTGAAAATGGAGGGTTGTAGGAAGGGGAGGGAAATGCAGGTGCGGAAGGAATCCGAAGGAAAGAGTGGACATTGGTATCTATCGCCTAGGCATTATATAAGAATTACAAATATGAAGCGAAAATTTGAAAATGGGGGGTTGTAGGAGGGGGAGGGAAAAGGCGTGCGGAAGGAATCCGAAGGAAACACAGTGGACATTGGTATCTATCGACTATGCATTTTATAACAATTACGAATATGAAGTGAAAATTTGAAAATGGAGGGTTGTGGGAGGGGGAGGGAAAAGGGGTGCGAAAGGAATCCGAAGGAAACAGTGGACATTGGTATCTATCGCCTAGGCATTATATAAGAATTACGAATATGAAGCGAAAATTTGGAAATAGAGAGTAGGAGAAGGAGGGGGATGGAAAAGCGGGTGCGGAAGGAATCCGAAGGAAACAGTGGACATTGGTATCCTCGACTAGGCATTTTATAACAATTACGAATATGAAGCGAATATTTGGAAATGCAGAGCGGTAGAAGGAGGGGGAGGGAAAAGCGGGTGCGGAAAGAATCCGAAGGAAACACAGTGGACATTGGTATCTATCGACTAGGAATTTTATAACAATTACGAATATGAAGCGAAAATTTGAAAATGGAGCGTTATAGGAGGGGGAGGGTAAAGCGGGTGCGGAAGGACTCCGAAGGAAACAGTGGACATTGGTATCTATCGATTACGCATTTTATAACAATATCGAATATGAAGCGAAAATTTGAAAATGGTGGGTTGTAGGAGGGGTAGGGAAAAGCGGGTGCGGAAGGAATCCGAAGGAAACAGTGGATATTGGTATCTATTGATTACGCATTTTATAACAATATCTAATATGAAGCGAAAATTTGAAAATGGAGGGTTGTAGGATGGGGAGGGAAAAGCGGGTGCGGAAGGAATCCGAAGGAAACAGTGGACATAGGTATCTATCAATTACGCATTTTATAACAATATCGAATATGAAGCGAAAATTGGAAAATGGAGGGTTGTAGGAGGGGGAGGGAAAAACGGTGCGGAAGGAAACAGAAGGAAACAGTGGACATTGGTATCTATCAATTACTCATTTTATAACAATATCGAATATTAAGCGAAAATTTAAAAATGGAGGGTTGTAGCAGGGGGAGGGAAAAGGGGTGGGGAAGGAATCCGAAGGAAAAAGTGGACATTGGTATCCTTCGACTAGCCATTTTATAACAATTGCGAATATGAAGCGAAAATTTGAAAATGGAAGGTTGTAGGAGGGGGAGGGAAAAGCGGATGCGGAAAGAATCCGGAGGAAACACAGTGGACATTGGTATCTATCGACTAGGAATTTTATAACAATTACGAATATGAAGCGAAAATTTAAAAATGGAGCGTTATAGGAGGGGGAGGGTAAAGCGGGTGCGGAAGGACTCCGAAGGAAACAGTGGACATTGGTATCTATCGATTACGCATTTTATAACAATATCGAATATGAAGCGAAAATTTGAAAAAGGGGGGTTGTAGGAGGGGTAGGGAAAAGCGGGTGCGGAAGGAATCCGAAGGAAACAGTGGATATTGGTATTTATTGATTACGCATTTTAGAACAATATCGAATATGAAACGAAAATTTGGAAATGGAGAGCGGTAGAGGGAGGTGGAGGGTAAAGCGGGTGCAGAAATAATGCGAAGGAAACACAGTGGACATTGGTATCTATCGACTAGGCATTTTATAACAATTACGAATATGAAGCGAAAATTTGAAAATGGAGGGTTGTAGGAAGGGGAGGTAAAAGCGGGTGCGGAAGGAATCCGAAGGAAACAGAGGACATTGGTTTCTGTAGATTACGCATTTTATGACAATATCGAATATGAAACGAAAATTTGAAAATGGAGGGTTGTAGGAGGGGGAGGGAAATGCAGGTGCGGAAGGAATCCGAAGGAAAGAGTGGACATTGGTATCTATCGATTACGCACTTTATAACAATATCGAATATGAAGCGAAAATTTGAAAATGGAGGATAGTAGAAGGGGGAGGGGAAAGCGGGTGCGGAAGGAATCGGAAGGAAACAGTGGACATTGGTATCTATCGATTACGCATTTTATAACAACATCGAATATGAAGCGAAAATTTGAAAATGGAGGGTTGTAGGAGGGGGAGGGAAAAGGGGTGCGGAAGGATTCCGAAGGAAACAGTGGACATTGGTATCTATCGACTAGGCATTATATAATAATTACGAATATGAATCGAAAATTTGGAAATGGAGAGCGGTAGAGGGAGGTGGAGGGTAAAGCGGGTGCAGAAAGAATGCGAAGGAAACACAGTGGACATTGGTATCTATCGACTAGGCATTTTATAACAATTACGAATAAGAAGCGAAATTTTGAAAATGGAAGGTTATAGGAGGGGGAGGGAAAAGCGGGTGCGGAAGGATTCCGAAGGAAACAGTGGACATTAGTATCTATCGCCTAGGCAATATATAAGAATTACGAATATGAAGCGGAAATTAGAAAATGGAGGGTTGTAGGAGGGGGAGGGAAAAGGAGTGCGGAGGGAATCCGAAGGAAACAGTGGACATTGGTATCTATCGCCTATGCATTTTATAACAATTACGAATATGAAGCGAAAATTTGGAAATGGAGAGCGGTAGAAGGAGGGGGAGGGAAAAGCGGGTGCGGAAAGAATCCGAAGGAAACACAGTGGACATTGGTATCTATCGACTAGGAATTTTATAACAATTACGAATATGAAGCGAAAATTTGAAAATGGTGCGTTATAGGAGGGGGAGGGTAAAGCGGGTGCGGAAGGACTCCAAAGAAACAGTGGACATTGGTATCTATCGATTACGCATTTTATAACAATATCGAATATGAAGCGAAAATTTGAAAATGGAGGGTTGTAGGAGGGGTAGGGAAAAGCGGGTGCGGAAGGAATCCGAAGGAAACAGTGGATATTGGTATCTACTGATTACGCATTTTATAACAATACCTAATATGAAGCGAAAATTTGAAAATGGAGGGTTGTAGGATGGGGAGGGAAAAGCGGGTGCGGAAGGAATCCGAAGGAAACAGTGGACATAGGTATCTATCAATTACGCATTTTATAACAATATCGAATATGAAGCGAAAATGGAAAATGGAGGGTTGTAGGAGGGGGAGGGAAAAACGGTGCGGAAGGAATCAGAAGGAAACAGTGGACATTGGTATCTATCAATTACGCATTTTATAACAATATCGAATATTAAGCGAAAATTTAAAAATGGAGGGTTTTAGCAGGGGGAGGGAAAAGGGGTGGGGAAGGAATCCGAAGGAAACAGTGGACATTGGTATCCTTCGACTAGCCATTTTATAACAATTGCGAATATGAAACGAAAATTTGAAAATGGAAGGTTGTAGGAGGGGGAGGGAAAAGCGGATGCGGAAAGAATCCGGAGGAAACACAGTGGACATTGGTATCTATCGACTAGGAATTTTATAACAATTACGAATATGAAGCGAAAATTTGAAAATGGAGCGTTATAGGAGGGGGAGGGTAAAGCGGGTGCGGAAGGTCTCCGAAGGAAACAGTGGACATTGGTATCTATCGATTACGCATTTTATAACAATATCGAATATGAAACGAAAATTTGAAAATGGAGGGTTGTAGGAGGGGTAGGGAAAAGCGGGTGCGGAAGGAAACAGTGGATATTGGTATCTATTGATTACGCATTTTATAACAATATCGAATATGAAGCGAAAATTTGAAAATGGAGGGTTGTAGGATGGGGAGGGAAAAGCCGGTGCGGAAGGAATCCGAAGGAAACAGTGGACATAGGTATCTATCGATTACGCATTTTATAACAACATCGAATATGAAGCGTAAATTTGAAAATGGAGGGTTGTAGGATGGGGGGGGGGGAAAGGGGTGCGGAAGGATTCCGAAGGAAACAGTGGAGATTGGTATATATCGCCTAGGCATTGTATAATAATTACGAATATGAAGCGAAAATTTGGAAATGGAGAGCGGTAGAGGGAGGTGGAGGGTAAAGCGGGTGCAGAAAGAATGCGAAGGAAACACAGTGGACATTGGTATCTATCGACTAGGCATTTTATAACAATTACGAATATGAAACGAAAATTCGAAAAAGGAGGGTTGTAGGAGGGGGAGGGAAATGCGGTTGCGGAAGGAATCCGAAGGAAAGAGTGGACATTGGTATCTATCGCCTAGGCATTATATAATAATTACGAATATGAAGGGAAAATTTGGAAATGGAGAGCTGTAGAGGGAGGAGGAGGGAAAAGATGTGCGGAAGGAATCCCAAGGAAACAGTGGACATTGGAATCTATCGCCTAGGCAGTATATAAGAATTACGAATATGAAGCGAAAATTTAGAAATGGAGAGCGGTAGAAGGAGGGGGAGGGAAAAGCGGGTGCGGAAAGTATCCGAAGGAAACACAGTGGACATTGGTATCTATCGACTAGGCATTTTATAACAATTACGAATATGAAGCGTAAATTTGAAAATGGGGGGTTGTAGGAGGGGGAGGGAAAAGGGGCGCGGAAGGAAGGCGAAGGAAACAGTGGACATTGGTATCTATCGATTACGCATTTTATAACAATATCGAATATGGAGCGAAAATTTGAAAATGAAGGGTTGTAGGAGGGGGAGGGAAAAGGGGTGTGGAAGGAATCCCAAGGAAACAGTGGACATTGGTATCTATCGCCTAGGCATTATATAAGAATTACGAATATGAAGCGAAAATTTGGAAATAGAGAGTAGGAGAAGGAGGGGGATGGAAAAGCGGGTGCGGAAGGAATCCGAAGGAAACAGTGGACATTGGTATCTATCGCCTAGGCATTATATAAGAATTACGAATATAAAGCGAAAATTTGGAAATGGAGTGCGGTAGAAGGAGGGAGAGGGAAAAGAGGGTGCGGAAAGAATCAGAAGGAAACACAGTGGACATTCGTATCTATCGACTAGGCATTGTATAACAATTACGAATATGAAGCGAAAATTTGAAAATGGAGCGTTGTAGGAGGGGGAGGGAAAAGGCCTGCGGAAGGATTCCGAAGGAAATAGTGGACATTGGTATCTATCGCCTAGGCATTATATAAGTATTACGAATATGAAGCGAAAATTTGGAAATGGAGAGCTGCAGAGGGAGGGGGAGGTAAAAGCGGGTGCGGAAAGAATCAGAAGGAAACACAGTGGACATTGGTATCTATCGACTAGGCATTTTATAACAGTTACGAATATGAAGCGAAAATTTGTAAATGGAGGGTTATAGGAGGGGGAGGGAAAAGGGGTGCGGAAGGAATCCGAAGGGAACAGTGGACATTGGTATCTGCCGATTACGCATTTTATAACAATATCTAATATGAAGCGAAAATATGAAAATGGAGGGTTGTAGGAGGGGGAGGGAAAAGGGGTGCGGAAGGAATCCGAAGGAAACAGTGGACATTGGTATCTATTGATTACGCATTTTATAACAATATCGAATATGAAGCGATAAATTTGAAAATGGAGGGTTGTATTAGGGGGAGGGAAAAGGGGTGTGGAAGGAATCCGAAGGAAACAGTGGACATTGGTATCAATCGCCTAGGCATTATATAAGAATTACGGATATGAAGCGAAAATTTGGAAATGGAGAGCGGTAGAAGGAGGGGGAGGGAAAAGCGGGTGCGGAAAGAATCCGAAGGGAACACAGTGGACATTTGTACCTATCGACTAGGCATTTTATAACAATTACGAATATGAAGCGAAAATTTCAAAATGGAGGGTTGTAGGAGGGGCAGGGAAAAGGGGTGCGGTAGGAATACGAAGGAAACAGTGGACATTGGTATCTATCGATTACGCATTTTATAACAATATCGAATATGAAGCGAAAATTTGAAAATGGAGGTTTATAGGAGTGGGTGGGAAAAGCGGGTGCGGAAGGAATCCGAAGGAAACAGTGTACATTGGTACCTATCGATTACGCATTTTATAACAATATCGAATATGAAGCGAAAATTTGAAAATGGAGTTATTGATGGAGGGGGAGGGAAAAAGGGTGCGGAAGGAATCCGAAGGAAACAGTGGACATTGGTATCTATTGATTACGCATTTTATAACAATATCGAATATGAAGCGATAAATTTGAAAATGGAGGGTTGTATTAGGGGGAGGGAAAAGGGGTGTGGAAGGAATCCGAAGGAAACAGTGGACATTGGTATCAATCGCCTAGGCATTATATAAGAATTACGGATATGAAGCGAAAATTTGGAAATGGAGTGCGGTAGAAGGAGGGGGAGGGAAAAGCGGGTGCGGAAAGAATCCGAAGGAAACACAGTGGACATTGGTATCTATCGAGTAGGCATTTTATAACAATTGCGACTATGAAGCGAAAATTTGAAAATGGAGGGTTGTATTAGGGGGAGGGAAAAGGGGTGTGGAAGGAATACGAAGGAAACAGTGGACATTGGTATCTATCGCCTAGGTATTATATAAGTATTACGGATATGAAGCGAAAATTTGGAAATGGAGTGCGGTAGAAGGAGGGGGAGGGAAAAGCGGGTGCGGAAAGAATCCTAAGGGAACACAGTGGACATTGGTACCTATCGACTAGGCATTTTATAACAATTACGAATATGAAGCGAAAATTTCAAAATGGAGGGTTGTAGGAGAGGCAGGGAAAAGGGGTGCGGTAGGAATACGAAGGAAACAGTGGACATTGGTATCTATCGACTAGGTATTATATATGAATTACGAATATGAAGCGAAAATTTGGAAATGGAGTGCGGTAGTAGGAGGGGCAGGGAAAAGCTGGTGCGGAAAGAATCCGAAGGAAACACAGTGGACATTGGTATCTATCGACTAGCCATTTTATAACAATTGCGAATATGAAGCGAAAATTTGAAAATGGAGGTTTGTATTAGGGGGAGGGAAAAGGGGTGTGGAAGGAATACGAAGGAAACAGTGGACATTGGTATCTATCGCCTAGGTATTATATAAGTATTACGGATATGAAGCGAAAATTTGGAAATGGAGTGCGGTAGAAGGAGGGGCAGGGAAAAGCTGGTGCGGAAAGAATCCGAAGGAAACACAGTGGACATTGGTATCTATCGACTAGGCATTTTATAACAATTACGAATATGAAGCGAAAATTTCAAAATGGAGGGTTGTAGGAGGGGGAGGGAAAAGCGGGTGCGGAAGGAATCCGAAGGAAACGGTGGATATTGGTATCAATCGATTACGCATTTTATAACAATATCGAATATGAAGCGAAAATTTGAAAATGGAGGGTTATAGGAGTGGGTGGGAAAAGCGGGTGCGGAAGGAATCCGTAGGAAACAGTGTACATTGGTACCTATCGATTACGCATTTTATAACAATATCGAATATGAAGCGATAAATTTGAAAATGGAGGGTTGTATTAGGGGGAGGGAAAAGGGGTGTGGAAGGAATCCGAAGGAAACAGTGGACAGTGGTATCTATCGCCTAGGCATTATATAGGAATTACGAATATGAAGCGAAAATTTGGAAATGGAGTGCGGTAGAAGGAGGGGGAGGGAAAAGCGGGTGCGGAAAGAATCCGAAGGAAACACAGTGGACATTGGTATCTATCGAGTAGGCATTTTATAACAATTGCGACTATGAAGCGAAAATTTGAAAATGGAGGGTTGTAGGAGGGGGAGGGAAAAGCGGGTGCGGAAGGAATCCGAAGGAAACAGTGGACATTGGTATCCTTCGACTAGGCATTTTATAACAATTACTAATATGAAGCAAAAATTTGAAAAAGAGGGTTGTAGGAGGGGGAGGGAAAAAGGGGCGCGAAAGAAATTCGAAGGAAACACTGCGGACATTGGTATCTATCGATTACGCATTTTACAACAAGTACGAATATGAAGCGAAAATTTTAAAATGGAGAGCGGTAGAAGTAGGGGGAGGGAAAAGCGGGTGCGGAAGGAATCCGAAAGAAACACAGTGGACATTGGTATCTATCGACTAGGCATTATATAAGAATTACGAATATGAAGCGAAAATTTGAAAAAGAGGGTTGTAGGAGGGGGAGGGAAAAAGGGGCGCGAAAGAAATTCGAAGGAAACACTGCGGACATTGGTATCTATCGATTACGCATTTTACAACAAGTACGAATATGAAGCGAAAATTTTAAAATGGAGGTTTGTATTAGGGGGAGGGAAAAGGGGTGTGGAAGGAATACGAAGGAAACAGTGGACATTGGTATCTATCGCCTAGGTATTATATAAGTATTACGGATATGAAGCGAAAATTTGGAAATGGAGTGCGGTAGAAGGAGGGGCAGGGAAAAGCTGGTGCGGAAAGAATCCGAAGGAAACACAGTGGACATTGGTATCTATCGACTAGGCATTTTATAACAATTACGAATATGAAGCGAAAATTTCAAAATGGAGGGTTGTAGGAGGGGGAGGGAAAAGCGGGTGCGGAAGGAATCCGAAGGAAACGGTGGATATTGGTATCAATCGATTACGCATTTTATAACAATATCGAATATGAAGCGAAAATTTGAAAATGGAGGGTTATAGGAGTGGGTGGGAAAAGCGGGTGCGGAAGGAATCCGTAGGAAACAGTGTACATTGGTACCTATCGATTACGCATTTTATAACAATATCGAATATGAAGCGATAAATTTGAAAATGGAGGGTTGTATTAGGGGGAGGGAAAAGGGGTGTGGAAGGAATCCGAAGGAAACAGTGGACAGTGGTATCTATCGCCTAGGCATTATATAGGAATTACGAATATGAAGCGAAAATTTGGAAATGGAGTGCGGTAGAAGGAGGGGGAGGGAAAAGCGGGTGCGGAAAGAATCCGAAGGAAACACAGTGGACATTGGTATCTATCGAGTAGGCATTTTATAACAATTGCGACTATGAAGCGAAAATTTGAAAATGGAGGGTTGTAGGAGGGGGAGGGAAAAGCGGGTGCGGAAGGAATCCGAAGGAAACAGTGGACATTGGTATCCTTCGACTAGGCATTTTATAACAATTACTAATATGAAGCAAAAATTTGAAAAAGAGGGTTGTAGGAGGGGGAGGGAAAAAGGGGCGCGAAAGAAATTCGAAGGAAACACTGCGGACATTGGTATCTATCGATTACGCATTTTACAACAAGTACGAATATGAAGCGAAAATTTTAAAATGGAGAGCGGTAGAAGTAGGGGGAGGGAAAAGCGGGTGCGGAAGGAATCCGAAGGAAACACAGTGGACATTGGTATTTATCGACTAGGCATTTTATAACAATTTCGAATATGATGCGAAAATTTGAAGATGGAGGGGGGTAGATGGAGGGGGAGGGAAAAGGGGGTGCGGAAGGAATCCGAAGGAAACACAGTGGACATTGGTATTTATCGTCTAGTCATTTTATAACAATTATGCATATGAAGCGGAAAAATGAAAATGGAGGGTATATAAATTTCAAAAATCACTATATTAATTTAATTGATGATGATCCCAGAGAAATTTATTGCTTTCATATTTACAAATTAATATTACTGGCAGATGCCCTTAAGTTTCCTAAACGTTCATACACGAAACACTTGGATTCGGATAAAATGTCACCGGTAAAAACGTACCCAGACGTAATGTCCCCGGGCTAAATGTTTGTAAACACAAAATAGGACTAAAAATCTCTGCGAACCAGTTCATTACCTCGTGTTTGCCTCAATTTTTCAGCATGATCGAAAGAAAAATGAAACAAGAAACTGCAATATACTTTTGATTAGAAACAATGCAAACTATCGAGAGTAAATAAGAAAACGATAAAATTTGTTTCACCATGTTACGGCTTCCCTAATTCAAAAGTTATACATTTAAGAGGGTAAATGCATTCAAATCCGTAGTATTATATTTTATTTTGATATGGATTCATGATTACATTTTAGAGTAATATTGCATGGAGAGCTTACAAAGGAAATCTAATGGAGTCGTAGTTCTACAGCTGTTGATGCTGTAAGGAGTTATTATTAAATCGTTTTTTAATTTAAAGTTCCTATTTTTATTGTTTATCTGATAAATAGAATGTCGAAATTATTAGAATCTAAATAAAATATCGAGCAAAATCGGAATAAATATTCAATAGGTATCAACTTCTAAAATGTTGATCAATTATATTAGTTTTCATTTAAAATTATTCCGCTATATTGGGCATTAATTAATCGGTGTGAAAAACTACATGTAAGCAAATATGTTTATAAATCGTATAAAATATCGTATTCACTTGCAAAATGAAGTAATCGAACTTGTGAATTTGTGTCTTCTGCTTTAACCTCAGTCCTGACATTAATAATGAAAGAAATCTTAAGATAAGTTACTGAAGTTGTAACTGGTAATTAAAGTTAAAGTTTATTGCTGATATTTACATAAAGTTCGTCGTAATGTGACGCTTTTATACAAAAATGTCTGTACTTTGATTTACTGAGGAAAATTTGCTAAGAGACATTCGTGAAATATATTGTACTTTATGTGAAGCGGTTGGAAAAGAAGCTCTTTTGAAAATATGGAGATAAGGTATTGAACATAAAGGCTTGTGTAGACTAACTGGAACCACATTTAAAACTGATAGGGAGGCTGACCCCTCGACCGTCATTAACTCGGGTTACATTTACATTTACATAAATACCCTGCAAGCCGCTAGAAGCGTTTGGCAGGGGGTGTCACAACACCAAGTGAAGTCTAGCTAATTCTTCTGTTGGATTGTCTTATCGCGTCTGGGAAAAATGATCGGTAGTATTTCTCTGTTCTAGCGGTAATTTCGAGATATTTTCTCCTGCACTGTGATCTAACATTACGTTCACTAACACCGATGGGGACGACTATGCCGCGTACGTCTTCAACGAATTCGGAACTTTCAAATTTTTCAAATAGTTTCCTCTTGTATTCAATTCTTCTACTCTTCAACGTCTGCCATTTCAGATCTCTCAATAACTCTGATACACTCGCGTCATACCGATATTCTCCTTTTACAAATCTAGCCGCTCTACGCTGAACCATTTCGAGCTCTCTAGTTAGGCCCTCCTCGAAAGGGTCCCAGACGGCGCAACAGTATTCCACGATGGGTCGTATTAGGGAAAAGTATGCGATTTCCTTCACATTCGAGGGGCATCCCCGCAGGACTCTAGAGGAAAGCCCTTGAATTCTGTTTGTCGATGCTATAACGGATTTGATATGCTCTCTACTAGACAAATTGCTACTGAGAATTACTCCTAGGTATTTGTAGCTATTGACATATTTTAGCTTTAGTTCGGATATTTGGTACGGGTAACGGTTGAAATTCGTGGAGCGCGTGATGTTCATTGCGGCGCCTTTCTTTATATTCAGATCGAGTTGCCAATCTTTACACCATTTCGTGATAGCCTGAAGGTCCTTTTGCAAATTCTCCTGATCGTGTATTGTGTTGATTTCTCCATACACAAGTGTGTCATCCGCGAAGAGTCTAACTTTACACTTTATATTATCCGCTAAATCATTTATATATATCAAGAACAACAAAGGTCCGATCACACTTCCCTGAGGCACGCCGGAAGTCACTTTGACGACGTCTGATGCAACTCCATCGAGGACTACTCTCTGGGTTCTATCGGAAAGAAACGAGGCGATCCAATTTACAATTTTCTCGTTAATTGAATAAGCCCTTAATTTTTGCACTATTTTCACGTGAGAAACGGTGTCGAAGGCTTCATAAAGACTGTGGACCGAAATGATCATGTTATTTTCTTCTGAAGCAACCATTTGCTCGGCTCACTTTGCAAGCAGTTGCTTTGTTAAAACCTTGTAACATCAAATTTCGGGTTACATTATTTGAAAGTGAAACTTTTGAAGGTGTTGAAAAAGATGAAGTACACGAAATTGAAACAGGAAATATTTCAGGGAGTATGCCACAGGAATTTGCTTTAACACCTCAAGCCATTAGCCAGGAAGGATTGGCTTATGTTGCAGGTTATGTGGCACATAAATTTCGAGCCACAAAAAAAATTTAGGAAGTTCCACATCTGAATTGCCTCAACAAACATGTCATGACTGATACCATTCATTTCGAAAGGTGGCCTGATGACTCCAAGTGAAAAGTGGCTTGATGCCGCAAAAATTGCAGGGAAAATATATATTTCTTTCCAAGGAGAAACTTACAGAAAGGAAATAAATATTATCAAACAGGTGACAGAAATTTTTATGAGTTATGTTACACCTGATATTCCCATTGGATGCTGCAAAAATGTACGTACATTAAAACAAGAACTCATATAAGGGTGAGAGAGATAAAGTGATCAAGGCATTAAATGGTAATGAAAAAAGAAAATTTATGAACAAATTGAAAAAAGTAAACTGTTGAAATTTTTTATGTCAGTGTTCTGGTTTTTATGATGAAATAAATTTCACTTTCTCTCAGTATGATTTGTGTTCATGTAGGTTTATGTTTTATTTAGAAAATTGATGTAACAGTTTCTTATAATTGTAGAACTTCAAATAATGGAATTAAATAATAGTGATGTGTTTTCTATGTTTTAATAAGTATTTTTTCCTTTCCTATCCTCTTAAAATGATATAGTAAAATAATGGCATAAACACTTAAAAGTTTTTTATATCCTTGTTCTACCCGTAGTATATAGCTTGGTTAGAAATATGAATCAATGAACAAGATAAATAACCATAAATCGGTAATGGTATGATGACATCGGACGTTTCATCAGCTCTTGGTGAACGAGCTTTGATTTTTCCAGCACTTGAATGCGAATGTTTTTTTTTTACAAAATCGTATTTGGAAGATCAAGTTTGGTGTTCTAAATAATTTCGTATAAACGGACACAAAAAATACTGCATAGACCATCACGTTTAATATCTCTGGTTCTACCGAACCGATCAAGGGCGCAGTATAGAATATGCGCGCAACGTAAAATTTGAATAGCCGCCATTTCTCTCCCGCGAGTGACGTCATGCGCGAAAGCATTCCAAATTCGTCCTGCTGTTGAACTCACCTTCGGTGTCATTTAAATAGGATTCGTTGCGTGCCTCTTCGAATGAATCCGATGGCTGATATTTCAGACGTCTCTTTCGAGCCATTGCTACTTTTTTATGCTTTGTTGTTCTATCGGAAGCATAACTTTATACCGCTTATGGAATTCTAAAAAAATACGTCATCTGGAACATCCATGGGGTCAACAAACGGGGATTTTTAATAAGAACGAATTGAGGAGCATCTGAAACTGTCTTGCGAGATGATATCATCACGACTTTTAAATTAAACGCAGATTTAGAAATGAATAAAGACGCCGCACAACACAGTGAAAAGTTCAAAATTAAGGGTGTCGCAAGTTCAATGAACTTATAGTGACTCATGAATGATATGAGAGGAAATGAGAAGAAGGGTTATTTGCGAAGAACAACGTCTCGGAGATATCGATTCCGAATGGGAGAAAAACCAAGTAAATTGAATTTTCTAATTATGAACGATTTCGGCGTCTGGTGTTTTTATTCCGGTGAAAAATATTGCGATATCTATGTTTGAATGAGTTTCACTTTTTCTCTTTCAAGAATTGCTTTTATGAAGTTTGCTATTAACGAACACGGAGGTGCAGAGGAGATTTACTATGCACGATGCGATCTTCGACCTCACGTACCGCGATATAGTCGATTGAATAAGTAACCGAATTACCGTTCTCTTTAATTGTTTACGGAAAGAGGGAAAAGAGGCAATAATGAGGGAAACTCCTTTTGGCATTCAAAACACAGATATTGCTTCCATGGAAAAATATACACAATAAACGCTTTAGTGGCGGGACACACAGGCGCAAATATTTCCTGAAAGATTCCATCATTTCGCTGCTTACCTTTCTCGCAGTGCACTCCCTCGTAGTCCACGTTGCGGCACTCGCAGATGGGACCAGAGTCCGTACTTATGCAGATTCCGCCGTGCTGACACGGGTCGTGCTCCTCGCACGCGTCCGTGCTCGCGTTTCCACGAATACCCTGTCGAATAAACAAAAGAATACCTAGGTTAACCCTTAAACCGAAGTATCTACTTTTTGTATATTATTAGAAGTATGTGTATGCCAGACACGCATACAAAAATATTCAAATTTTATTTCGTTTTATTATTAAATTAAGTGTAATGATACATTAAGCTTATGCATTTATTACATATAATTAATATTCGCCATATACCAATGTAATTTCTACATATTAATATTTAAAAATCTTTGCAGTGATAGCATACGATATGTACGAAATATTTTGCACTTACAAATCCCCACAACATATGTTACAAATCTTTTTGTAACTTTATAAACAGATTGGCCTTTGACATTTTATGCATTTTAACCTGGTATTTCGATTTTGTGTATACGGAGATAAGCTACACTTCCTCTTTCTTTCAAGTCTGTCGCTCTCAGATTTCTGTTTTGGTGTGTCATCCTTGTTTGCTTCTTGTAAAACGCTTCCAGTGAGTTTTTTCAAGTCTGAACATAGATTTCGAACAGCAAGTCTGTTTCCTAGGTGTGGCCTCAAAAGTACTAGAGCTAATTCTTTCACAAAACTGAATCTCTTTATACTTTTCCAATTTTTTAAACATAGGTAGAATATGTAACTATTCACTACAGATATGTTTGCCAACACATAAAATACTGCTAATGGCCAACGTCGACTTCTTCTGTTAGAAGAATAATTAGGGCATTTTTGATCCATTACATTGACGCCTCCTTTTGTCCGGTTGTAAAATCCCACTATTTCCGGTTTATTTGTGACGATGCATTGTTGATACCATCAGCACCGCTTTATTCTTTTTTGGTACGTAACTGAGCAAAGTTATATCATCACTAAATCCATATAATGTCGAACTAACTTCTCTTTTCCTCGATGGTAAAAACTTTTGGGATTACGTTTATTTTTCTACAGTGTTCCTACGTACGCTAGCTTTTTTTCTCGTAATATTTGCACCAATGCTTTGATGTACTACCGCCTTCCGAGGTGCTAGGGCCTGCATCCATCCTTACTTTTGTAATAAATCTAAAATATTATTATATAATTCTAAAATTGGTATAGAAAGAAGATAAAAATAATATTTATCTGTAATAATAATAATTTGTTTCTATCTTACCGAAGGAAATTTCTACGTAATTCGAAGTGTCCACCGGACACGCAAAAAATATGCGTTATGAGAAGTATGTGTCCACGAGACACTGTTACTTTTGAAAAACGATCTCTTACGAACGGTTGAGAAATTGCGACTGCAAAAACAATGTATCACCCGCAGCAGGAAGTAATTTGAGGAAGGTACAGTGAGGTTTGGGCCGCCAGCTCAATCAGTGAAGCCACACTAACAAAATAAAAAATCGTATGTGTCTGCAGACACGTACTTCGGTTTAAGGGTTAAAATGGCTCGGTTAAAATATTTTATGGTAAGGCTAATGTACGATATATGTAAGAGGAGAGACCTGGCTGTTGAAGAGAGCGGACGTGCCTTTCACTTCCTTCAGTGGAGCCCAACGGAGACTTACGAGCGACCATTGTAGCAGTAGCATTAGAGTAGAAGTAGACGTACTGTTAAGTAGAACTAACTTTTCTTTTATATTACTTGTTAACCTTTCTTATAGCTTATTTACTTATAGTAGTAGTTATCTTAACTAATAACCTCCTTGTCATTTTTTTTAATCGTAATACTTATAAGTCGTATACCGTAGTGCAGTAATTTTTCTAACACTCCATTTGCGCATTGCTATTTTACACCGATATTTATATCGTAATAGTTGTTATTTTCTTCCCTCTATAAACGTAACATCTACATTTACATTTACATCAATACCATGCAAGCCGCTAGAAGCGTTTGGCAGTGGGTGTCACAACACCAAGTGAAGTCTAGCTAATTCCTCTGTTGGATTGTCTTATCGCGTCTGGGAAAAAGGATCGGTAGTATTTCTCTGTTCTAGCGGTAATTTCGAGATATTTTCTCCTGCACTGTGATCTAACATTACGTTCACTAACACCGATGGGGACAACTATGCCGCGTACGTCTTCAACGAATTCGGAACTTTCAAATTTTTCAAATAGTTTCCTTTTGTATTCAATTCTTCTACTCTTCAACGTCTGCCATTTCAGATCTCTCAATAACTTTGATACACTCGCATCTTACCGATATTCTCCTTTTACAAATCTAGCCGCTCTACGCTGAACCATTTCGAGCTCTCTAGTTAGGCCCTCCTCGAAAGGGTCCCAGACGGCACAACAGTATTCCACGATGGGTCGTATTAGGGAAAATTATGCGATTTCCTTCACATTCGAGGGGCATCCCCGCAGGACTCTAGAGGAAAGCCCTTGAATTCTGTTTGCCGATGCTATAACGGTTTTTATATGCTCTCTACTAGACAAATTGCTACTGAGAATTACACCTAGGTATTTGTAGCTATTGACGTATTTTAGCTTTAGTTCAGATATTTGGTACGGGTAACGGTTGAAATTCGTGGAGCGCGAGAAGTTCATTGCGGCGCATTTCTTTATATTCAGATCGAGTTGCCCATCTTTACACCATTTCGTAATAGCCTGAAGGTCCTTTGCAAATTCTCCTGATCGTGTATTGTGTTGATTTCTCCATACACAAGTGTGTCATCCGCGAAGAGTCTAACTTTACACTTTGTGTTATCCGCTAATCATTTATATATATATCAAGAATAACAGAGGTCCGATTTCACTTCCCTGAGGCACGCCGGAAGTCACTTTGACGACGTCTGATGCAACTCCATCCAGGACTACTCTCTGGGTTCTATCGGAAAGAAACGAGGCGATCCAATTTACAATTTTCTCGTTAATTCAATATGCCCTTAATTTTTGCACTATTTTCACGTGAGAAACAGTGTCGAAGGTTTTCCTAAAGTCTAAAAATACTGCATTCCTTTATCCGTTGCTTTCACAATATCTTGTGTGAGTAGAGCTAACTGAGTCTCGCATTACCTGCCTCTCCGGAAACCATGCTGGCTACTGTTAAGCGCTTCTTGGCTTTCGAGAAATCGCATTATTGAGCTACGGATAATGTGCTCAAAAACCTTACAGAAGATTGATGTCAACGATATAGGGCGGTAGTTTTCCACTTTTAATTTACTTCCCGTTTTATGTATTGGTGTAACGTGGGCTGTTTTCCATATCAAAGGAACTTCACCCTCATCTAAAGATTTTCTGAATAGAAGCTTAAGGTACGGAGCTAATTCGTTTGCTAACGAGTTTATAATGAATGCAGATATGGCTTCAGGCCCTGGCGATTTCCTTTTATGGACCTGACTTAGTAATTTAACGATACCGCTTTCGGATATTTCTATGTCGCTCATATTTTAGTCTATACGGGTAGGGAAATCAATGAAATCACCGCTGTCTATTGTGAAGCATTTATCTAAGAACCGATTTAACATACTAGCCTTAGTAAATGAATCGTGTACACTTTCACCGTTGTCTGTACGTAGAAGAGGTACTGTGGACTGACCTCCTCGAATTTCTCCCACGTACGACCAAAATTCTTTCGAGTCGTTTTTGAGTGAATCCGAGGATCGGTAGGCATCAAATTCCTTACGCGCTTCGTCTCTTGCAGATGTACGACTATTTCTGTATATTAAATACTCGTTCGCGTGGTCCCTACCAACTTCTTTAAGGTGCTTTATGCGCGCGTGATGCCGTCTTTGTTTCTTGAGCAAGGCACGGAGTTTCGGTTTCACCCACCGCGGGTCCTTGCGATCACGAATTGCTTCAGTTGGGACAAACGTTTTTAGCCCTTCTCGAACGATTCGCAAAATTTCCATCCAAGAGTCATCTACGCTGTTACTATTCGCAAAATTGATAAATGTCGCTATTTGGTTTGTAACATAATTTTTTAAGCCTGGGAGACCTGCTTTACTGAAGATATAGACTAATCGCGTTGGCTGATATATTGTCGCAGGGGTGTATTTGAAGTCGGCATTTACTATTTTATGATCACCTATGCCGTCGTCGATTTGTAGGTTTCTAGTCGATAGTGGGTGGGTAGTGGCTAGCAGATCTAATATGTCTCCGTTTCCGTTGTTGTCATATCGCGTCGGCTCGTTGACGATTTGCTCTAGCGAGTTTAAAGTGAATGCTTCAATTAATTCACGACAAGCTTCTCTATTTTTTCCACCACTGACATAGGTTACGGATTTCCAATCGATCGATGGAAGATTTAAGTCTCCTCCAAGAATGATTACTGGATCGTTCTTTCTCCTAGCTATCACCTGCAATGTACGACTGAGTTCTCTAATGTTCTCGACTCCCGAGTCAGGTGGGCGGTAAAATGAGCAAAAAAATAATTTTTTACCATTTCTCGTAGGAATGGAGAACCATATCGTTTCGCAGTGTTCGCTGACGTTAATCTCCTCTAATTGACTTGATATACTCTTTCTGACGGCGATGAAAACTCCACCTCCGACTCTTTCCCTCCTGTCTTTGCGATATACCACGTAATCTGGTGGGAAAATCACGTTAGAATTAATGTCGCCCGATAGCCAACTCTTAGTTCCCAATACAACGTCTGCACGATGGCTTTTAACTAAGTGGCATAAATCAGACTGTTTCCTTCGAATGCTTCGGCAGTTCATAATAATAATTTTTATTGTGTTTTCTACGGATATTTTCGTTCTAGATTTCCCCGCCACTTGAACTAACAATTTTATTTCTCTACTTCTCACTCTACCGCTATTCATGGACTCCCTAGGGTTAATGTTGTCGAACTCTTTTCTAACAGATATATTGGTGTTATCCTCGTCTAACCTAAAAAAAACCCTAGCGTGTTCAAAAACCCTACGCGCTACCGCATCTGCTGCCTCGGCCGTGTAGTGGGCACCAGAACCGTTTAGTGGTACCCTACTTGAGTCTAGCACCGACCTCAGGTCAACGAAGTCCACTCCATTGCCCCTACAGAAGTCCCACAGGCTACGGTTCAAGCCCACCACACGGTTCCAAACGATAGAACCGCAGTCCGTCCGAGGAACTATGCTTCAGATGGTAAGCCGCACATCACAACCCGACTCCTCTCGGACACGAGCAACCTCAGCGGCCAAATTCTTAAAAGAACTTAAAACCTCCTCGGAGCCGCGCTTCGAGGCGTCATTGGTCCCAACATGGGCCACCACCCGCAACGAGGAGCAACCTGTGCCAAAACCGACGCCCTGACCTCTTTCGTCACCTGGGGCACCGAACCTCCTGGTATACACCTGGAGAACACCCGCTCATGAACACCCTCCCGGCGGGCCCGTGACAGTAAAGGCGCCACCACACGCCGGACATTGGAGCTCCCTATCACCATCTTTCCCTCCGAGCTCCCCTTGGGCCCGGTCCCCACCGAGGAGACGGGAGCGGGTGCGGGCGCAACGGCTTCGGAGTCGTCCTCCGACAACACCGCAAACTTATTACGAACAGGAAGAGGGTCCACTGAGGTGTTCCCAGCTCCCTGCCTCCGCAGCACCACCCCACGATCCCCCCGAGTTGACACCACCCTCCACTCATCGGGTTTCCCGGTCCGAACATCCTCAGCCCGCGATAAGGAATGACAGACAACCCCTATCGCTCTACCGGCTTTCGCACCCAGGCTAACCCGAGCCGCCAATTTGGCGCGGTTTGCTTTCAGGGATGACCCCGCACCCCTCACACGCACCAAAGCTGCCTCGGACTTTTCCACCCTCTGAAGGAGGTCCGCAACCACCCTCTCAAGCTCCGTGATTCGAGACCTCATGGCCTCCAAACCAGCGTCGCGCAAAAAGGAGGAAACGGGAGTGCTTGAGGTATCCATCCTAAACTCCTGGTACGACTACCTCCATAAAGCCCGACGAGTGGAGGGTGGCTACACGTGGTAGTCGTGGGGTGGTGCTGCGGAAGCAGGTGGTATGTGAACCTACCCCTGTTAGCAACAGGTTTACGGTGCTGTCGGAGGATAGCTCAACGAACTCTGTGACCGTACCTACCTCACCTAAGAGGAATCGGGTTTGGAAGGGAGGTCTGTTAGTGATAGGTAGTTATAATGTCCGGCGTGTGATGGCGCCTTTGCTATCAAGGGCCCGCCGGGAGGGAGTGGTGGAGCGGGTGTTCTCCAGGTGTATACCAGGAGGTAAGGTGCCCCAGGAGACGAAGGTGTTTCGGGAAGAGGTCGTCGGCACGGGCTGCTCTAGTCTGCGGGTGGTGGCGCATGTTGGCACCAAAGACGCCTCGAAGCGCGGCTCCGAGGAGATTTTGAGTTCCTTTAGGGACTTAAACTCCGAGGTCGGTCGTGTTCGAGAGGAGTCTGGGGTTGATGTGCGTTTAACCATCTGCAGTATTGACCCGCGGAATGACTGTGGCTCTGAGGTTTAGAGTAGGGTGGAGGGGCTAAACCGAAGGTCTTTCTGTAGGGACATGGGGGTGGATTTCGTTGACCTTCGTCCGATTCTCGGATCGTGTGGGGCACCTCTAAATGGCTCGGGGGTCCATTACACGCCGGAGGCATCCCAGGGTGTAGCGCGTAGGATCCTTGAGCATAGTAGGGTTTTTTTAGGCTAGAGAGCAGGGTAGAGTGTAGGCGTATTAGGGGAATGGGTGTAATTGAGAGGGTAACAGAGAACAATATTACGAGAAATCCGGCCAATACCGCAAATAAATTAGAGTTACCGAGCGATGAAGGCGCTGACATCCGTGATGTCAATAGTGTTAACGTATGGGATTTCGATAAAAATGGTGAAATAAAACGCGATCAGAGAGAAAATGCTATATCAACCAACTGGCGGAATAATAGTATGAAGTACGCATGTATTCCTAAAACGATTACGAATGGTAAGGCTGAGGTTTATCTGAGAAGCGATAGTGAGAAATTAAATGTCGTCGTATTGAACTGCCGCAGCATCCGTAAGAAAATTGCCGACTTTGAGCATATTATTCGCAGCCTAGAAGCCGATGTCGTGATCGATACAGAGAGTTGGCTCACTGACGAGATTGCAAGTCAGGAGGTATTCCCTCAAGACTATAGAATTTTTAGAAAGGATCGTAGTATCCGGACTGGAGGTGGAGTATTTATAGCAGTCAGCAAGGCATACGAACGTTTTCCACTACCGTTTATGACGCCGAAATAGAAAGTGTTTGGTGTAGAGTTAGAGGACGCGATTACACTATAGCAAATATATGCGCGTTTTATAGGCCTCCCAATGCAAGTTTATAAATGATTCATAATCTCGAGAAACAAGTAGCAACGCTAATATCGAAAAATAAAGAGAGGGCCATTATAATAGGAGGAGACTTCAACTTACCTTCAATAGACTGGAATCATAATTGCTTTGATCCCGGTGGTAGAGAGCGTGAATCATGCGAAGCACTTATAGAAACCTTCGTTAAACACTCGTTGTGTCAGCTAGTAAGATGTCCCACGAGATCGAACAATATATTAAATTTACTCGTAACGAACTACCCCGAGCGTATGAACAAGCTTTCCATAGAGGAAGGAATAAGCGATCATAATGCTGTGTACGTAGAATTTAAGCTAAAAATGGAGAAACAGGTTAAGGCTAGAAGACGCGTATATATGTACGCCAAAGGCGATTTCTCGAAATTTAGGTCTTTTTTACTGATACAATTCCCTAATTTCTGCGAGGCATCTATCGACGCTAGTACAGAGGAATTATGGTGCGTGTTCAGGGATATGATGCGAGAGGGTACGCATAAATTCATTCCACATAAACTTAAACGTGATGGTGCGGAACCAAGATGGTATAACCAGAAAGTTAGATGCGCTCTTAGACGGCAAAGAAAACTTCACGCTCGCTTAAATAGTAATTCTTCAAAAGTCACAGAGGAACAGAGGTCAATGATACGGCATCAATACAGAGAGGCGCGCTCAAGAGCTAGAGCAACACTGCGAGAAGCATTTAATGATTACAAAAAGAAAGTTTTGCATAATAATTACAAAGAAAATCCGAAAGCATTTTGGTCGTACGTTAGGGAGGTTCATGGTAGAGGCCCCACCATAGCGTCATTGAGAACGGAGGCAGGTGATGTAGTACATGATAGCGCGGAAAAAGCGAACTTGTTAAATGAACACTTTCAGAAAGCGTTTACTTCGGTGAGCAACGAATTTGAGAAACCAGCTTCGAATGATAAGGGAAATTCGATGGAAGATTTGATATTCTCGGAAACAGGTATCGCGCACCAGCTAGAGTCGATTAAGCAAAATAAGTCTCCCGGGCCGGAGGGCATACCCGCGCATGTGTCGAAAGAGCTAGCCTCTGTAATCGCACCTTACTTGAAAATAATATTCGAAAAATCCGTTGCACATGGTACCGCTCCAAAAGACTGGAAGCTAGCATACGTAACGCCCATCCACAAAGGCGGTGATAAAGAGAACCCCGAAAATTATAGACCGATTTCCTTGACGTCATTATCGTGTAAGATTCTAGAACAGCTCTGTTCTGCGTTATTTAGATGGTCGTTCTTCGCTAAGCAAAAACCAACACGGGTTTCGGAAAGTTAGGTCATGCGAAACGCAGCTCGCCCTGTTCGTAAACGATTTGTTGCAATGCGGAGAGAAAAACACTCAGGTTGATGCGATTTTCATTGATTTTAAAAAAGCGTTTGACAAAGTACCCCATAACAAATTAATAGGAAAACTAGGCAAGTACGGCATAAACACTAATATCGTGAGTTGGGTAAAAGACTTCCTCTCAGACAGAAAACAGATAGTAGTTATTGATGGGAAATCTTCATACCCGGTAAAAGTCGCATCAGGTGTTCCACAGGGAAGTGTCAAAGGCCCACTACTATTCCTGATATATATATAAACGATATCTGCTCGGTAGTTCGCTGAAAAATAAGACTTTTCGCAGATGATACCGTTTTATATAAGGAGATAACGAGTCAGGATGACCAAAAATCGCTCCAGGAAGAGTTAAACGTCCTTTCAGCATGGTGCCAAGATTGGAAAATCGACGTTAATCACAGCAAATGTTCCCTATTGAGTTTCTGGAAGAGTAAGAACAATGAATTAGATTCGGAGTACAGCATTGATAGATTGAATATCCAATCTGCAGAATACGTTAAATATTTGGGAGTCACCATTTGTCGTGATCTATCGTGGAATATGCATATTCGAAGGATCGTAGGCGCAGCTAATAAGAAATTGGGCTTCGTAGGCAGAATAGTAAGAAGTAGCAAAGAACAGGTACGAGAAACGTGTTATTTATCATTGGTCAGATCTCAGGTGGAATACGCTTCCAGCATATGGGATCCGTACGAAATGGGACAGATACTTCAGTTAGAAAGAATCCTACGCAGAGCAGCCAGATTCGTTAAGCATAAATATGAGCAAAAATTAAGCGTCACATCACTCTTGAAGGAGTTGAATTGGATATCGCTAGAGGATCGCAGAATTAGCGCTAGGTTAAGGCTTCTGGAGAAATTTAGGTCGGAAGTTCTCTTAGAGGAGGTCTCAGGAATATTAGAGGCACCTACGTACATGGGCAGGCACGATCACGAGAATAAAATACGAGAGATCGACTGTAGGACCGAGCGATATCAGCGCTTGTTTTTCCCAAGGACCATACGGGATCATAACAGGAGAGTGATTCCCACGAGGGACGTTATTAGGTAGATTTTGGTGTGCCAAACCCCCTGCCACCCACCAGTCTGGTGATTTGCAGGGTATCATGTAGATGTAGATGTAGATGACTCGATACGAGCGAGAATGAGAAGCGTGGCTGCGTATTCTATCCACTGTTGGATGAAATTTCAGCTAGTCGAAACGAAACTATTGACGAAGATTGAGGCAGTCTCTTGCCCCCAAAATATTTCTAGGTTTAATTAGCGGAACAGGTTCTCACGTCACCGCAAGAAAAATTATATATTTCTCTGAAAAATAATCGACTTGGATCCTTATGCGTACGTCACATGGGGCATACCAAACTAAATTTCATAAAATTAGGTGACATTTTCTATGTTAAAACACGTAGGTCTAAAAAGAAAGTCCTTTTAATTCTTACAAAACTGTAGGTAAAGTATCATTGGATGAATTGCTGGACTAGGGCAGTGCCATTTTAAACTATAAGTTATAATTTTTTGCTCTCGCTTACTTTTTTGTGGCAAACATTGTACTTTCTCCGAGTACATTTACTAATAAGTGCTTCACGGATCATGCAAGGACTAGGAAGAGTAATTGCAGTCAACGCAAACAATCTTCGAAGCAAGGGATGTCAGCAATATATGAAGTTTCCCACGGTAATATAGCTGATGAAATAAAACGCTCTTGGATTGATCCCATACACTTCTCAGGGAAATTTACAATGCGAGCAGAACGGATAAAATAAAGAAACACGGCAGCACTCGACTACACGAAGATAGTTTTAAAATTGGGCAGCGCAACTGAGGCGATTAAAATTTTTAGGGAAACGTGCTTGAGGGCTTATCGAGAGCAACATCGTCGTCTTTTGGAATTTTCACTTTTAAAATTATGTGAAATTTTCGTGTTCAAACAAATGTGTGGACGGAAAGATAATCTTTAAGCGGTAAGAGATAGAAGACAATTTTCAAGATGTATGTGATATATGATGCTATTTATTACGTTGCCAAAATCACATTTCAAGATTTTTCACGCCAATATAATTATTGAAACAATTTCAAACAATTTAATGTATTTTTAGTGCAATTGATTAATTACGTTCCGTTATCTGTTTGTAGTATGATATAAGCTAAATCTTTTAAAACATCGACATATCTAAAGCGGAGAGCATATAATGAATCTTTTTTATGATCATCTTGTGAGACAGAGTCTTTTAAGTGTAGAATTGGGCAGGAAAACTTGGGAATTCCGTTCCGATCGATAAAAAACGAAGTCTTTCCGTTGTTAAAAAATCAGATAAGAATGTTTCAGTTGTTTCAAAAAGTCGTGTTCACGCGTAGGATTTGAAATTTTACGTAGGCTATTTTTAAGTTCGACCACCGAGCATTCTGATCGCATCTTCGGTCACCGCGAGTTCACCGTGAGCAATGAAAACAAACTCTTTCTGTTATATCATAAAAATGGTAAATTCCAATATTCAGAGAATCACAAGACCAAAATCAAGCTTGTGTGTGGCGCAATGTACATACGTATGTAATAGGCTAATGGTTGCTTTTATAAAATACTCATACTTTCTGCTCCACTGTAATCCTGGCCACGTAATATTTCAACGCTTCTATATGCACTAAACAATTTTATCTGCCGTATATTTTGTTTTTAATGGATATACTCATTATTTTACTCATAATTCGATTTAAATCCTTCGATTGGATTCAGGTCATTTAAATACTCCTTACTTTTCTACCGCGAATAGGAAAACTTTGAGTCACCAGTGTTAGGAATACAGAAACGGGAAATTTTGTAAGACATTTTTACAATTATATTTCGGTTGTAAGCCAAAATCATCATTCCATTAGGATTAAGGTTTTAACGTTTGCACTCTCATTATACGAAATAAAATCCGGAATTAATACGATTCTCTGACGAACAGAATGACGAGGAAAGCACTCGACAATTCTATTTCGTAAGAACTAAATTTTTTCACCGAGTGAAAACTAGCAAAATTTAAAAAAATGCATTTCCACTATTTTTTTGATTTGTTCCAAATTTACCACCTTATTCGGTAGGAATTTCCCAGCTTTTGTAAAATTTTAAAAGATCGTTTTGACCTAGGACAACAGAGTTCATAGTTGAGGGAGGTGATTCGTCAAGTTCGATAGGCGCCTTAAAGTTCAATGGATCGAATATGGTGCCGTGGGCGAACGAGAGGGGGCTAGTGGAAACAATCCCACGGCGAAATTTCCAAGCAATCATTCATCTATTTGAAGCGAATGACGTATTTCAAACAAAATTAATTAAAAACTAATGATTCCTCAAGGGTCATTCTATGGTTCCTTACCACGAGAGCTTGGAGAAATAGGCGTCCGTGCGACGCAGTCTCAAGTGGCTGTTCACTCCAACGGCGAAATGTTCCTTCCCGCCATCACAAGTTTTCTCAACAACCGACGCAAATTTAACCCCTTTGATCTTTGCAGCCAATTACGCTTTAATAACTTACTACTTTGGCTGAAAACGTTTACTTACTCGATAGAAAAATCTCCGTAGGAATATTTTAGAACTAATCATTCAATGAATGCAGAGAAAATATTTTTCGCAAAAGATTTCACTTCAGAGAACAAAAAAAATTTAGACTTCAAGCTTCATATTATTAATTAATTTTGGAAAAATTATTTTCACCAAAGCTTTCGTATAATGATTTATAAATATTTTAGTAAATTACGGAGTGCAGAATTATCTAGCGCAGCGTTTCTCAACCTTTTTGATAATACGACCCATCTAAGCTACGGAAAATCATTTGCGGCCCATCTAAACTACAAGAATGTTTCCGCGGCCCCACCTATATATATATATATATATATATATATATATATATATATGAATACGTAGGTGAACTTATAAGCGATTTATTAAAATGTTCATTAGATATTTATTTAGTTTGGTTTTTACAGATGTTAAATTTCGCCACATTTTTATCCGATCTTAAATTTTTTTCCAGAAAATTTCGGGACCCGCCTCAACTCCTTTTGCGGCCCACCAGAGGGTCGCGACCACCGATTGGGAAACACTTATCTAGCGAATGCTAACGTCTCTTTGACTCGCTTCAATCGTGTGAAAATGAAAAACAATTATGGGCAGCACAGGAAAAGATTTTCATACGTTTGAAATATTGATTTAATAATTACATAACCTTCTGCTTCCTCTCTTTGTGTTACTCAAATTTCGATCTCAATCTGCAGCCATTTACTCGTTTGGTATTATTTTTAAGATTTGATATTGTCTGTAAAATTAATTTACCTTAAGCTGGTGTGTAATCATAAATATTGAAGGAATGTGATGAATGTCAATAAATTATTAATATAATTTTAGACTACTTTAGCTTTAAAATGCTATGAATGTAAAATAAATAATGTGAAGAAAGCATATATAAGAATTTATGAGAATATTTGCTCTGAATGTGCCCCTTAAAAACAGATCACATTTTACAAAAATATGAATTACATGACCGTAAAATATAAAACTATTTTTTAACTTATAAAAAAATCATCGTAAGGATGATTTATAGGGCTGCCACCTCTCCGGTTTTCGTCCGGAGACTCCGGTTTTCGCAGTTCATCTCCGGTCTCCGGTTTTAATAACCAGTCTCCGGTTTTTCGGCCAATTTTCCTCAAATGTCCATTATCCTGTGTGAAATCAATACGGGACGGACTTTGTGACAAAGTGCGTCCCGTATTATTACATTATGACTTCTTCTAAATTTCGCTCGTCTCATCTATAAGGCTGAACGCACACTTATCAGACAAAACGTCTCGAGGCAAAACGTTTTGTCGAAAGGTAAAACATTTTGTTGGGCTTCAACGCACACTGGTCATACAAAAATGTCTTTACACAAAATGTTCTGTCGTTGAACAAAACTTTCTGTCGAAAGGCAAAACATTTTTGTTGGGCTCCAACGCATACTGATAAGACAAAACGTCTTTGCAAAACATGTTTTGAGACAAGACATTTTGTATACATTGAAATCATTCTTGTTCGGCGCAGTCTCGGCCTGGACTAGTTGCGAGAATGTCGTCCGATGACGAAGTTTATGCTCTCATTTTGTGGCAGTGGATTCAACTCGCTTCCATGGAAGAGAGTGAAAGACGCTTATGGATCCACCCGATTAATCAAAAGAGAACCGGGAAGAATACCCTTAAGGAATTTATAAATGAACTAAAAGGAGATGAAAATAAATTCCGAAATTTTACGAGATTAAGTTTGAGTTCCTTTTATTATGTTTTAAATATAATTGAAGATGGAATCAGGAAAAGGGATTTTCCAGCAAATCTTTTTGGTGATGTTCTTTCACAGTATAATTAAAAATAGGAGGCCTTTCTTCTATTAAAACAAGTAATTTTTCAGCATCCACATCCATGTTAACAGAAGCACACACAACTTTCCCTCCACCCTACTCCTATTACTTCTCAATAAAGACTGAACTCATGCAGAATGTTTTGCCTCAAAACAAAGTGCAGTGTTTCTGCTTTCGACACGATAAGTCGTCAACAAAGATGTATTGTTGTGTCAAAGATCAACGCATACTTATCAGACAAAAACGTCTTTCGACAAAACGTTTTGTTTACAGATGTCTCAAGCGAAAACACTTTTGTCGGTCTCCAACTCACACTTATAAGACAAATGTCTTTCGAGAAAACATTTTGTCTCGAGATGTTTAGAGGTGTTTTAAGTTGTTTTTTCGTGTTTTTGTGTCCTGTTCGATTAGTGTGTGTTGGGTCCTATTGATAGCATTGCGAAAACAGTTTTCGACGAGTTTATACAAAAACGTTTTGTCAAAAGACGTTTTTGTCTGATAAGTGTGCGTTCAGCTTAAGTCGTTCTAATGAATCTTTTTGTATGCGTATCTTGAAGACAATTTGATCAACTCGGACACCGCATTGGATTTCGCAAACCACCGAGAAGAGATGTGTAAATGCAATGTTATACATTGTCGTAACATCATTGAAAACCATACATTGTCGCATGAGCATTTTTTCATGTAAATACTTAATATAATTTTTTTGCTCATATCTCCGGTTTTGGAACAGTCATAAGGTCATATCTTCGGTTTTGGAATCCTCGAAAGGTGGCAGCTCTAATGAGTTATCGGGGAAATGGAAGATCGCAGAAGTTAATAAAAGTAAAGGCGTGACATCAATTCAGAATTTAATTCAAGATTACTCGAGATTACATAAATAAAATGTTTCCCTAAAAGATGTTTGTTGTCGAATCATACTTATCGTTAGGTTATATCAAAACAAATAATTAATAATGCAATAACCTATTTTTACAAAGCTCATTATTATTCATTCAATTCTTTGATCACTTAATTAATTACATAATACAGCTCTTGCGAGTCATAATTGTAAGTGGTTCCTTGACGAACAAGGAGATAAAGCTAAACCTTCAATCTCATAGTCACTTGAATCTTTATGAATAGACGAGGCTGTAAAGATAACGATCAAAATTTCAGCCTTTCCAATTATTCTCGTTGTTTGATTTTCTGCCGTTGCTCGAGTGAATGGCGCTAGTGGTGCTCCAATTACAGCCGACCCTCGAAGGCCCGTGCACCGCTCATAGCGACACGAATTAATGGAAGCAAAGGGGCTTCAAACGATACGAAAAGTTGGAAATTACGCCCTCGTACGCCAAGTATTTTTATTTCCACATTTCGGCCATTTTCTTAATGCTCTCGGGGTCTAAAGAGAAAGTGAAAAAAGCGATGGGAAGTGGCGAGAAAGGGAGTGAGATAGAAGTGGAGAATCGGAGGAAGAGAGGGAGAGAGAAACGCACAGCAGTGGATTTAACTTTACCGTATATTAGGAAATTTACACATGGTAATGTAAGATAAAGATTAATTTGCTCATGATTTAGATTTTTAATTTAATCTAGGAAAATTTAAGGCTACTTGTTAAAGGATTAATCTTATTAATAGAACGTGCAGATATTTGTCGATATATTTGATTGTATGCAAATAATAGCATACATACATGTAATATAGTAGATATGCTTCTATCAGTAAGTGTGGCAATGGGCTTCGAGGTTTTCTTATCATCGCACTTTTCATTCATCACACTACATACATAGTTGTTGTTGAAGGAAACCCAGTGAGCACTCACCAGAAGGAGAGTCGCTGGGGTGTCGGAGAGACACATTTATAAACGTAGATATAGCATTAGGGATTATCCCTTCGTCAGCACAAGAGATAGCTCTCCCTTAGAGACATTTTTTAATGGTCTCTTACCCTTAGAGCAGTTTTATAGGGTCGCCAACCTCCAAGTACATTTAATGTATAATAAAATGAATTACACTTGTAAAAATACGAATAACTCGTGTTTATAACGTTAATATTCACAGATTTTGCACACTTTCCTGTTTTATGACGTCATTCTTAGTTGTGACATTCCAATTTTTTATTCCAAAGTCATGCACCAAAGACAAATTAACACTTACCCCTTCAAGACCCTTGCCGTACCCTTCCTAAGGGTACGCGTACCAACGATTGTAAATCCCTTGCCTATTCTTTACGAAGAGTACCGAGGAGGCCAATCGCTAGATGTCCCTTCCGAAAGACGGATTTGTGTGCTCTTATTACTTTCTCCATACGTAGTATAGGGAAAGTATTGTGATCACGAAAAAAATCGACTTCGAGATTTCAACGGAAATACACGTTTTGATGTCCCTAGAACACGTTTCCACTATTTTCGGAATGATGTATGTGTGTGTGTGGATGGATGGATTGATGTATCTACATCTACATAATACCCTGAAAATCACCAGACTGGTGCGTGGCAGAGGGTGCAGCGTACCAAAACCTACATAATAACGTCCCTCGTGGGGATCACTCTCCTGTTATGATCCCGTATGGTCCTTGGGAAAAACGAGCTCTGATATCGCTTGGTCCTACAGTCGATCTCTCGTATTTTATCCCGTGATCGTGCCTACCCATGTACGTAGGTGCCTCTAATATTCCTGAGACCTCCTCTAAGAGAACTTCCGACCTAAATTTCTCCAGAAACCTCAACCTAGCGCTAATTCTGCGATCCTCTAGCGATATCCAATTCAACTCCTTCAAGAGTGATGTGACGCTTAATTTTTGCTCATATTTTTGCTTTACGAATCTGGCTGTTCTTCGTTGGATTCTTTCTAACTCAAGTATCTGTCCCATTTCGTACGGATCCCATATGCTGGAAGCGTATTCCACCTGAGATCTGACCAATGATAAATAACACGTTTCTCGTACCTGTTCTTTGCTACTTCTTACTATTCTGCCTACGAAGCCCAATTTCTTATTAGCTGCGCCTACGATCCTTCGAATATGCATATTCCACGATAGATCACGACAAATGGTGACTCCCAAATATTTAACGTATTCTGCAGATTGGATATGCAATCTATCAATTCTGTACTCCGAATCTAATTCATTGTTCTTACTCTTCCAGAAACTCAATAGGGAACATTTGCTGTGATTAACTTCGATTTTCCAATCTTGGCACCATGCTGAAAGGACGTTTAAATCTTCCTGGAGCGATTTTTGGTCATCCTGGCTCATTATTGGTAATTTTAGTGAGGACCAAAGTTGTAGAGAATAATATTTCTTCCAAGTTTTGTTTGAAACAAGGGGGTTACACTGGACTGGACTTGGAAGATGATACTTTGGATTCTATTCTTTGAGCACTGGATCAAAAACCCTTTCACTCACTCTGACTAGTCACAGGTTAAAATAATTACAGATTGAGTGAAAATCGTTTTTTAAAAGTATTTTTGCTAAAAATACTTTGTGTTTTTTATTATTATCATCACTAAAGATACTGAAGAACCGGTTTTTTTAGATATTTTTGTTTATTATTGTTGTCACTACGCAGATTGAACTGCCAGTTTTTAAAATTATTTTTTGTAATAATACAAACTTGCGTTTGTTGAATATTGTCTATAATAATAAAGCCAGTCTGACTGCTTGCCTAGTGAAGTACTAGTCATTGAGAGAAATATGCATGTTCATTCTCTTGAATAAGGTCTTTAGGCCTTCCTTTTACTCTTCTTGTGACATTTAGAAGAAAACATTTATAATTTCGAACACGACTGGAGAACCCACATGCTGAACTTGGCTCTGTTTTACTCTCTAAATCTATCACATCATTAAATTATGACCAGTGGCGTCTAATGCTGTTACCAAATTGAAATAGGAAGAGAAAATACAAATAATTTCTCTTTTAGAAATAGCAAATTTTATCAAATTTTACGTTTTTTTTTGGAGGGGGAGTTGTCAAATTTGGACGTCTTTTTAAGGGGGGTCTGCGAAATCGGACGAAGTAGGACCAGGTGGGGGGGGGGGGGGGGGTCAAAAAGTGGCCAAAAACTGCGGACGTCTTTTATGGACGGCCCCTTATTTGACGGGGGGATTAATAAAACAAGTCATTTTTAAAATGTATTAACAAAAATGTAAGGAAGAGGACGCTGAAAAGTTTTTCTCCCGGGTCGCCAAAATACCTCCGGCCGCCTCTGAATAATTCCTACTTTAGCATGAATTGTATCCAATGCCGCTTAAAACAGCGGGCGACTAGTAGTAGACGAGCGCCGACACCTCTTACAAATATATATATATATATATATGCTAAAATAAAGATACGTTCTTCAATAAATATATTTAAACTATTTTGACGCTATGACATATTTTAACAGGGAGAGATATCTCGAATGACATCATTCAACGGAAAAATCTATCTATGGACTAATTAACACTGCCTGAAAAATATGGCAGTCACTCCTGTAACAGCAAATTAGTCATCCATTCACACCGGATGTATTTTTTCTTATTAATTTATTGCCAATGTCAGCCTCTAAGGCAGCGGTTCAAACATTTTGCGTGTATACGAACCTTATCTTAGGGGATAGGAAACCATACCGCGGCTAAATTAACCAATAATTATAAAATATAACATTAAGTACAAAAGATTACAATAATTTATTTTATTTCCGGATTAAATAATTTAGTGAAATATTCCAACACAGCATACAAACCTAAAACATGTAAAATACCGAAACTGTTAGAATGATAAATTATTTCCTATCGTCTATTTTCAAATGCGATTCGAATAAATCCACAAGTTTGTTGTTTCGTTTTCAAGTTTTTTTAGTGTTGGATTTTTTGCGAAATTACGGAATCCTAAGGGAACTGGCTGGAATGGATTCTTTTGCTTGTCTAAACGACTGTATAGGTGTAGAGAAAGAGAGAGGGGATGTGGAGAGGGAAATAGGATGATAGAGAGGAATAGAACTAGAAAAGGAGGGAGGAAATAGATAAAGAGGAAGAGCGATGATGGATTGGGAGCAAGGGGGGAAATAGATAAAGAGGAAGGGAGGGAGGAAGGGAAAGAGAGGGCGTTACTGCTTACCGTCATTTTTGTTGGAAAACTACGTACAGGTTAATTTATTTAAAGTTTTAATGGTAAAATAAATTACGCTACTTAAAATTTCCATGGGAAAATACATAGCTTTATTATTAACTAATTTATCAAAGTGAAAGCAATTTTTCTAGCAGGTCATGTCTATTCTCTCCTCTTTTATCTACTAATTGCTGAAGTGCCCGTTGAATTTCAACGGATTTATTGAATGTATAACTTCGACCGTGTAACATGTAAGCATCGCAAGAATAAGATAGTACACAGTTATAACCGTCGAATAAAGCAAAAATGAAGAAAACCGCTCCGCATTTTCCTATTTAGATGAATGAAGGAAGAACATCTTAGGCAAATAACGTATAAACGCCCTCCCCCTCCCTTCCACCCTCTCCTTCCCTTCTCTCCCTCTCCCTCCATCTCTCCCCCTCCCTCTCCCTCTAATTCCCTCCCTCCCCCTCACTTCCTCTCCCGCCCTCCCTCCCCCTCGCTCCCTCCCCCTAGCGCACTCCCACTCTCTCCCTCTTAAATGTAAGAAGGGACTATATAGTCTCAATATAAATGGACTGAACTATCAATTTCGGCGACAATGGGAGTTGTCATGGTAGCTGATAATTGGCATTGTAATAAAACTGATAAAATCACGTATTTTATTGATTCTAACCGCATTTATACGCGAATTCGACTAGAATTCGGAATCTGCCTTCAATAAAAATAAACTTTCTTCTTTCCTGCAAAGAAGTATCCAAATATCAATTTCGTACCGTCATTTTAAGTAATTTTAAAGTGCAAATTTAAAGTAGTCTACAATCATCCCTGTATTACATTTGCAGGACAAGTCAAAATACGTGAATCAATAAAATACGTGACGTTCGATAATTATATCGTTCGCCATTTCGAATCAAAGTGACGGACAGAAACAACACTTTAACCTTTCACTAACAAGGAGAGGCACCCAAGTGTAAGTGGCGGATCACGACCAAACTTCACAGGATGAAAGAAAACGAAAAATAATTAGACATGCATTTTCGGAAATGCGTCTAACGAGCCCGCGTTTTCGAGATATTTGCAATTGAAAATTGAAAAACAAGTGGCTTTTCCTCTAATACCATGACGAGCGCCCCCGTAACAACAGGTGCCGGTAGCCTAGTGATAAAGTGTCGGGATACGGAAATTGTGTCGCGGGTTCGAATTTTTTTTCTTCTCCAATCAATGTTTTATGACTTTAGTTTTATGTAAGTTGTCCAAATTACATCATTAATAATTTTCTTTCTTTTTTCAGGCCAGTATTTTAATTTTAAATCCATCCCAATGCACTTTTTACGACATACTCGGATTATATAGATACTTGATAAATATATAACATTTTATACGCACACCCTCCTCGATATTTCCACTGTAGAGTTGCACAGTTTACGTGCCGAATAAGGAGCACTTTATGCCACGTTCCGACGGTTTCTCGCGTCCTTTCGGTGCGTCCTGGCGGTGGGCCCAAGCGGGTGGGGTCGCTTTTCGCTCGTTCTCCTAGGGATGGATTAGGTAGCGGCCTCCGTCTCACTTTGTTATCTTGTTATACTGTTATCGTTGCTGTTCATTAATTAATTAATTAATTAAATGCGGATAATTAACGGCAGTAGCGATCGAATCCCCACACATTGTTTCTGTAGGCGAAATAACAATTTGAGGCGTAAACGTGAACGTGTCGCGTTCTATTGTGCACCGATAGGGTCGCTACCGTTACCGTTAGCGTTTGCTGCCGTTCACCTTCCCGTTCTTGTTCTCGTTCCCGGCCAATTGTAACTAATGAGGCAATGGCGACCGATTAATGGCGGTATAACCATTATATATGAATAAATTACGGCTCCCTAATCCATCCCTAGGAAAGCGAGCGAAAAGCGACCCCACCCGGCGGTAGGGCCCACCGCCAGGACGCACCGAAAGGACTCGAGAAACCGTGGGAACATGGCATAAAGTGCTCCTAATTAGGCACGTAAACTGTGCAACTCTACAGTGGAAATATCGAGGAGGGTGTGCGTATAAAATGTTATATATTTATCAAGTATCTATATAATCCGAGTATTTCGTAAAAAGTGCATTGGAATGGATTTAAAATTAAAATACTGGCCTGAAAAAAGAAAGAAAATTATTAATGATGTAATTTGGACAACTTACATAAAACTAAAGTCATAAAACATTGATTGGAGAAGAAAAAAAATTCGAACCCGCGACACAATTTCCGTATCCCGACACTTTATCACTAGGCTACCGGCACCTGTTGTTACGGGGGCGCTCGTCATGGTATTAGAGGAAAAGCCACTTGTTTTTCAATTTTCAATTGCAAATATCTCGAAAACGCGGGCTCGTTAGACGCCTTTCCGAAAATACTTGTCTAATTATTTTTCGTTTTCTTTCATCCTGTGAAGTTTGGTGGTGATCCGCCACTTACACTTGGGTGCCTCTCCTTGTAAGTTAGGATGTAAGGAAGAATCGTACCAAATTTGGTTATTCGAGCTTTTATCGTTTAGGAGGCGTTCCATGAACAAACCAACAAACACACAAACACACGCTTCAAAATATATTATAGTAGACTATAATATATTTTACACACAAACACACACATCAAAATATATTAGTCTACTATAATATATTTTGAAGCGTGGGTTTGTGTGTTTGTTGGTTTGTTCATGGAACGCCTCCTAAACGATAAAAGCTCGAATAACCAAATTTGGTACGATTCTTCCTTACATCCTAACTTAGTGAATGGTCAAGGTTTGGTCAACTGGGATTAATCAGTGCTGCCAATATAAGGGATTAACATTTTTCCATAAGATAACACGTATGAATCCATTTCTTCACTTGCAAGGTATTCTTCCTTCAAGCATTAAAATACCTAAATATGGACCGATTTTTTTCGTTTTTGCTTTATTCTACGAATAAAACTCTACACTATCTTATTCCTGCGAGGTTTACACGTTACACGGTCTATGTTTTCATAAATACGCTTTTTGTTTCGAAATTTTGTGGATTTTTCGTACTCTTTCCGGGCGTAACCAAGGCCGCCGTCATTGTTACCTCCGATTCAATTAGCTTCAATGAAGCTTATAAATAGACGAAAGCTTAGCGTTATTCGCTTCGCACTTTTGTTTAAGCAACGAAACGATCGATGTTTATGGATAGCAACGTAAAAAGATACCTACTGAATATTATTCAGGAAGCGTTTATAACGATTGATGAAAGTAATTGAACCTCTTTCGTCTATTGAATACTGGAATCTTACATTTTTTGAAGTAAAATCATTATATTCTACATTATAATGTTATTAAAGTAAAGAGGCTCAAATATCTGGTGTGCATTTACCAGTCAGTGTTCAATCATGGACAACTGTAAGTTGCCTTATCTAGACATAAAAGTAAATATTTCAGCGAGGCATAATTACACAAGAAATGAAGCTGGATTTGGCGAAAGTAATATGATAGGAAATGAAATTATCGATATATTTGAATGCAATAGGCTCGGAAACGGATTGTTACAAGCGAATATGATTAATTGTTAAGAAAAACTAATTGTGATTTTAAAAGTATCTACTATATATTTTAAAGAGATTTATGTTGGGCTGTAGTAGCTTCACTAAATCCCTTGAAATTCAACGGGAAATTCTGCTAGTAGTATAATAAAAATGTACTTCCAATCTGGCAGAATTCTCCGCTGTTACTAAGCCGCTTTTCTTCCACTATTATTACTTGGTAAATTTTAACTACAAATCAATAGCAAGCGTATCTGCGACGGACATGCTAGTTAGAATAACATGGGAATGAGTACACCGTATTTTCACCTCGCATTTTAAAATTACTTATTACCATCGTATCAACTCGGAAGTTGGACCAAAAAAAACGTCCAAATGAACAATGTTCATTTTCTTACCGTCGATTTTCGAAGACGCAAATTTGTTGCGAAAGATATAATTCGACAGTTTTAGTTGAAAATCTTTTTTGCATTCCGAAATACCAGGATTCGATTCCAGGTACTATTTTTCCTTTCTCTACGGAAGTTACGTTTAAAGCTGTCTAGGGAAATTCTAGAAATATGATCTCTAAATAAACTTTTAACTGGATCATAAGGAGAGGACAACGTTTTCAAGAATTGTTCTCAGCAAAAAACTCTTTGCGTCAACCGATGTAGACAAAATATGTAATGGCACTTTATCGAATTTCTATCTCCAAACGAATAAAATGTAATCATGTGCTTTTGCTGACTAGTTATTTTGTGGTAAATGTAACATATTTTCTATTCGTTGCTTCGCAGATCGTGTGTGAACTAGAAAGAGGTTTCACCATTGTTTTCAACGAAAATGATCTTAGAAGCAAATTAAGTTAGCGACACATAATGTTCCCGCTGTATTCTAATGAAATGAACGCTCTTGTATTGAATTCATACACTTCTCAGGGAAATTTACAATGCGAGCAGAACGGATAAAATAAAGAAACAATAAAGAAACACGGAAGCACTCGACTACACGAAGATAGTTTTAAAATTGGGCAGCGCAACTGAGGCGATTAAAATTTTTAGGGAAACGTGCTTGACGGCTTATCGAGAGCCACATCGTCGTCTTTTGACATTTTCACTTTTAAAATTATGTGAAATTTTCGTGTTCAAAACAAATGTGTGGAAATTCTCTATTTTCGGCGAGAACATGGACGATGCCGTAAAGAATTGAAGAATTCTTGCATTTCTCATAGCCAATTTTACACTGCGTGTTCAAGGGTGGTGAGAATATGCATGTCTAAGCCACGGGTCGGCAGCCTGCGGCTGGTGAGCCACATGCGGCTCTTTGAGGAATTACCTGCGTTTCCCGAAGCCCGCTATCCCGCTTAAAACGCACCATACGAAAATGACGGCCTCAATTGATATAATAATATAATCGTTTTCGATAGATGGATCCAGTATGGGTTGTTGAGTAAACATATCATTTTCAAATTTCTCATTTTTATCTATAGTCCTAGATTAATTTTCTGAAAGAATCTCTTTATTTGCTTCATTTGAATACTTATTTATATTATCATTGAATGCTATAAACTTATGTAAACTCTTCTGTTGTTTCTCAAGTTCTTTTTACGACTTATCTCCAAAACATCATTGTATGGGTATGTGTGTTCAGATTTTAAATAAATAGATGTTATTAAATACGGCTTGACTGTATTTAATACGTATTTTTTCATTATACATGCTCTGCGGCTCATCTTATGTTATATTCTATATAAATTTGGAAAAAATAGCTCTTCCTGTCAAAAAGGCCGCCGACCCCTGAGCTAATCCCATAATGTGAAAACCGAAAACGTCGCATACAAACCACATTTGCAAAAAGAAAATTAATACGAAATAATATGAAAGAAAAAGAATTTCGGTGAAAATATTATTTCTAGCAAACTAAAAAGACAAAAACTAATTTTACAATAATTATAAATTACAAAAAATGAAAAAGATTTGATAAAAAAGAGAATGTGTTTTGCGACACCAAAGATAGAAAGTAAATTATAAAGTTCCTCGGTCTGTCATGCATGAATATTGAATCAACCCGGGAAAATCGTATTTTAAAAAATTGCGCATTAAACGTGATTGGTTTTATAAGAGACAAGCGAATAAGCAACCGGTTGCATGTATTGCGTGCCTGAAAAATATTCAGTATCTTGGAAACACTTCGTTTTCCTCAGCGCCAATTCTGCGTCTTAAAGAGTTCGGTCACGTAATATCGAAATGACTGTCTTGTAAGGCGGATATTTTACTCGCTATAAATGCCTCCCGTGTTTTCTTACACACTTAGCGCACGTTGTGTTCACTCTCACTCACAATCAGTATTGGTCATTGACGTCACGCCGTGCGGCATGAAAAGTTACACGGGAATAAACACACTCGGAAAGAGTTATTGGATTCGTCTCTGCTTCACTCCGCTTAACTCTATTCACGCAGACCCAAACCTGATTGCTCTCGTTACATTTTAAACCGATTTCCCCTCGTAAATGCACAGCACCACTACTTCATTCTCAAGAACAAGCATATAGGTAATACAGGTTCGGTATCCTTTATCCGAAATGCTTGGGTCCGAAAGGGTTTCGGATATTTTCGGATTTTAGAATACAGGGGGTCCCCGTTGGACGTTGCCCGATTTATGTTTCCCCGCACTTACGTAGCTGAAATTTTGGTGGAAAAAACGTAAAAATTCCCCGCAATTACGTTTCTTACGTGGCACAATTACGTTTCTTACGTGGCACCCTTTCTTTTGGGGCAGCTCACAGACGCCGTTGCTGTCATGGAATCGAGACGAAACGAAAGACAGACACTCATGCTACTCTTATCAACTTCCTAGAACTAATTGTAAGTTTTCAAGAATTAAGGGAGGGGAGAGCAAACAAACCCTCAAGGAAATGTCTCTCTCTCTCTCAAAAAATAACCGTCTGCTGTGGGACCCTCCCACACAACCCAAAGAGGCAATAGCCCTAATCCCGAGGTCCCGTTGTTATTTTCTTCTTCAATAATTGCATATCTGCTATTTCCGAACTGGTTTGCAAAATTCATAAACAGCAAGTATGAAAAAAATCATGATTTTATTTTTAAAATAAAATTACGTGTTACAATAAATATGGCATTTGAGATGACGATTAAATTAAACACTACATCAGGTGTGAAGAACTTGGGAGGCGTGGGAAAGGGGGTCTAGGACATCTCGACGCGGCCATCTCGCCGCGGCCACCTCGCCGCGGCCGTCTTACCGCGAAGACCTTTCGCCGCGGCCGTCTCGCCGCGGGGAATTTTTGCGTCGGATGTTTTTAAGTGCATTCCGGAGTTGAATTTTTAGAGAAGATAGAAAAAGTTTACTTCCGAAATGTAATTTTTACCTATGGTATTATCTACAATACAAACGATATACAAAGCATATAAAATGTATAGTATGAAATAGCTTAATGTTTTTACTTTCCTAGAAGCGAGTCCAAGTTGAAAAACAATCTAAGTGTCCACTGGGCTTCCTCCAACACGTTGTTGCCACCTTTATTATTACCTTTCCTTTTCTTTAAGAATTTATATATACGTGTGTGTGTACATATATATATATATATATATATACTGTGTGTCCATAAGTGTTATTTGGTGTAGTACGGGCTGTTAATTTTGCGGAAACTATTTCTTGATTGTACCGAGTCAAGAATTTCGTTTAAATAATATATAGAGCAAAGAAGAGCTATGAATGGAAAATAGATGTAGCATTTCACGCAAATTGCTAGTCGCCGAAACGAAGTTAAGTAAATCATAATTCTTCAAAAACAGAAATATCCAACTGGAATTATTATTCTAAAACAGTCAGTGGAAAACATACGTAATAAATTCTAATGGGAGGAATTAAGCTGCATTAATGAAAATATTAACAACTAGAAAATTGAACATGTGGTTAAAAGCTCGCGGGCCAGATCGGGCGGAATGGCGGGCCACATCTTTTTCCTCATTTTCGAAAGTTTCACTGACGGTAGATATCGTGATTTTTCACTCAATTTAATCGTGTATAGTTACATGTTAGACGAATCGCACCCAAAGCATTTTATCAAATTAGCGATGGATAAGCGATTAATTTTCTTCGCTTATACACGAGCTACATGAAATGAATTGGGCTTTTTCTCGGAAGCTGTACGGATCGTCAGAGTTTTGTTGCTACGGTAGAGCAATATGTTAATTGCACAGGATAATCAACACGTTTAATATTAATATTATTTTAAACGCTTATTATTACTAAAAAGACGAAAATCAGACAAAGACGTGAAAGTCATGTTTTACAAAAAGAAAATTCAACATTGCTCGCATGGGCCGTGAGATTTTCATATTTAAAAATAAACGTATAATGTAAAATAAAACTTCTATGGAATGTTGAACGTGATTTTCTGTTAATTTTTAATCAATCACGGCGAGAGAAGTCCTCGCGGCGAGAAGGCCGCGGCGAAAAGTACCTTGGCGACGAGACGGCTGCGGCGAGGCGGCCGCAGCGAGATGGCCGCTGCTAAAAGTCCTATTCCCTGGGAAAGGGCACATCAACGTCATGAGGAGGAACATTAGAAGCGGATGATGGGCAGGGACATGGATGCTCTAAGGATGACGATGCACCGTGCTGGATGGCTTTCTTAAATGTTTCTTCTAGCGTCATCTGCCTCATCAACATTGGTTTTTGTCGTAGCAGTCTCTGCTTAATTTTATAAACTGACATAATTTCTTGTTCTGTTATTAATTCACGCTGCTCCAGTCCTTCAATAAGTCCGTCACACATTTTCACCATGTCGTCTATGGGCACTTTTCCCACTGTGTTTACAATGTCATCTTCATCTTCACTTGTATCGTCACGATCACCTTGATTCAGAGCCACTGCAGCTATTTCATTGAGTGAACAAGTGGAGCATCATTATCAATGTTGAAAACTTCTTCTATGTCCTCTTCTTCCAGCTTATTAACGGCATCCGATGGTACAACTTCTGCATATTTAAGGAGGTCTGATATCATCTTTTTCTCACTTGTCACACGAAATTCCTTAAAGTCATCATTTTGTTCATCATCGTCACTGAACATTGTAGGCCACAGGTTGTTCCAGGCTTTCACAAGGATGAACTTACATACGTTGTTCCATGCATTAGCAGCGGCATAGATGGCATCCTTCACAGTAAACTCCTTTTGGAACCTTCCACGCCCACACCTCTGTTATAACTACTTTTTATAACTACTGCCTACATGCTGTTCAAGAAAAAGTCTTTATATTTAGCCTTCAGTGATGTAAGTATATCTTGGTCACATGGCTGAATTAATGAAGTCACTTTTGGGCAGAGCTGCAAACCGAACCGAACCAAGCCGCTGAACCGACCTGAACCGCAGCCATTTTGCTGAACCGCGAACCGAACCGAAACCACTGATTAATCTTTCAATGAACCGAAAACCGAACCGCAATTTTTTGCAAAAGTGGTTCGGTTTCGGTTCGATCTCAATCCACAAAGTACGGACCAAAGAAAAGACCAGGAATTTCCATTTAAAAAACAAGCGGGTTTGCTTTAAAGGAAAGAGTGCCTAACTCTTTCCTCTCTGATGCTATTGTTATCCACATAAGAATCATGTTAGGATCAAAAATACCATTTTTAAAATATAAATAAATGAAGATGATGATGGGATTGTAATGTATTTAAAATATAAATTTTTCCTTTCTTTAAATAAATTCTTCTTTCATTAAAAATAATAATGACTGCTGACTGATTTACGTACAGATTGATATTGAATGTCTAATGTTTATATTGGATAAATTATTTCTGCATAGTATTTCAAATGATTAATTTAGCTGAACCGAACCGAACCGCGAACCGAACCACTTGTCAAAATTCCCGTCTGAACCGAACCATGAACCGAACCATTTCCAGAAATTTAGAACCGAACCACTTTCAAATTTTGAAGTGGTTTGCAGCTCTGCTTTTGGGGGAAAGTAGATGTCATAAACATTATTCTTGACGAGAAATTCAGCTGGGGGATATGCAGAACAGTTGTCGAGAAATAACAAAATCTCACAGTTGTCATCCAGTCCAGCTTTCCTGCAGTGGGCACGACCTTCTGGTACAAAATGTTTGTTAAACCATTCAGAAAAGATGTCCCTGGTGATCCACGCCCTCTTGTTTGCATAATAATGGACTGGTAATGTAGTCACTCCTTTAAAACAGCGGGGACACCTGCTCTTGCTTACCACAGCAAGTTTGCACCTCATTAGCACATCCCATCACAGTCACTCTGTCTTTGGCATCCTTCACTCCTGTAGGGTTCTTCTCATCAGCTGTAGTCAGTGCCAAACCAGGGCAAATGGGGGCGCGATTGTAAGCGTCTGCTGCGCAGTGGGACCTGCGCATCCCCGAGGAACCTTCTCAGAGCCTTCCAGTCATGACGTCTTGATGCTCAAAAAAACTTTCCGATTTCTGAGCATTTCGGATAAGAAATATCGGACCTGTATACGAATACAGTAGAACCTCATAAATCCGGCACCCTCGGGACTTAGCGTGAGCCGGATTTTAGAAAATTCACCCCCTCCTCTACCATCTATGTTGCCATATCGCGTGACAGCTCGTTCGAGACTAGTAGTTCACTGAAATTTCGGTGGAGCGCTCGCAAGGGTGTGCAGTTTTTATGTCCACCACTGTACATTAACATTAGTCAATTTTTTTAACATTTGAGAATTTATTACGGCCGAATGAATAAAAATTCACAAATTTCTATATTTCCGTTTTCATTATTCGGCTACTTCTACTTCTAGAAAAAATTTCAGCTTGATAGCGAGTTTAGAAATACCTAAACCATAAAATGTTAGTAAAATTGTTTATAATTTTTAGCGGCCAAAATAATGCACATTGCTGCCATTTTGCAACTATTCCTCCGATTATTTTTTTCAATTCACATATGTATTAAATTTCAGCTCTCCAACTATTATAGTTTGGGCCAGACATTAGTATCCTCCTATCATTCTATAAGCACTCTTCTTCTCAATATTGGGGTATAAACAACCCCAAAAATTTATAAGTATAAAAGGTTTATAGATTTTCAGCATTTATTACGAATACCTCACATTTAGTTCATCAATGTAGCACCTCTAGAAGTGCATTTATATGAATTTCATTGTATAAATTTTATGAATTTTTAACAGCTACAACAATACATATTTCTTAAATTGTCTATGTTATTTACCACCGGAACATTATTTCCTAACTCCTAAAATTTGCAGCTTCCTGGGTCTTAAGGAAGTACATAAATATTAGTGAAATTTTTAAACATTTAAGAATTTATTACGGCCGAACGAATTAAAATTTTCAAATTTCTATATTCCCGTTTTCATTATATGGCAAATTCTACCTCTTGAAAAAAATTGAGCTTCATAGCGCATTTAGAAGTACCTAAACCATGAAATGTTAGTAAAATTGTTTATATTTTTTACGGCCAAGAAAATAAACATTGCTGCAATTTTACAATTATTCCTCCGGTAATTTTTCTGGTTTCACCTGTGTATTAAATTTCAGCACTCCAACTATAGTATTTCGGGCCAGACATTAGTATCCTCCTATATCCTATATATCATACTATATCGACTCTTCTTGCAGAGGATATATATATACAAGTTAATGTGTGCTTGCATTCTGCAAGCATTTTCTCTCACCTGAAAGTAAAAATAAAAGCCAAAAATTACTTTCAATGCATAAGTTCGCATCTCGGCTCCGAATTACGTGTTTTTCTGTTTCGAAAATATTGGGGTAAAAACAACCCCTAAAATTAATAATTATAAAACATTTATAGGTTTTTATCATTTGTTACGAATACCTCATATTTATGCGAAATTTCATCAATGTATCACCCCTAGAAGTGCACATATGTGAATTTCATTGTTTAAAATTTATTAATTTTTAACAGCCACAATATGAAACTATCATGAAATTTCAATTGTTATTTTCTACCGAAACATTATTTCCTAAATTGGTTAAAATTTTCAGCTTCCTGGCTCCAATTAAAGTACATAAACATTAGTTTTTCCTCCGATTATTTTTTTTTATTCACCTTCGTATTAAATTCCAGCTCTCAAACTATTATAGTTTGGGCCAGACATTAGTATCCTCCTATATCCTATATATATCCTATATCCTTCTCTGTAAGAAGAGTGCTTATAGAATAACAAGTAAATGTGTGCTTGCATTCTGCAAGCATTTCCTCTCACCTGAAAGTGAAAATAAAAGCCGAAAAATAATTTTCAATGCATAAGTCCGCATCTCGGCTCCGAATTTTGTTTTTTTATTTTGAAAATTTTGGGGTATCAACAACCCCTAAAATTTATAATTATAAAACATTTATAGGTTTTGTGCATTTATTAGGGATAGCTCACATTGATGCAAAATTTCATGTATATAGAACCTCTAGAAGTGCAGTTATACGAATTTCATTGTTTAAATTTTATTAATTTTTAACCGCCAAGGCAATAAATATTTCTAAAATTTTCATTGTTATTTACCACCGGGACATTACTTCCTAACTGTGTTAAAATTTCCAGCTTCCTGGATCTACAGAAAGTAGATAAACATTAGTCAATTTGTTAAACATTTGGTAATTTATTACGGCCGAACGAATGAAATTTTCAAAATTCTATATTCCCGTATTCATTATTTGGCGAATTCTACAGGTAGAAAAAATTTCAGCTTGATAGCTCATTTAGAAATACCTAAACCATGAAATGTTAGTAAAATAGTTTATAATTTTTACCGGCCATGAAAATAAACATTGTTGCAATTTTGCAATTATTCCTCCGATTAATTTTTCCGGTTCATCTATGTATTAAATTTCAGCTCTCCAGCTATTGTAGTTTGGGCCAGACATTAGTATCCTCCTATATCCTATATATCATTCTATAAGCAGTCTTCTTACAGAGAGGATATACGATACAAGTAAATATGTGCTTGCATTCTGCATGCATTTTCTCTCACCTTAAAGTGAAAATAAAAGCGGAAATATAATTTTCAATGCACAAGTTCACATCTCGGCTCTGAATTACGTGTTTTTCTGTTTTGAAAATATTGGGGTATAAACAACCCCTAAAATTTATAATTAAAAAACATTTTTTAAGTTTTTAGCATTTCTTAGGAATACCTCACATTTACGCAAAATTTCATGTATATAGCACCTCTAAAGTGCATTTGTAAGAATTTCATTGTTTAAAAATTATGAATTTTTACCAGCCACAATATAAATCTTTCATGAAATTTCAAATGTTATTTTCCACCTAATAAAAGTACATAAACATTAGTCAATTTCAGCTTGATAGCGAATTTAGAAATTCCTAAACCATGAAATGTTAGTAAAATTGTTTATAATTTTTAGCGGCCAAAATAATGCACATTGTTGCGATTTTGCAATTTTTCCTCCGATTATTTTTTTTATTCACCTCTGTATTAAATTCCAGCTCTCCAACTATTATAATTTGGGCCAGACATTAGTATCCTCCTATATATATCCTATATCGTATATCCTCTGTAAGAAGAGTCGATATAGAATGATATATAGGATATATATAGGATATAGGAGGATACTAATGTCTGGCCCAAACTATTATAGTAGGGGAGCTGGAATTTAATACGGAGGTGAATAAAAAAAAAGTAATCGGAGGAAAAATTGCAAAATTGCGACAATGTGCATTATGTTGGCCGCTAAAAATTTTCTAACATTTCATGGTTTAGGTATTTCTAAATGCGCTATCAAGCTGAAATTTTTTTCACTTGTAGAATTCGCCAAATAATGAAAACGGGAATATAGAAATTTGAAAATTTTTATTCGTTACGCCGTAATAAATTCTCAAATGTTTAACATATTGACTAATGTTTATGTACTTTCTTTGGATCCAGGAAGCTGAAATTTTTAACAGTGTTAGGAAATAATGTCCCATTGGTAAATAACACTGATATTTTTTAAAATATTTATTGCTTTGGCTGTTAAAAATTAATAAAATTTAAACAATGAAATTCATATAAATGCACTTCTAGAGGTGCTACATTGATGAAATTTTGAAAAAATGTGAGGTATACTTAATAAATGCTGAAAACCTTCAAATGTTTTATAATTATAAATGTTTGGGATTGTTTATACCCCCATATTTACAATAAGGAAAAACACGTAATTCGGAGCCAAGATGCAACCTTAACCGTTCAAAATTAATTTTCAGCTTTTATTTTTACTTAGGGTGAGAGAAGCAAGCACAATTAACTAGTTATCGTATATCCTCTGTAAGTAGAGTCGATATGGAATGATACGATATAGGATATATATATATATATATATATATATATATATATATATATATATATATATATATATATATATATATATATATAGGAGGATACTAATTCCTGGCCCAAACTACAATAGTTGGAGAGCTGGAATTTAATACATAGGTGAAGCGGAAAAAATAATCGGAGGAACAATTGGAAAATGGCAACAATGTTTATTTTCTTAGCCGTTAAAAATTATAAACTATCATACTAACATTACATTGTTTAGGTACTTCTAATTGTGCTATGAGCTGTAATTTTTTATACCCGTAGAATTTGTCAAATAATGAATACGGGAATATAGAAATTTGAAAATTGTTATTCGTTCGGCCGTAATAAATTCTCAAGTGTTAAACAAATTCACTAGTTCTTATGTACTTTCTGAAGGTACAGAAAGGTGAAAATTTGAAACAAGGTACGGAATTATGCTCCGGTAGTACCTAAATAACATTGAAAATTTCAGAAATATTTATTATTGTCCTTTTAAAAATTCAAAAAATTTAACCAATGGAATGTTCAGAAATGCACTTCTAGAGGTGCTACATCGATGAAGTTTTGCAGAAATGTCAGGTATTCGAAAAGAAGGATGAGAACCTATAAAATATTTATAATAATATATTTTAGGGGTTGTTCGTACCCAATATTTTTCCAAAAATAGAAACACATAATGTGGCGCAGATGTGCAAAATTTCGGGTTTAACTAGTATTCACATTTTTTTTTCTTTACATTTATGTTAGAAAAAATGCTTGCAGAATGCAAGCACACATTCACTTGTATATATATATCCTATATACTCTGTAAGAGCAGTCGATAAAGAATGATAGGAGGATACTAATGTCTGGCCCAAACTACCACAGTGGAGAGCTGAAATTTAAAACACAGGTAAAACAAAAAAGTTTTGAAGCAATAACTGCTAAATTGCAACAATGTTTATTTTCTTGGCCGGTAAAAATTATAAACAATTTTATTAACATTTCATGGTTTAGGTACTTCTAAATAAGGTATGAAGCTGAAATTTTTTCCACATGTAGAATTTGCCAAATAATGAAAACGGGAGTATAGAAATTTGAAAATTTTTATTCGTTCGGACGCAATAAATTCTTAAATGTTTAACAAATTCACTAATGTTTATGTAATTTAGTGAGAGCCAGGAAGCTGAAAATTTTAACCAAGTTAGGAAATAATGTTCCGGTGGAAAATAACATTTGAAATTTCATGAAAGTTTTATATAGTGGCTGTTAAAAATTCATAAAATTGAAACGACGAAATTGTTATAAATGCACTTCTAGAGGTGCTAAATACATGAAATTTTGCGTAAATATGAGGTATTCCTAAGAAATGCTAAAAACATGTAAATAAAATTTAAACAATGAAATTCATATAAATGCACTCTTAGAGGTGCTGCATTGATGAAATTTCAGATAAATGTGAGGTATTCGTAACAAATGATAAAAACCTATAATTGTATTATAATTATAAATTTTAGGGGTTGTAGTTACCCCAATATTTTCAAAACAGAAAAACACGTAATTCGGAGCCGAGATGCGAACTTATGCATTGAAAGTAATTTTTAGGCTTTTATTTTTACTTTAAGGTGAGAGAAAATGCTTGCAGAATGCAAGCACACATTCACTAGTATCCTATATCCTCTGTAAGAACGGTCGATATCGAATGATACGATATAGGATACTAGTTAATTGTGCTTGCATTCTGCAGGCATTTTCTCTCACCTTAAAGTAAAAATAAAAGCAGAAAAATAATTTCCAATGCTTAAGGTTGCATCTTGGCTCCGAATTACGTGTTTTTCTGTTTTGGAAATATTGGGTTAAAAACAACCCCTAAAATTTATATTTATAAAAGTTTAATAGGTTTTTATCGTTTGTTATGAATACCTTACATTTATGCGAAATTTCATCCATGTAGCACCTCCAGAAGTGCATTTATAAGAATTCCGTTCTTTATAATTTATGAATTTCTAACAGCCACAGTATAAGACTTTCATGAAATTTCAAATGTTATTTTCTACCGGAACATTATTTCCTAACTCTGTTAAAAATTTCAGCTTCCTGGCTCTACAGAAAGTACATAAACATTATTCAAATTGTTAAACATTTGAGAATTTATTACGGCCGAACGAATAAAAATTTTCAAATTTCTATATTCCCGTTTTCATTATTTGGCGAGTTCTACAGGAAGAAAAAATTTCAGCTTGATAGCGCATTTAGAAATACCTAAACCATGAAATGTTAGTAAAATTGTTTATAATTTTTACCGGCAAGAAATTAAACATTGTTGCAATTTTGCAATTTTTTCTCCGATTATTATTTTTTATTCACCTCGGTATTAAATCCAGGTCTCCAACTATTATCGTTTGGGCCAGACATTAGTATCCTCCTATATCCTATATCGTATATCCTCCTCTGTAAGAAGAGTGCTTATAGAATGATAGGATATATATATAGGCAATAACGGTTAACCAGAAGTCGAAGTTTATTCGAAACCCGATTCGGTTTTTGCCATAGTTCTACGTTAAAACATCATTATTGTATGTACAATTCTATACAAACGTTATAGAGAAGGTAATTTCCTACAACTTTCATTTGAAACATAGCAGTTATTGTTTAGGAATTATTTATAAATAATCGGTTTTTCGGTTTCCGTCGTATATCTCCTTAAAAACATCGTTATTGGTAATCTTCGTGAGGACCGAAGTTGTAGAGAATAATATTTCTTCCAAATTTTCTTTGAAACAAATTTCTTTGGAACCATCCATTTCGGAGATATTTTGCTTTTCTTAAAGTATACTGCGCCACCACCATGTAGCGGTGAATTCTGTAAACATTCAAATTATACCTAATTTACGGCAATAAGGACGACTGTATTCTTTTACGATGCGAAATAATAAGTTTTCCTTATAATGCTATTCATATTAATTTAAATATCTATACCCCAAATATGAAGAAAGTCATGTGTTGGCCACATCAGATTTTATGTATAATGTTTCGAATTCACCCTTTTTTGCCGTCTCCATTCATCTGAGCAAATGATGCCGCCAACGCCTTCGTAGGCGGCCTATATCTTTTTTCTTTTTAAGTGTTTAGGTGTTAAGTGCTTAAGCTCTACTAACATCTGCTTTAGGGATAGGTTACTTTAGTATTATTTTCGTTCTCGTACATGTAATATTTAGTTTTAACTAACAGATATCAATCCTGTGCATCAAATCTAGTACAGCAAAGGTTTTATATTTTTATTTGTGTATTTCGGAACCCTCCTTTCACTTCCTATTCTTGTAGTCGACCTTGAGTCAAGGCTTGCAGGTCGATACTAACGTTGTTTGTGTACTGAATCACCCCCTCCCTTTCACTTTTTACCTGCGTTAACCCTAGATTACAGCGCTTAAGTCAGCCGACGAATAAGTATTTTAAGTTATATTTTTAAAACATTTAGCTAGTTCAGATTAGCTTAGAGTTTAGAATGGCTACCCCAAGGACTACCGTTACCTCCTTTTTGCGCGACGCTGGTTTGGAGGCCATGAGGTCTCGAATCACGGAGCTTGAGAGGGTGGTTGCGGACCTCCTTCAGAGGTGGAAAATTCCGAGGCAGCTTTGGTGCGTGTGAGGGGTGCGGGGTCATCCCTGAAAGCAAACCGCGCCAAATTGGCGCCTCGGGTTAGCCTGGGTGCGAAAGCCGGTAGAGCGATCGGGGTTGTCCGTCACTCCTTATCGCGGGCTGAGGGTGTTCGGGCCGGGAAACCCGATGAGTGGAGAGTGGTGTCCACTCGGGGGGATCGTGGGGTGGTGCTGCGGAGGCAGGGAGCTGGGAACACATCAGTGGACCCTCTTCCTGTTAGTAATAGGTTTGAGGTGTTGTCGGAGGACGACTCCGAAGCCGTTGCGCCCGCACCCGCTCCCGTCTCCTCGGTGGGGACCGCGCCCAAGGGGAGCTCGGAGGGAAAGATGGTGATAGGGAGCTCCAATGTCCGGCGTGTGGTGGCGCCTTTACTGTCACGGGCCCGCCGGGAGGGTGTTCATGAGCGGGTGTTCTCCAGGTGTATACCAGGAGGTTCGGTGCCCCAGGTGACGAAAGAGGTCAGGGCGTCGGTTTTGGGCACGGGTTGCTCCTCGTTGCGGGTCGTGCCCCATGTTGGGACCAATGACGCCTCGAAGCGCTGCTCCGAGGAGGTTTTAAGTTCTTTTAAGAACTTGGCCGCTGAGGTTGCTCGTGTCCGAGAGGAGTCGGGTTCTGATGTGCGGCTTACTAGTTAGCTCTACTCACACAAGATATTGTGAAAGCAACGGATAAAGGAATAGGAGTTGATGCAGTATTTTTAGACTTTAGGAAAGCCTTCGACACCGTTTCTCACGTGAAAATAGTGCAAAAATTAAGGGCTTATTCAATTAACGAGAAAATTGTAAATTGGATCGCCTCGCTTCTTTCCGATACAACCCAGAGAGTAGTCCTGGATGGAGTTGCATCAGACGTCGTCAAAGTGACTTCCGGCGTGCCTCGGGGAAGTGTAATCGGACCTCTGTTATTCTTGATATATATAAATGATTTAGCGGATAATATAAAGTGTAAAGTTAGACTCTTCGCGGATGACACACTTGTGTATGGAGAAATCAACACAATACACGATCAGGAGAATTTGCAAAGGACCTTCAGGCTATTACGAAATGGTGTAAAGATTGGCAACTCGATCTGAATATAAAGAAATGCGCCGCAATGAACTTCACGCGCTCCACCAATTTCAACCGTTACCCGTACCGAATATCTGAACTAAAGCTAAAATACGTCAATAGCTACAAATACCTAGGAGTAATTCTCAGTAGCAATTTGTCTAGTAGAGAGCATATCAAAACCGTTATAGCATCGGCAAACAGAATTCAAGGGCTTTCCTCTAGAGTCCTGCGGGGATGCCCCTCGAATGTGAAGGAAATCGCATAATTTTCCCTAATACGACCCATCGTGGAATACTGTTGCGCCGTCTGGGACCCTTTCGAGGAGGGCCTAACTAGAGAGCTCGAAATGGTACAGCGTAGAGCGGCTAGATTTGTAATAGGAGAATCTCGGTATGATGCGAGTGTATCAGAGTTATTGAGAGATCTGATATGGCAGACGTTGAAGAGTAGAAGAATTGAATACAAAAGGAAACTATTTGAAAAATTTGAAAGTTCAGAATTCGTTGAAGACTTACGCGGCATAGTCGTCCCCATCGGTGTTAGTGAATATAATGTTAGATCACAGTGCAGGAGAAAATATCTCGAAATTACCGCTAGAACAGCATATCTAACGAGATTTTCCCACCAGATTACGTGGTGTATCGCAAAGACAGGAGGGAAAGAGTCGGAGGCGGAGTTTTCATCGCCGTCAGAAAGAGTATATCAAGCCAATTAGAGGAGATTAACGTCAGCGAACACTGCGAAACGATATGGTGCTCCCTTCGTACGAGAAATGGTAAAAAATTATTTTTTTGCTCATTTTACCGCCCACCTGACTCGGGAGTCGAGAACATTAGAGAACTCAGTCGTACATTGCAGGTGATAGCTAGGAGAAAGAACGATCCAGTAATCATTCTTGGAGGTGACTTTAATCTTCCATCGATCGATTGGAAATCCGTAACCTATGTTAGTGGTGGAAAAAATAGAGAAGCTTGTCGTGAATTAATTGAAGCATTCACCCTAAACTCGCTAGAGCAAATCGTCAACGAGCCGACGCGATATGACAACAACGGAAACGGAAACATATTAGATCTGCTAGCCACTACCCACCCACTATCGACTAGAAACCTACAAATCGACGACGGCATAGGTGATCATAAAATAGTAATTGCCGACTTCAAATACACCCCTGCGACAATATATAAGCCAACGCGATTAGTCTATATCTTCAGTAAAGCAGATCTCCCAGGCTTAAAAAATTATGTTACAAACCAAATAGCGACATTTATCAATTTTGCGAATAGTAACAGCGTAGATGACTCTTGGACGGAAATTTTGCGAATCGTTCGAGAAGGGCTAAAAACGTTTGTCCCAACTAAAGCAATTCGTGATCGCAAGGATCCGCGGTGGGTGAAACCGAAACTCCGTGCCTTGCTCAAGAAACAAAGACGGCATCACGCGCGCATAAAGCACCTTAAAGAAGTTGGTAGGGACCACGCAAACGAGTATTTAATATACAGAAATATTCGTAAATCTGCAAGAGACGAAGCGCGTAAGGAATTTGACGTCTACCGATCCACGACACTGTCGGACTCACTCAAAAACGACTCGAAAGAATTTTGGTCGTACGTGCGAGAAATGCGAGGAGGACAGTCCACAGTACTTCTTCTACGTACAGACAACGGTGAAAGTGTACACGATTCATTTACTAAGGCTAGTATGTTAAATCAGTTCTTTGAAAATTGCTTCACAATAGACAGCGGTGATTTCATTGATTTCCCTACTCGTATAGACTCAAATATGAGCGACATAGAAATATCCGAAAGCGGTATCGTCAAATTACTAAGTCAGGTCCACAAAAGAAAATCGCCAGGGCCTGAAGCCATACCTGCATTCATTATAAACTCGATAGCAAACGAATTAGCTCCGTACCTTAAGCTTCTATTCAGAAAATCTTTAGATGAGGGTGTAATTCCTTTGATATGGAAAACAGCCCACGTTACACCAATACATAAAACGGGAAGTAAATTAAAAGTGGAAAACTACCGCCCTATATCGTTGACGTCAATCTTCTGTAAGGTTTTTGAGCACATTATCGGTAGCTCAATAATACGATTTCTCGAAAGCAAAGAAGCGCTTAACAGTAGCCAGCATGGTTTCCGGAGAGGCAGGTCATGCGAGACTCAGTTAGCTCTACTCACACAAGATATTGTGAAAGCAACGGATAAAGGAATAGGAGTTGATGCAGTATTTTTAGACTTTAGGAAAGCCTTCGACACCGTTTCTCACGTGAAAATAGTGCAAAAATTAAGGGCTTATTCAATTAACGAAAAAATTGTAAATTGGATCGCCTCGTTTCTTTCCGATAGAACCCAGAGAGTAGTCCTCGATGGAGTTGCATCAGACGTCGTCAAAGTGACTTCCGGCGTGCCTCAGGGAAGTGTAATCGGACCTTTGTTATTCTTGATATATATAAATGATTTAGCGGATAATATAAAGTGTAAAGTTAGACTCTTCGCGGATGACACACTTGTGTATGGAGAAATCAACACAATACACGATCAGGAGAATTTGCAAAAGGACCTTCAGGCTATCACGAAATGGTGTAAAGATTGGCAACTCGATCTGAATATAAAGAAATGCGCCGCAATGAACATCACGCGCTCCACGAATTTCAACCGTTACCCGTACCAAATATCCGAACTAAAGCTAAAATATGTCAATAGCTACAAATACCTAGGAGTAATTCTCAGTAGCAATTTGTCTAGTAGAGAGCATATCAAATCCGTTATAGCATCGACAAACAGAATTCAAGGGCTTTCCTCTAGAGTCCTGCGGGGATGCCCCTCGAATGTGAAGGAAATCGCATAATTTTCCCTAATACGACCCATCGTGGAATACTGTTGCGCCGTCTGGGACCCTTTCGAGGAGGGCCTAACTAGAGAGCTAGAAATGGTTCAGCGTAGAGCGGCTAGATTTGTAAAAGGAGAATATCGGTATGATGCGAGTGTATCAGAGTTATTGAGAGATCTGAAATGGCAGACGTTGAAGAGTAGAAGAATTGAATACAAGAGGAAACTATTTGAAAAATTTGAAAGTTCCGAATTCGTTGAAGACGTACGCGGCATAGTCGTCCCCATCGGTGTTAGTGAACGTAATGTTAGATCACAGTGCAGGAGAAAATATCTCGAAATTACCGCTAGAACAGAGAAATACTACCGATCCTTTTTCCCAGACGCGATAAGACAATCCAACAGAGGAATTAGCTAGACTTCACTTGGTGTTGTGACACCCCCTGCCAAACGCTTCTAGCGGCTTGCAGGGTATTTATGTAAATGTAAATGTAAACAGAGAAATACTACCGATCCTTTTTCCCAGACGCGATAAGACAATCCAACAGAGGAATTAGCTAGACTTCACTTGGTGTTGTGACACCCCCTGCCAAACGCTTCTTGCGGCTTGCAGGGTATTTATGTAAATGTAAAATTTTTGCCGCGGGTAGCCTAATCCACTATGGAACGATAAACGCACCGCTTCGCATCATCGCGAATTCTAGAACCAATTTGACGGCAGCAGTTACAGTGTATGTGTGAGTGAGTACAATTGTCAGTTGACCAATGCATGTTGGTACGTGTTAGGGAATAGTTTCCATAGTCACATTGTATAACTTGTATACAGTCGCGTGTTCAGATTCGTAGCGATCGCATGTATTTTTCATTAGTGTGATATTGCTCCAGTTCATATTGGAATGTCTTTAAAAAAAAACAGCTGAAAACCCCTCCAGTAGTATTATGAAGCGTAAACATAAATCTCTTTCTATTAAATAGAATTGAAAAAATACCTCCAAAAAACCGTAAAGGCGGTACTTACGTGTCAAGGCACAGAAGACTCGCAGGACCACTTAGGACGCGCGTTTCGACAGCAACGCTGTCATCTTCAGCAATATCAGTGTGTAAGGTTAGGCGGAGAAAGAAGGCACAACCATGGGCAACCCTTTATCTCCCTTATTAGCAGAAATCTTCATGACTAATTTCGAACGCATTTGTAAGAACACCTTTCCGTATTTTCCTAAAATTTGGCTCAGATATGTAGATGACATCTCTGCTATTTTCGACACATCGAAAGGAAACATTGTAGAATTCTTAAACTTGTTAAACAAGCAGTTTGACACCATTAAATTCACACATGAAACAGAAAATAAAAAATCTCTACCTTTCCTAGACATTCTTCTAACTAGGAAAAACAACAAATTACATTTCAACATTTACAGAAAACCTACACATAGCAACACATACATCCACATTAGTTCTCACCATCACATTTCACAAAAACTAGCACCTTTTCATTCCATGATCCATCGATTAATCAACACACCACTATCAAATACAAATTTCTCCAAAGAATTATCCTATATAAAACACATAGCCATTCAGAATGGTTTTATACCAGAACTCATTCATAAAATGTTAAAAAAAACATCAACACAGAATGAACCTTAGAAACTGCACAACACTCAACAACAAAGACACCAATACCAAAAAAATTATGAAGCTTCCTTACTACCCTTATGCTACCAAAAAACTTCAAAAAATCTTCTCCGAAATAGGATTACACACAGTTTTTGTTAATAAAAATAAATTGTCAAATCTCATTAAGAACCCTAAAGACATAAGAAATCAGGCATATACCAAATCAAATGTGAAAAGTGTGACAAAATTTATATTGGGCAAACGAAAAGGAAATTAGAAACACGTTTCAAAGAACACTTAGTCCATTACAGAAACAACAGAATAGACAAGTCCAGTGTAGCATCTCATATCAACACCTGCCATCATCCTATCACAACCGAAAATTTAAAACTTCTAAAAACGGTCACCAACGAAAACAAACTAGATGCCTATGAAAGTCTCTACATACACCATAACCAAAACAAGATAATGAATAACGACTCTGGCCCTATCCCTCACTCCGCTCTATTTACAGACACAATTCCCTCATTTCTGCGAGGCATCTATCGACGCTAGTACAGAGGAATTATGGTGCGTGTTCAGGGATATGATGCGAGAGGGTACGGATAAATTTATTCCACATAAACTTAAACGTGATGGTGCGGAACCAAGATGGTACAACCAGAAAGTTAGATGCGCTCTTAGACGGCAAAGAAAACTTCACGCTCGCTTAAATAGTAATTCTTCAAAAGTCACAGAGGAACAGATGTCAATGATACGGCATCAATACAGAGAGGCGCGCTCAAGAGCTAGAGTAACAATGCGAGAAGCATTTAATGATTACAAAAAGAAAGTTTTCCATAATAATTTGAAAGAAAATCCGAAAGCATTTTGGTCGTACGTTAGGGAGGTTCATGGTAGAGGTCCCACCATAGCGTCATTGAGAACGGAGGCAGGTGATGTAGTACACGATAGCGCGGAAAAAGCAAACTTGTTAAATGAACACTTTCAGAAAGCGTTTACTTCGGTGAGCAACGAATTTGAGGAACCAGCTTTGAATGATGAGGGAAATTCGATGGAAGATATGATATTCTCGGAAACAGGTATCGCGCACCAGCTAGAGTCGATTAAGCAAAATAAGTCTCCCGGGTCAGAGGGCATACCCGCGCGTGTGTCGAAAGAGCTAGCCTCGGTAATCGCACCTTACTTGAAAATAATATTCGAAAAATCCGTTGCACATGGTAGCGTTCCAAAAGACTGGAAGCTAGCATACGTAACGCCCATCCACAAAGGCGGTGATAAAGAGAACCCCGAAAATTATAGACCGATTTCCTTGTCGTCATTATCGTGTAAGATTCTAGAACATATAATCGTTAGCTCTGTTCTGCGTTATTTAGATGGTCGTTCTTCGCTAAGCAAAAACCAACACGGGTTTCGGAAAGGTAGGTCATGCGAAACGCAGCTCGCCCTGTTCGTAAACGATTTGTTGCAATGCGGAGAGAAAAACAGTCAGGTTGATGCAATTTTTATTGATTTTAAAAAAGCGTTTGACAAAGTACCCCATAATAAATTAATAGGAAAACTAGGAAAGTACGGCATAAACCCTAATATCGTGAGTTGGGTAAAAGACTTCCTCTCCAACAGAAAACAGATAGTAGTTATTGATGGGAAATCTTCATACCCGGTAAAAGTCGCATCAGGTGTTCCACAGGGAAGTGTTATTGGCCCACTGCTATTCCTGATATATATAAACGATATCTGCTCGGTAGTTCGCTGCAAAATAAGACCTTTCGCAGATGATACCGTTTTATATAAGGAGATAACGAGTCAGGATGAACAAAAATCGCTTCAGGAAGATTTAAACGCCCTTTCAGCATGGTGTCAACATTGGAAAATCGAAGTTAATCGGAGCAAATGTCCCCTATTGAGTTTCTGGAAGAGTAAGAACAATGACTTAAACTCGGAGTACAGAATTGATAGATTGAATATCCAATCCGCAGAGTACGTTAAATATTTAGGAGTCACCATTTGTCCTGATCTATCGTGGAATATATGCATATTCGAAGGATCGTAGGCGCAGCTAATAAGAAATTGGCCTTCGTAGGCAGAATAGTAAGAAGTAGCACAGAACAGGTACGAGAAACGTGTTATTTATCATTGGTCAGATCTCAGGTCGAATACGCTTCCAGCATATGGGATCCGTACGAAAAGGGACAGATACTTGAGTTAGAAAGAATCCAGCGCAGAGCAGCCAGATTCGTTAAGCAAAAATATGAGCAAAAATTAAGCGTCACATCACTCTTGAAGGAGTTGAATTGGATATCGCTAGAGGATCGCAGAATTAGCGCTAGGTTAAGGCTTCTAGAGAAATTTAGGTCGGAAGTTCTCTTAGAGGAGGTCTCAGGAATATTAGAGGCACCTACGTACATGGGCAGGCACGATCACGAGAATAAAATACGAGAGATCGACTGTAGGACCGAGCGATACCAGAGCTCGTTTTTTCCAAGGACCATACGGGATCATAACAGGAGAGTGATTCCCACGAGGGACGTTATTAGGTAGGGCTTGGTGTGCTGCACCCCCTGCCACCCACCAGTCTGGTGATTTGCAGGGTATCATGTAGATGTAGATGTAGATTTCAGTTAACGATCGATACACCTTTCTCTTTCCCCTCCCCTACTTCTCTAACGGTCAACAATAGTATAAATACTCCGCCTAACCTTACACACTGATATTGCTGAAGATGACAGCGTTGCTGTCGAAACGCGCGTCCTAAGTGGTCCTGCGAGTCTTCTGTGCCTTGACACGTAAGTACCGCCTTTACGGTGATTTGGAGGTATTTTTCCAATTCTATTTAACAGAAAGAGATTTATGTTTACGCTTCATAATACTACTGGAGGGGTTTTCAGCTTTTTTTTTAAAGACATTCCAATATGAACTTGAGCAATATCACACTAATGAAAAACACATGCGATCGCTCCGAATCTGAACACGCGACTGTATACAAGTTATACAATGTGACTATGGAAACTATTCCCTAACACGTACCAACATGTATTGGTCAGCTGACAATTGGACTCACTCACACATACAATGTAACTGCTGCCGTCAAATTGGTTCTAGAATTCGTGATGATGCGAAGCGGTGCGTTTATCGTTCCATAGTGGATTAGGCTACCCCCGGCAAACATTTTAAAAAGTGCACTTTTCAAAAAGTGCCGGATTTTTGATAATTCCGGATTTTCGAGTGCCGGATTTATGAGGTTCTACTGTATTTGCAGCGATGAAGATTAATCGTTTTGTTTTGTTTTGTTTTGTTTTGTTTTGTTTTATGGTGAATCAGCCTCTTGGGTTATTCACACGGCATTAGCTTATTCTTACGAAAGGCCCCGCCGGGGCCAACTGCTTTGCGTCCGCTGCCTTGCGGGGTCTTCACTAAGTACACAAGTAGGGGACTGAATACACCAATAGTTTTTAGATTCGACTGTTCATTGCCGCGGAACTCATGGAAACCCTTTCGAGTGTATCTATTCTACATTAGAAATATTATTATATATCCGGCCCAAGGGTCGTCAACAACCTAGCTTCTTCGGGGGTCCCAATTGATAGGCTTTCCAATAGTTTTTTCTCTTCCCTTTAATTATTTTTTCGATAATATTTGACGGATCGTCTTACGTTTGGTACAAACGGCTTCATATTGGCTCTGGTTACTTCCCCGTATCCACATTCCAGTCTTGAGTCCAATTCTCCTTCAGTTTCAATGAATTTTCTTTGTCCTGAACTTTTATTCCTGTTTGTATGTTTGAAGCTTTAAAGCGATTGAAAAATATTTTATTTTCAATTACACACTTTATTACACAGTTTTTAGCAGACATTTATTTATTTTAAATGAAAATAAATAATTATCATTTGTTTGTGTCCTGTTACTCACCTAAGCAATCTGAAACAACTCATTTGAGCAGCTAAGTAGACAGCCGTCAAGACTAAATAATGTGTTATATATTTTTGTAACGAACCTTCCGAAATGTCATAAAGTTAACAACGAAAGAACGTATCATCTACATCTACATGATACCCTGCAAATCACCAGACTGGTGGGTGGCAGGGGGTGCAGCACACCAAAACCTACCTAATAACGTCCCTCGTGGGAATCACTCTCCTGTTATGATCCCGTATGGTCCTTGGGAAAAACGAGCTCTGATATCGCTCGGTCCTACAGTCGATCTCTCGTATTTTATTCTCGTGATCGTGCCTGCCCATGTACGTAGGTGCCTCTAATATTCCTGAGACCTCCTCTAAGAGAACTTCCGACCTAAATTTCTCCAGAAGCCTTAACCTAGCGCTAATTCTGCGATCCTCTAGCGATATCCAATTCAACTCCTTCAAGAGTGATGTGACGCTTAATTTTTGCTCATATTTTTGCTTTACGAATCTGGCTGCTCTGCGTTGGATTCTTTCTAACTGAAGTATTTGTCCCTTTTCGTACGGATCCCATATGCTGGAAGCGTATTCGACCTGAGATCTGACCAATGATAAATAACACATTTCTCGTACCTGTTCTGTGCTACTTCTTACTATTCTGCCTACGAAGCCCAATTTCTTATTAGCTGCGCCTACGATCCTTCGAATATGCATATATTCCACGATAGATCAGGACAAATGGTGACTCCTAAATATTTAACGTACTCTGCAGATTGGATATTCAATCTATCAATTCTGTACTCCGAGTCTAATTCATTGTTCTTTCTCTTCCAGAAACTCAATAGGGAACATTTGCTCCGATTAACTTCGATTTTCCAATCTTGACACCATGCTGAAAGGGCGTTTAAATCTTCCTGGAGCGATTTTTGTTCATCCTGACCCGTTATCTCCTTATATAAAACGGTATCATCTGCGAAAAGCCTTATTTTGCAGCGAACTACCGAGCAGATATCGTTTATATATATCAGGAATAGTAGTGGGCCTATGACACTTCCCTGTGGAACACCTGATGCGACTTTTACCGGGTATGAAGATTTCCCATCAATAACTACTATCTGTTTTCTGTTGGAGAGGAAGTCTTTTACCCAACTCACGATATTAGGGTTTATGCCGTACTTTCCTAGTTTTCCTATTAATTTATTATGGGGTACTTTGTCAAACGCTTTTTTAAAATCAATAAAAATTGCATCAACCTGACTGTTTTTCTCTCCGCATTGCAACAAATCGTTTACGAACAGGGCGAGCTGCGTTTCGCATGACCTACCTTTCCGAAACCCGTGTTGGTTTTTGCTTAGCGAAGAACGACCATCTAAATAACGCAGAACAGAGCTAACGATTATATGTTCTAGAATCTTACACGATAATGACGTCAAGGAAATCGGTCTATAATTTTCGGGGTTCTCTTTATCACCGCCTTTGTGGATGGGCGTTACGTATGCTAGCTTCCAGTCTTTTGGAACGCTACCATGTGCAACGGATTTTTCGAATATTATTTTCAAGTAAGGTGCGATTACCGAGGCTAGCTCTTTCGACACACGCGCGGGTATGCCCTCCGACCCGGGAGACTTATTTTGCTTAATCGACTCTAGCTGGTGCGCGATACCTGTTTCCGAGAATATCATATCTTCCATCGAATTTCCCTCATCATTCAAAGCTGGTTCCTCAAATTCGTTGCTCACCGAAGTAAACGCTTTCTGAAAGTGTTCATTTAACAAGTTCGCTTTTTCCGCCTCCGTTCTCATGACGCTATGGTGGGGCCTCTACCATGAACCTCTCTAACGTACGACCAAAATGCTTTCGGATTTTCTTTCAAATTACTATGCAGAACTTTCTTCGGTTCAAGGAACGGTTCACAGGAACCAAACCGAAAAAGGAACCAAAGTCGTGGAACGAAAGTGGAACCGGAACGAAAGGGGAACGAAATCTTCGGAACGAAATGTCGATGGAACGAAACTGAACCGTTCCGGATCGGGTTCGCACATGAAATAGTTTCGTTCCGGCTCCTTCTACTTTGGTTCCAGCTTTGGTTCCAGCCAGTTTTCAATGGTTTTTACTCGCGTCTAACGGCGAGAGGAGATGGCGAGGGGGGAATGCGAGAGGGGAGGTCTGGGATAGGAGGGGGATCTTAGTTCCTAATATCACCACCGGGAAGATGTAGAGTGCGCAGTGAGTAGTGAACGCCGACCTCGTACGGAGTTGTTTTTCTCGCTGACGGGAAATGGGTGTTCGCGGAAAAATCGCCATATCATTAACACATTCAATGCCGCCGTCGACGGTTGCTACCGCGCGCAGACGACCGGCGTCGACGCATCTCCCGCTCCGTAATAAGGGACCGTCCATATATTACGTAAGACGTTTTAGGCCACTTTTTGACCCTCCCTCTCCCCCATGTAAGAAAACATAAGAACCAATGGGACCCCCCCCCCCCTCCTAAATCTTACGAAAGAAATCTGAGATTTTTTTCATTCGCGAGCTCACCACTACTGATGTTTCACTTCGAATGAGTATTAGATAATTTTCAGGGGTGGTAGTCAGCTGGTCTGGTAAATAATTCCCCTATTATTTATAAACAAATGTTTATTATTTCAGTGAGAAGCCGTACTTGGCTAACAGTCATATAAAGGTAAACTTTTTTCACAACATAAAAAAATAGGTAATAAAAACCTTCCATAGATTTTGGAGCATCGAAACAAAAATAAAGACATGTCGACGTATTGGCACCCCTGTTGTGGTGAGGCCCCTAGACATCGAATAAAACTAATAAACATGGGCCAGACATGCGGAGGGGCATTCTACGAGACATTCGTGCATGCAGAGACAGGCTGTAATTGCAAAACATATCTGAAATATGTCATCCGCAATGCTTACCTTCACAAAAAAGCTCTTGAGAGTAGCTTTCCTCTTCGTAGCTTCTTGATTCAGTTGTTGAATTTTACTGTCAATGTGTTTTTCAAATGCCATACCATCCTTCCCAAATTCAGTTTTAGCTCTTCGCCAGATGACATTTGCCTCCTCCTGGGCTTGTTGTGGTGTTTTGCTTGGGTAGCAATTCTTGAAAGCTTCAAAGAGCCTTTTATAGAGATCTGCTCTATAAAAGGCACGATAGTAGCAATGTGGATAATACATTAAAATAATATTGTTTTTGTTCGTTACATCATATTATTAGGATGGCAACAGCTGGCAACATCGCGCGCTGCGACCACGGTGAAAGTGACGCGAGGAAGGCGTTCCCACCCGCCCACCGCGGCATTAACTGCTTCTTAAAATGAAACTCAAATAAAAATCGACATGGAATAAATAACGCTACTTACAGTTAAGACAATATGGCAATCATACTAACAGCGCTGAGACAAAGACGACGGCATGACGCGCGTCTTTCTCGGACCTCTGGTTGCGGAGAAAAAGTTACTTTACAAACTTAATAACAGCTCTTCATCAAACAAAGATACGGATTTGAAAGTTTACATGGTCATTTAGATATGTATGTTCTATATTTCTTTAAAATTTGATAAGAATCGTACTATCCGTTTTGGTTTTAGAAGGCACTAAAGTTAGGTATCGGGTCTTGAGGGCCGAAAATAGGGCACTTTTTTTGTTCTCACGTCAAAATCACAATTATAAAAAAATCTTAAAAATATCACTTTATGATGGTTCAACGCAGATTGAAACAAGCTAAATTCTGTGTAAAATACATTATAATCTGGCTGGCCGTTATCAATCTACTTAGTCTCAAACTCGGGTATACATACTTTTGGAACCGATAGTAGACCCCATCATTCGAGCGAAAGTAAGACATTTAAACCCGCGGTACCCTCGCGCAGCACTCCTGCCTGCCGATAGCGGCTCGCGTCAGGTTGGAACTTGCAGCACGTGCGTCATGCAGAGTGGGACTCAGGGAGCGGGGTGGGGGTACAAGAAAGCTCAGTAATAAAAGTGCAGCGCCCCCTTGTGGCGGAGCATCGGCGCCCGCTTCGACTGACAGTGTCATGCTATCGCTGGAGCGCGGGAGCGCCGCATTAGCGGTGTTAAATGCGTTTCATTCAGAGTACTGTTCTGGGACGCAAACTGCGTTTTCGCTAAAGTAAAATCTTACGTAAGATCAATCGTAGACCCTTCCTCCCCCCTTGTAAGACAACGTAAGACTCATCCGCACCCTCCCTCCCCCCAAACGTCTTACGTAATATATGGACGGCCCCTAACCATACCGTTAAGCGACGGCTTCGCACATTGGCTCCTCGTAGGAAGCCGGCTCCTCATTTTAGTTTTTGTCAGTTTGCTCATCGGTTAGTTTGTATTTAGTGCGAATTTTTCCGAAAAACGATATTTAAAAAAATAGTGAAATTTCGGTTGGCCATTGGGGATGGATCTCAAAAACCAAGAAGATATTGAATATGTTAAAACGGCTTACATTAGAAGAATAAAATTAAGCCTAATTAAGCCCCTAAGGCTTCTACTCTATGCGAGTACCTCACTCTCTTCTCCGCCCCACGACCAGAATAATGGTGCAGTTTGCTTGGAACGAAACTACTGAACGTATCTCCCAATAACTCTGAACTTGAACCCGAACCCATTCAAGAAAAGGAACCGTTCCGGAACGAAATATTTCGTTCCGACTAAACAGTTTCGTTCCGGAACGGAATTAAACCCATCACGGAACATACAGTTCCGTTACGAACCGAAACTAAATGGCAAGAGAAAAGATATAGTTTCGTTCCGAACCGAAACTATTCTTTGGGTTCGGTTTCGTTTAACATCCCTGGCTCTTGACCGCGCCTCTCTGTATTGTTGCCGTATCATTGACCTCTGTTCCTCTGTGACTTTTGAAGAATTACTATTTAAGCGAGCGTGAAGTTTTCTTTGCCGTCTAAGAGCGCATCTAACTTTCTGGTTGTACCATCTTGGTTCCGCACTATCACGTTTAAGTTTATGTGGAATAAATTTATCCGTACCCTCTCGCATCATATCCCTGAACACGCACCATAATTCCTCTGTACTAGCGTCGATAGATGCCCCGCAGAAATAAGGGAATTGTGTCTGTAAAAAAGACCTAAATTTCGAGAAATCGCCTTTGGCGTACATATATACGCGTCTTCTAGCCTTAACCTGTTTCTCCACTTTTAGCTTAAATTCTACGTACACATCATTATGATCGCTTATTCCTTCCTCTATGGAAAGCTTGTTCATACGCTCGGGGTAATTCGTTACGAGTAAATCTAATATATTGTTCGATCTCGTGGGACATCTTACTAGCTGACACAACGAGTGTTTAACGAAGGTTTCTATAAGTGCTTCGCATGATTCACGCTCTCTACCACCGGGATCAAAGCAATTATGATTCCAGTCTACTGAAGGTAAGTTGAAATCTCCTCCTATTATAATGACCCTCTCTTTATTTTTCTATATTAGCGTTGCTACTTGTTTCTCGAGATTATGAATCATTTATAAACTTGCATTGGGAGGCCTATAAAATGCGCATGTATTTGCTATAGTGTAATCGCTTCCTCTAACTCCACACCAAACACTTTCTATTTCGGTGTCATTAATCGGTAGTGGAAAACTTTCGTATGCCTTGCTGACTGCTATAAATACTCCACCTCCCGTCCGGATACTACGATCCTTTCTAAAAATTCTATAGTCTTGAGGGAATACCTCCTGACTTGCAATCTCGTCAGTGAGCCAACTCTCTGTACCGATCACGACATCGGCTTCTAGACTACGAATAATATGCTCAAAATCGGCAATTTTCTTACGGATGCTGCGGCAGTTCAATACGACGACATTTAATTTCTCACTATCGCTTCTCAGATAAACCTCAGCCTCACCATTCGTAATCGTTTTAGGAATACATGCGTACTTCATACTATTATTCCGCCAATTGGTTGATATAGCATTTTCTTTCTGATCGCGTTTTATTTCACCATTTTTATCGAAATCCCAAACGTTAACACTATTGACATCACGGATGTCAGCGCCTTCATCGCTCGGTAACTCTAATTTATTTGCGGTATCGGCCGGATTTCTCGTAATATTGTTTTCTATTACCCTCTTAATTACACCTATTCCCCTAAGACGCCTACACTGTACCCTGCTCTCTAGCCTAAAAAAGCCCTACTATGCTCAAGGATCCTACGCGCTACACCCTGCGAGCACAAGTCCATAGATGCGCAGATAACATCACTAGTAACTAATATAAAATTGAGTGGTGCTAATTACGATGGTTTTTGCAGTGACTAAAGGGTAATATTTCCTTATTTTTAGAGATATACTACATCTACATCTACATGATACCCTGCAAATCACCAGACTGGTGACGAAGGCGTCGAAAATGCCTGGAAGATTTTGATAGATTCAATAACGAAAGGTGTTGATAAATTCATTCCTAGTATGGCAGTCCGCGAAAGGAAAGATCCGCTATATTTCAACCAACAAATCCGCAGAGTGCTGAAGTTGCAAAGAATATGTGATGCTAGACTGAGAACGATACTCGTCAATCAGGTGGAAATACAAGGAGCACCCAGGAAATGCAAGGAAGCGAGGTCAAAAGCGCGGCACGTAATGAAGAATGCATTAACCGGGTATAAGAGAAGCACTTTCGGATCAAATTTGAATGACGACCGAAAGTGTTTTGGTCATATGTCAAGGAGGCGAGCGGGGAGGAGGGCTCCACCGTACCCACGATGCGTTCTACACATGGACATGCGATACCGACCGCGTAGAAGACGTCTTGCGCGGAAATTCCTGCCCATCCCCTCCGAGCAGGGGTATACCCCCACTCCCGCTATTACTCCCTCCCTCGTGAACGTCCCTAGCGGGAGCTTCACTTGCTCGCCGTTGCCAGATTTTGCTGTTTGTTGTTTTTCCCGAAAAATTAAAAACGCCGCTACTTTTCATAAGTGGAAAACAGGCCTGCGACCCACGTTTGAGGGAAACTGACAACACTGAGCTGCTTACAAGGGACTCTCCGCTCGAGAGCGAGGAGAAGGGATAGCAGGGGTGGGAAGGTGTGGAGGTGGGGTAGGTAGCCATAGCTCCACCCACTGGTCGACAAGAAGGTTTTCTACGCGGTAAAGGTATAATTTATCGAGTAGAATATAGGAAACACCAACCCAAGCCATTCTCCCTTTCTCTACCCCTCAGCGCACTAACGCGTTTCGTGGGATCTATGTTTTGTATCGCCGTCCTTCTTGTCTCATCCGTGTCATCGCTTCCAATCGACAAATGTCGCAGCGTGCGCTCCTTGACGCGCGTGTCTTCTTTTAGAGGTGCGGTTCGAATCTCGGTTGGGAGAATGAATGTATGGGAGCCGACGTCGGGCGCGCGGTGGCCGAAGGAGCATTTGATAACGATCGCCAGAGATAGCCGATGCGTAAACGACGGACACTTGTCACGGAATCGTCGCATTGACGACGCGTGTCACGTCTCCGCCCGAAGAGGCCTCTGCATCTGCCATATCTCGGTAGATATTCTCTCTCTCTCTCTACACGTAGCACGTAGTTTTATGGCACTTCCTTGACGTCGCGCGGATGCAAATCTTGATATAAAATCAGGAATATATGGCATTTCTTTTTCAATTTTCCAAACGCAATTACGATTTCAAAATTTGCGTAAAAATGTGAAATGTTTTGAGTTTTGCGGTAGAGATCTTATTGGATAAAGTGGTTGTTCCAGGAAATAATTTCGATAGCGAATAAAAAACACGAAAGAAACACTGGTTCTACCTTTCCATTATCGGCAGAAACCTCATTTTGAGGGTTGAGTGTAGTCCGTGACAAATCCAGATAGCATTGGAGACATTTCCGTGTCTTTCCAGAGTGGGGGTAGGGAAGGGGAGGAAGATCACCCCCACCTTTGGTTCATCACAGGTGTTTTTAAAACACTACGATATTCACTTTACATTAGCACTAGTATAAGTTGCCTAGACGTTTTTAATTTAGAAAGGAAAAAAATTGCAAACAAAAACTGCTTAGGTGAAAAGATTGCTAGGGATACGAAATTGTGATGTCTATCGAGCAGTTAAATTAAATTATATCCTTACTACCAATTAATAAGCATTATTAAGACTGTTTCAGTTACGAAGTTGCTTTTGATAACACTAGTTTAATACCCGTTCAAAGAATTGTAAGAAATATACAAAGGCGAGTCAATAAGTATCCGCAAAGTGCTCATATTTTTTTGTTGTGAATTCTGTATTGTTGTTATGCGAATTTATATAAATACATTACGGATACTTTTTGACTCGCCCTCGTATGTCAAGACACTGGATTTTACAGTGGAACTGTCAAACATGACGGGTAGGCATAAATAAAGAATTAAATTAAAACTCTTTCCCTCTCTCTCTCTCCCTTTCCCTCTGCGATAGCGATAAAATATGCACCTGTCTTACGCTGCAGGTGTTATGTGACAGACGGAAGGGCACTTGAGAAGTATTATGCTAAAAAAGAATATAATGATTTCGGTCCTCTGAGTTGTATGGTTCTTTATAAAACTGTCCTTCGCTCGGGAAAATGAGAGAAAATGAAAATGACAAAGAAAGGAAGAGAGTGACGGGAAGAACAATTGAGGACGATTCATCATCGGAACGTAGGTATGCGTTTTGGGAAAATCCGCGATAAATAATGCAACGAAAACACGTGATCTGAACATGTCATTTACAATATATTGGATTGATTCTCGAGTCGCGAAAAACTGTCTGAATTTTTGCGACGGAATCGCAACCGAGTAACTATTATTGGATTAAATATCGTCTGCTTATTACGAAGGTCGAAATTCGATTATTTAAGTAATTTGAGATTCGCACCGTGCACGATTTGAAAGCAGTGATGGCGGCAATAAAATTCGGCCCATTCGATTCGTTAGTCGCGTCAATAATGCCATCTGTTTGTCCGACCGTACGTTCTCTCACAGTCTCGATGCTTTCCAAATAAAAATATCACAGCGTTTTCGGTAGAGGCTGTGCCTTGCGACCAGCTCTAGTTTTTCCGCGCCAGAAATCGCTTCACCTGAAGTTCTTCGCGGGACTCCATCTTAACCGCATTTCCACTTACTTGCTAGTTTTTACTCTTGCAAAAATGCGACGTTTTCTATTTCGTTCCTATCACGAACTCGCAAAGCATTCCTGCAAAATATCCGAAAAAACCTTTTTCTCGAATCCTTTTGATCGCGTGTCTATTGTTCGCCGCGCCTCGCGACCAAATTTAGAAATTCCAAGAAAAAGTATCGAGTTGCCTCATTTTTGCCCGTAAATTTTTTTCACCAGTTCCAAATATCGAACTTTGACGTAATTTTCATGGGCAAGGAAACACTACATTATTTTTCAATGGGAATGGCTGCCCGCTCGATATTTCGATTCACGCTAATCGTTCTGTGGGCCTCAGTGAGCCCGTGAACAGTAGGAGACGGAAAGGATGGAGGATTCATTTACATTTACATTTACATCAATACCCCGCAAGCCGCAAGAAGCGTTTGGCAGGGGGTGTCACAACACCAAGTGAAGTCTAGCTAATTCCTCTGTTGGATTGTCTTATCGCGTCTGGGAAAAAGGATCGGTAGTATTTCTCTGTTCTAGCGGTAATTTCGAGATATTTTCTCTTGCACTGTGATCTAACATTACGTTCACTAACACCGATGGGGACGACTATGCCGCGTAAGTCTTCAACGAATTCTGAACTTTCAAATTTTTCAAATAGTTTCCTTTTGTATTCAATTCTTCTACTCTTCAACGTCTGCCATTTCAGATCTCTCAATAACTCTGATACACTCGCATCATACCGAGATTCTCCTATTACAAATCTAGCCGCTCTACGCTGTACCATTTCGAGCTCTCTAGTTAGGCCCTCCTCGAAAGGGTCCCAGACGGCGCAACAGTATTCCACGATGGGTCGTATTAGGGAAAATTATGCGATTTCCTTCACATTCGAGGGGCATCCCCGCAGGACTCTAGAGGAAAGCCCTTGAATTCTGTTTGCCGATGCTATAACGGTTTTGATATGCTCTCTACTAGACAAATTGCTACTGAGAATTACTCCTAGGTATTTGTAGCTATTGACGTATTTTAGCTTTAGTTCAGATATTCGGTACGGGTAACGGTTGAAATTGGTGGAGCGCGTGAAGTTCATTGCGGCGCATTTCTTTATATTCAGATCGAGTTGCCAATCTTTACACCATTTCGTAATAGCCTGAAGGTCCTTTGCAAATTCTCCTGATCGTGTATTGTGTTGATTTCTCCATACACAAGTGTGTCATCCGCGAAGAGTCTAACTTTACACTTTATATTATCCGCTAAATCATTTATATATATCAAGAATAACAGAGGTCCGATTACACTTCCCCGAGGCACGCCGGAAGTCACTTTGACGACGTCTGATGCAACTCCATCCAGGACTACTCTCTGGGTTGTATCGGAAAGAAGCGAGGCGATCCAATTTACAATTTTCTCGTTAATTGAATAAGCCCTTAATTTTTGCACTATTTTCACGTGAGAAACGGTGTCGAAGGCTTTCCTAAAGTCTAAAAATACTGCATCAACTCCTATTCCTTTATCCGTTGCTTTCACAATATCTTGTGTGAGTAGAGCTAACTAGTAAGCCGCATATCAGAACCCGACTCCTCTCGGACACGAGCAACCTCAGCGGCCAAGTTCTTAAAAGAACTTAAAACCTCCTCGGAGCAGCGCTTCGAGGCGTCATTGGTCCCAACATGGGGCACGACCCGCAACGAGGAGCAACCCGTGCCCAAAACCGACGCCCTGACCTCTTTCGTCACCTGGGGCACCGAACCTCCTGGTATACACCTGGAGAACACCCGCTCATGAACACCCTCCCGGCGGGCCCGTGACAGTAAAGGCGCCACCACACGCCGGACATTGGAGCTCCCTATCACCATCTTTCCCTCCGAGCTCCCCTTGGGCCCGGTCCCCACCGAGGAGACGGGAGCGGGTGCGGGCGCAACGGCTTCGGAGTCGTCCTCCGACAACACCTCAAACCTATTACTAACAGGAAGAGGGTCCACTGATGTGTTCCCAGCTCCCTGCCTCCGCAGCACCACCCCACGATCCCCCCGAGTGGACACCACTCTCCACTCATCGGGTTTCCCGGCCCGAACACCCTCAGCCCGCGATAAGGAGTGACGGACAACCCCGATCGCTCTACCGGCTTTCGCACCCAGGCTAACCCGAGGCGCCAATTTGGCGCGGTTTGCTTTCAGGGATGACCCCGCACCCCTCACACGCACCAAAGCTGCCTCGGAATTTTCCACCTCTGAAGGAGGTCCGCAACCACCCTCTCAAGCTCCGTGATTCGAGACCTCATGGCCTCCAAACCAGCGTCGCGCAAAAAGGAGGTAACGGTAGTCCTTGGGGTAGCCATTCTAAACTCTAAGCTAATCTGAACTAGCTAAATGTTTTAAAAATATAACTTAAAATACTTATTCGTCGGCTGACTTAAGCGCTGTAATCTAGGGTTAACGCAGGTAAAAAGTGAAAGGGAGGGGGTGATTCAGTACACAAACAACGTTAGTATCGACCTGCAAGCCTTGACTCAAGGTCGACTACAAGAATAGGAAGTGAAAGGAGGGTTCCGAAATACACAAATAAAAATATAAAACCTTTGCTGTACTAGATTTGATGCACAGGATTGATATCTGTTAGTTAAAACTAAATATTACATGTACGAGAACGAAAATAATACTAAAGTAACCTATCCCTAAAGCAGATGTTAGTAGAGCTTAAGCACTTAACACCTAAACACTTAAAAAGAAAAAAGATATAGGCCGCCTACGAAGGCGTTGGCGGCATCATTTGCTCAGATGAATGGAGACGGCAAAAAAGGGTGAATTCGAAACATTATACATAAAATCTGATGTGGCCAACACATGACTTTCTTCATATTTGGGGTATAGATATTTAAATTAATATGAATAGCATTATAAGGAAAACTTATTATTTCGCATCGTAAAAGAATACAGTCGTCCTTATTGCCGTAAATTAGGTATAATTTGAATGTTTACAGAATTCACCGCTACATGGTGGTGGCGCAGTATACTTTAAGAAAAGCAAAATATCTCCGAAATGGATGGTTCCAAAGAAATTTGTTTCAAAGAAAATTTGGAAGAAATATTATTCTCTACAACTTCGGTCCTCACGAAGATTACCAATAACGATGTTTTTAAGGAGATATACGACGGAAACCGAAAAACCGATTATTTATAAATAATTCCTAAACAATAACTGCTATGTTTCAAATGAAAGTTGTAGGAAATTACCTTCTCTATAACGTTTGTATAGAATTGTACATACAATAATGATGTTTTAACGTAGAACTATGGCAAAAACCGAATCGGGTTTCGAATAAACTTCGACTTCTGGTTAACCGTTATTGCCTATATATATATCCTATCATTCTATAAGCACTCTTCTTACAGAGGAGGATATACGATATAGGATATAGGAGGATACTAATGTCTGGCCCAAACGATAATAGTTGGAGACCTGGATTTAATACCGAGGTGAATAAAAAAAAATAATCGGAGAAAAAATTGCAAAATTGCAACAATGTTTAATTTCTTGCCGGTAAAAATTATAAACAATTTTACTAACATTTCATGGTTTAGGTATTTCTAAATGCGCTATCAAGCTGAAATTTTTTCTTCCTGTAGAACTCGCCAAATAATGAAAACGGGAATATAGAAATTTGAAAATTTTTATTCGTTCGGCCGTAATAAATTCTCAAATGTTTAACAATTTGAATAATGTTTATGTACTTTCTGTAGAGCCAGGAAGCTGAAATTTTTAACAGAGTTAGGAAATAATGTTCCGGTAGAAAATAACATTTGAAATTTCATGAAAGTCTTATACTGTGGCTGTTAGAAATTCATAAATTATAAAGAACGGAATTCTTATAAATGCACTTCTGGAGGTGCTACATGGATGAAATTTCGCATAAATGTAAGGTATTCATAACAAACGATAAAAACCTATTAAACTTTTATAAATATAAATTTTAGGGGTTGTTTTTAACCCAATATTTCCAAAACAGAAAAACACGTAATTCGGAGCCAAGATGCAACCTTAAGCATTGGAAATTATTTTTCTGCTTTTATTTTTACTTTAAGGTGAGAGAAAATGCCTGCAGAATGCAAGCACAATTAACTAGTATCCTATATCGTATCATTCGATATCGACCGTTCTTACAGAGGATATAGGATACTAGTGAATGTGTGCTTGCATTCTGCAAGCATTTTCTCTCACCTTAAAGTAAAAATAAAAGCCTAAAAATTACTTTCAATGCATAAGTTCGCATCTCGGCTCCGAATTACGTGTTTTTCTGTTTTGAAAATATTGGGTAACTACAACCCCTAAAATTTATAATTATAATACAATTATAGGTTTTTATCATTTGTTACGAATACCTCACATTTATCTGAAATTTCATCAATGCAGCACCTCTAAGAGTGCATTTATATGAATTTCATTGTTTAAATTTTATTTACATGTTTTTAGCATTTCTTAGGAATACCTCATATTTACGCAAAATTTCATGTATTTAGCACCTCTAGAAGTGCATTTATAACAATTTCGTCGTTTCAATTTTATGAATTTTTAACAGCCACTATATAAAACTTTCATGAAATTTCAAATGTTATTTTCCACCGGAACATTATTTCCTAACTTGGTTAAAATTTTCAGCTTCCTGGCTCTCACTAAATTACATAAACATTAGTGAATTTGTTAAACATTTAAGAATTTATTGCGTCCGAACGAATAAAAATTTTCAAATTTCTATACTCCCGTTTTCATTATTTGGCAAATTCTACATGTGGAAAAAATTTCAGCTTCATACCTTATTTAGAAGTACCTAAACCATGAAATGTTAATAAAATTGTTTATAATTTTTACCGGCCAAGAAAATAAACATTGTTGCAATTTAGCAGTTATTGCTTCAAAACTTTTTTGTTTTACCTGTGTTTTAAATTTCAGCTCTCCACTGTGGTAGTTTGGGCCAGACATTAGTATCCTCCTATCATTCTTTATCGACTGCTCTTACAGAGTATATAGGATATATATATACAAGTGAATGTGTGCTTGCATTCTGCAAGCATTTTTTCTAACATAAATGTAAAGAAAAAAAATGTGAATACTAGTTAAACCCGAAATTTTGCACATCTGCGCCACATTATGTGTTTCTATTTTTGGAAAAATATTGGGTACGAACAACCCCTAAAATGTATTATTATAAATATTTTATAGGTTCTCATCCTTCTTTTCGAATACCTGACATTTCTGCAAAACTTCATCGATGTAGCACCTCTAGAAGTGCATTTCTGAACATTCCATTGGTTAAATTTTTTGAATTTTTAAAAGGACAATAATAAATATTTCTGAAATTTTCAATGTTATTTAGGTACTACCGGAGCATAATTCCGTACCTTGTTTCAAATTTTCACCTTTCTGTACCTTCAGAAAGTACATAAGAACTAGTGAATTTGTTTAACACTTGAGAATTTATTACGGCCGAACGAATAACAATTTTCAAATTTCTATATTCCCGTATTCATTATTTGACAAATTCTACGGGTATAAAAAATTACAGCTCATAGCACAATTAGAAGTACCTAAACAATGTAATGTTAGTATGATAGTTTATAATTTTTAACGGCTAAGAAAATAAACATTGTTGCCATTTTCCAATTGTTCCTCCGATTATTTTTTCCGCTTCACCTATGTATTAAATTCCAGCTCTCCAACTATTGTAGTTTGGGCCAGGAATTAGTATCCTCCTATATATATATATCATCATCATCATCATCAGCCTTTTTCAGTCCACTGACGGACGAAGGCCTCCCCCAGACTCTTCCAGTTTTCCCTGTCAACTGCCTCCCTCCTCCAAGTTTGCCCCAAGAACTTAACAAGCTCTCTGTCCCACCTGTCTTTCGGTCTTCTTTTCGGTCTCTTGATGTTTCTTGGGATCCATTCGATGACACTGGACGTCCAACGCTGGTCATTTCTTCTAGCAATGTGGCCCACCCACTGCCATTTTAGCACCTTCGCTCTTTTAATCACGTCACAGACTCCCGTCTTCTTTCTTACCCAGTCGTTCCTCTTGCGGTCTCTTCGGGTGATCCCTAACATGCATCTCTCCATGCCCCTCTGTGTTGTTTGCAGGCGCTGTATCATTCTGGCATTCATGGTCCATGTTTCACAACCATATGTCAGAACAGGCAGAACACATTGGTCATACAGTCTCCTTTTTAGGAAGACTGGAATTTTTGATTTAAAGATGTTCGCATTCTTGCCAAATGCACTCCATGCCATCTTCACTCTCCGGTTGATTTCTCCAAGAAGCGAACCATCAGTAGTGATGAGTTGACCTAAGTAAACATAGCTGGTTACTTCTCCAAGTTCTGCTCCGTTGATATGTATATTCTCAGAATTTGTGAAGGAGTTGTACATAACCTTTGATTTATTAAGATTCATCTTAAGTCCAGCTTCTCGGCTTGCTTGCTCAAGCTCTTCAGTTCTTCTAAGGAGCTCTTCTGGGCTCCCTGCGAACAGTATGATATCATCTGCAAAGCGCAGGTGACTCAGATATTCTCCATTTACCTTTATGCCTTTTTCCTCCCAGTCTAGCCTTTTGAATACTTCCTCTAGAGCTGCTGTAAATAACTTAGGGGACATAGTATCTCCTTGTCTCACTCCCTTTTCGGCCTTAAAGGCACTCGTCTCTTCATGCAGCTGGACAGATGTTGTCGCATTTTCGTAGATATTCTTGATCAAGGTTATGTACGTTTCTTCTACTCCTTGTTTCTTTAGTGCACGTAACACCGACGAAGTTCGGACAGAGTCGAATGCTTTCTCGTAGTCGATAAAGCACATACATAGAGGTAATTCATACTCGTTGGTCCGACTGATTACCTCTCTCACGACTTGGATGTGGTCCATCGTGCTATACCCACTGCGAAATCCAGCTTGCTCTCTGGGTTGGGCAGCATCAAGATGGTTTTGAAGGCGCATAGTGAGTATTTTGGTGAATATTTTGTAGACAGTTGGGAGTAGGCTGATCGGTCTGTAGTTATTCAAGTCTTCTTTGGAACCTTTCTTGTGCAGAAGGATAATACATGCGTGGTTCCATGTTTCTGGTATCTTTTTCTTCCTCAGACAGGAATTAAAAATCTTAGCGAGAATTGTTTCCGTATGATTCCCCATTGCTTTGAATACTTCCGCTGTGATACCATCCATTCCAGATGCTTTTCCATTCTTCATACTTCTGATTGCGTGTCTCACCTCTTCCGGAAGGATACCTGGGACCTCTTCGGTGGGCATGTTTGCATCATCATTTACTTCATCATTTCCTAGAGGATCCTCATACAGCTTGGTGTAAAATTCTTGTACCCGTTTCAGGATGAGTTTCCTACTATGGGTTATGGAGCCGTCTTCTAGCATCAAGGCCACCAGCTGTCTCTTTCCGATCGAGAGATGTTGCTTCATTTTCTTGTAACTTCTATTGTTTTCTATGGCTTTCTCGATTAGTTCATAATTATATTTTTTCACATCTTCCTTGATGCACTTCCTTATAGTTTTGTTTAGTTCTGCAAAATGGATCATTTCTTTAGGATCATTAGTAATTAACATTTTCCTTCTTTTTTCCATCAGCAGTCTTGTTTTTTCAGTCAACTTTTTCTCTGGCTTTGTTTTAACTGTTCCGCCTATTTCTTCAGCAGTTTCCTTGAGTATCTCTATAAATTGGGATTCAACTTCTTGGTCTTCCAGTGCACTGAATCGATTTTTCAGTTGGAGTTGAAATTCTTCTTTTCGTTCTTTTAGCACCTGCGTGTTGATAATAGACTTAGGCTTCTTCTTTATAAGCTTCTGTCTTTCTAACTTTGAGTTGAATTTTATTCTGCATCTTACCAAGCGATGGTCACTTCCAGTTTTAAACTGGTTGAGGACGGAGCAGTCTTCAGCCAATTGCTTCTTATTTACTAGTATGTAGTCAATTTCGTTTTTGGTACCATTGGGTCCTTTCCAGGTCCATTTTCTATTGGGATTCTTTTTGAAGAAAGTGTTCATTATATATAGACTAGTACATTCAGCAAAGTCTACAAGGCGGTCCCCTCGTTCATTTCTGTCTCCATAGCCCCATTTTCCAACTGCGCTGTCGTCTTCCTTTTGTTCTCCTACCTTGGCATTGAAATCACCCATGACCACTTTTAGATGGCAGCTTCCTTTGTCGTGCAGTTCTCCAACTTCTTGGTAAAAATCTTCCACTTCCTCATCCGAGTATGATGACGTTGGTGCATAAACTTGGACTATTTGAAGTTGATATCTTTTATTTATTTGAAGCACTAGTCTAGCTGCCCGCTCGGATGAACTTTCCATTTCCACGATATTATTCTTCAATTTTTTGTTGATGATGCATCCAACACCTCCTGTTCTTCCTGTGTCAGTTCCCCTGTAATAAAAAATATCTCCACTCTTCAACTCCAATAGGCCTTCACCTTTTCTTCTCACCTCACTAAGTCCTAAAATGTCCCACTTGATCTTCTCCAGTTGTTCTTGGAGCTCTTGAAGTTTATCTTCACTGGACAAAGTCCGGCAGTTAAAGGTAGTTAGGTTGAGGTTAAAGGAATTGGGTAAGGATGAGAAAGAGTGGCAGTGGGCGTTTAACCTCCGGGGATTCTTAGCACCCTCTGCCTTCCTGCCTTGTTCCTGACCACTGCCACGGTCAGAGGCAATCCAGCCTCCGGAGAATGAGGGCCGTTTTTTATGGGTGTACATGTCATGGGGGGATTGTGGGCCTTAAAACACCACGCTGGCCCAGAGCGGGTTGGTGAGTACCTCTTTCACTTTGGCCGGAGATATTGCAGAAAGACTTCACAGCATGGTTGAACCTACCGGTGTCCGAGGACACCACTGTTCTTCGCCCTTTAGCCTCCGTTTACACCCTTCCGCCGACTTTGAGGCAGTGAACTGAGGCAGTTGGAAGGGATATATATATATATATATATATATATATATATATATATATATATCCTATATCGTATCATTCCATATCGACTCTTCTTACAGAGGATATACGATAACTAGTTAATTGCGCTTGCTTCTCTCACCCTAAGTAAAAATAAAAGCTGAAAATTAATTTTGAACGGTTAAGGTTGCATCTTGGCTCCGAATTACGTGTTTTTCCTTATTGTAAATATGGGGGTATAAACAATCCCAAACATTTATAATTATAAAACATTTGAAGGTTTTCAGCATTTATTAAGTATACCTCACATTTTTGCAAAATTTCATCAATGTAGCACCTCTAGAAGTGCATTTATATGAATTTCATTGTTTAAATTTTATTAATTTTTAACAGCCAAAGCAATAAATATTTTAAAAAATATCAGTGTTATTTACCAATGGGACATTATTTCCTAACACTGTTAAAAATTTCAGCTTCCTGGATCCAAAGAAAGTACATAAACATTAGTCAATATGTTAAACATTTGAGAATTTATTACGGCGTAACGAATAAAAATTTTCAAATTTCTATATTCCCGTTTTCATTATTTGGCGAATTCTACAAGTGAAAAAAATTTCAGCTTGATAGCGCATTTAGAAATACCTAAACCATGAAATGTTAGAAAATTTTTAGCGGCCAACATAATGCACATTGTCGCAATTTTGCAATTTTTCCTCCGATTACTTTTTTTTTATTCACCTCCGTATTAAATTCCAGCTCCCCTACTATAATAGTTTGGGCCAGACATTAGTATCCTCCTATATCCTATATATATCCTATATATCATTCTATATCGACTCTTCTTACAGAGGATATACGATATAGGATATATATAGGAGGATACTAATGTCTGGCCCAAATTATAATAGTTGGAGAGCTGGAATTTAATACAGAGGTGAATAAAAAAAATAATCGGAGGAAAAATTGCAAAATCGCAACAATGTGCATTATTTTGGCCGCTAAAAATTATAAACAATTTTACTAACATTTCATGGTTTAGGAATTTCTAAATTCGCTATCAAGCTGAAATTGACTAATGTTTATGTACTTTTATTAGGTGGAAAATAACATTTGAAATTTCATGAAAGATTTATATTGTGGCTGGTAAAAATTCATAATTTTTAAACAATGAAATTCTTACAAATGCACTTTAGAGGTGCTATATACATGAAATTTTGCGTAAATGTGAGGTATTCCTAAGAAATGCTAAAAACTTAAAAAATGTTTTTTAATTATAAATTTTAGGGGTTGTTTATACCCCAATATTTTCAAAACAGAAAAACACGTAATTCAGAGCCGAGATGTGAACTTGTGCATTGAAAATTATATTTCCGCTTTTATTTTCACTTTAAGGTGAGAGAAAATGCATGCAGAATGCAAGCACATATTTACTTGTATCGTATATCCTCTCTGTAAGAAGACTGCTTATAGAATGATATATAGGATATAGGAGGATACTAATGTCTGGCCCAAACTACAATAGCTGGAGAGCTGAAATTTAATACATAGATGAACCGGAAAAATTAATCGGAGGAATAATTGCAAAATTGCAACAATGTTTATTTTCATGGCCGGTAAAAATTATAAACTATTTTACTAACATTTCATGGTTTAGGTATTTCTAAATGAGCTATCAAGCTGAAATTTTTTCTACCTGTAGAATTCGCCAAATAATGAATACGGGAATATAGAATTTTGAAAATTTCATTCGTTCGGCCGTAATAAATTACCAAATGTTTAACAAATTGACTAATGTTTATCTACTTTCTGTAGATCCAGGAAGCTGGAAATTTTAACACAGTTAGGAAGTAATGTCCCGGTGGTAAATAACAATGAAAATTTTAGAAATATTTATTGCCTTGGCGGTTAAAAATTAATAAAATTTAAACAATGAAATTCGTATAACTGCACTTCTAGAGGTTCTATATACATGAAATTTTGCATCAATGTGAGCTATCCCTAATAAATGCACAAAACCTATAAATGTTTTATAATTATAAATTTTAGGGGTTGTTGATACCCCAAAATTTTCAAAATAAAAAAACAAAATTCGGAGCCGAGATGCGGACTTATGCATTGAAAATTATTTTTCGGCTTTTATTTTCACTTTCAGGTGAGAGGAAATGCTTGCAGAATGCAAGCACACATTTACTTGTTATTCTATAAGCACTCTTCTTACAGAGAAGGATATAGGATATATATAGGATATAGGAGGATACTAATGTCTGGCCCAAACTATAATAGTTTGAGAGCTGGAATTTAATACGAAGGTGAATAAAAAAAAATAATCGGAGGAAAAACTAATGTTTATGTATTTTAATTGGAGCCAGGAAGCTGAAAATTTTAACCAATTTAGGAAATAATGTTTCGGTAGAAAATAACAATTGAAATTTCATGATAGTTTCATATTGTGGCTGTTAAAAATTAATAAATTTTAAACAATGAAATTCACATATGTGCACTTCTAGGGGTGATACATTGATGAAATTTCGCATAAATATGAGGTATTCGTAACAAATGATAAAAACCTATAAATGTTTTATAATTATTAATTTTAGGGGTTGTTTTTACCCCAATATTTTCGAAACAGAAAAACACGTAATTCGGAGCCGAGATGCGAACTTATGCATTGAAAGTAATTTTTGGCTTTTATTTTTACTTTCAGGTGAGAGAAAATGCTTGCAGAATGCAAGCACACATTAACTTGTATATATATATCCTCTGCAAGAAGAGTCGATATAGTATGATATATAGGATATAGGAGGATACTAATGTCTGGCCCGAAATACTATAGTTGGAGTGCTGAAATTTAATACACAGGTGAAACCAGAAAAATTACCGGAGGAATAATTGTAAAATTGCAGCAATGTTTATTTTCTTGGCCGTAAAAAATATAAACAATTTTACTAACATTTCATGGTTTAGGTACTTCTAAATGCGCTATGAAGCTCAATTTTTTTCAAGAGGTAGAATTTGCCATATAATGAAAACGGGAATATAGAAATTTGAAAATTTTAATTCGTTCGGCCGTAATAAATTCTTAAATGTTTAAAAATTTCACTAATATTTATGTACTTCCTTAAGACCCAGGAAGCTGCAAATTTTAGGAGTTAGGAAATAATGTTCCGGTGGTAAATAACATAGACAATTTAAGAAATATGTATTGTTGTAGCTGTTAAAAATTCATAAAATTTATACAATGAAATTCATATAAATGCACTTCTAGAGGTGCTACATTGATGAACTAAATGTGAGGTATTCGTAATAAATGCTGAAAATCTATAAACCTTTTATACTTATAAATTTTTGGGGTTGTTTATACCCCAATATTGAGAAGAAGAGTGCTTATAGAATGATAGGAGGATACTAATGTCTGGCCCAAACTATAATAGTTGGAGAGCTGAAATTTAATACATATGTGAATTGAAAAAAATAATCGGAGGAATAGTTGCAAAATGGCAGCAATGTGCATTATTTTGGCCGCTAAAAATTATAAACAATTTTACTAACATTTTATGGTTTAGGTATTTCTAAACTCGCTATCAAGCTGAAATGTTTTCTAGAAGTAGAAGTAGCCGAACAATGAAAACGGAAATATAGAAATTTGTGAATTTTTATTCATTCGGCCGTAATAAATTTTCAAATGTTAAAAAAATTGACTAATGTTAATGTACATACTTTCATTAGAGCCAGGAAGCTGAAAATTTTTACGTTACGAAATAATGTTCCGGTAGTAAATTACATTGAACATTTTGTAATAGTTTTATATTGAGGGTGATAAAAACTCATAAATTTTAATCAATTAAATTCATATAAATGCACTTCTAGAGGTGCTATACTGATGAAATTTTACTTAAGTGTGAGGTATTCGTAACAAATGCTAAAAACCTATAAATGTTTTATAACTATACATTTTAGGGGTTGTTTATATCCCATTATTTGCAAAACAGAAAAACACGTAATTCGGGGCCGAGAAGCAAACTTATGCATTGAAAATTATTTTACTTGTTAATACATAGCCTTGAGTCACCCCAAGGCTATGTAATTAGAAGGTTGTGACAACCTTTGATGTTGAGAATGCCGATAAGCGCGGCATCTCACTGGACTAGAGAGGGTCACGTGGTACGCGTCCGCCATGTTGTGTCCTCAGTGTGCTAGTGGTTACATTTACTTCTTATGGCAAGTCGTGTGATTGCTGTCGATTATTTTGAAATTTTAAGGTTATAAAACGTTAGCCATGCCTTGCTGTTGTGCAATTGGTTGCAGAAACCGTGGCGAAGGCGCGTATAGGCTTTTTTCGTTTTCCCTCAGATGCAAATAGACGAAAAATTTGGATCGCAAAAGTTAAGCGTGATTTCTGGATGCCGACATCGGCAAGCAAGTTATGCGAGGTAAGTAAGCTAATGCCAAATGTTTCTCGGTTTTCATTCTTGTAACTCAGAAATCTCAATGAGATTACCTATTATATTTCTTCGGTAAATTTTCTATTTCGTTCAAAAATTTAATTTATTCCAGGCTCATTTCGACGCGACTCAGTTCGAAGCAAATAGGCTTGATGGTCGGAAATTATTGAGACCTTTCGCAGTTCCGGAAATATTTCCCCACCGACCGAAAAAATCATTACGTAAAGCTCCAGCAAAAAGACAATTTTCTGTAAATGTCCAAGGTAGGGTATTAGAAATAATGAATAAAATATAAATACTGTGTTAACGAATGAAAGGTTTATGATTACATGCCACCATGCAGTATGTTAGATTGTATTAAGAATGTTTATTTTCATTTAATATGATGTTCCCACTTTGAAGATGGTTTCCATTATTAATGTTTACGCTTAGCTGTTTGAATATGTTGAGTATTAAGTGAAACTAGATATTTTAGATTAAAATTTCAACTATCACATGTAAGTTTAAACGACATCATTTAATATTATAACAGTTGTGAGAGATGGATCCAATCAAGAGCCTGAAAACAAGGGAGTTGAAACAGAAAGGCATGAAAAAATGCAACTACTGCTTCCGAGGACGAGGCAACTAATCGGAATGCAGAAGATGATAAAGAAGTTTCTTCTTTGTAAAAACAAGTGAAGAAATTAAAGACAAATCTGGATGAAACTACCAGGGCACTGAAAAGGTATTTAAATGCTGACCAACTGGAGTCATTAGGTAAAAGATCAACTAGAGCAGTGCTTCTCAGACTTTTTGTTGTGGCGGACCGGCAATCTTTTTTTTTAAGTTCCAGGGATCGGTAGAGAAAATAATACTGTTATAATAAACATATAAAAAATCAAATCTGCAAAGTGTTTTCAGAAATATATTACAAAAATGTATATTTAAATATTAGAATAAACAATTTTACTAAATAAAGTAGGATGAAAATTTTGATTATTTATTTTAAACGTAAGCTTTTCTAATTTGAAAGATGAGTCTGCTTATTTTTTGCCAGCTTATCCAGTCGTGGTTCGATGGAAGACAGTACCGCGCGTAATGGAGGATGAATATCCTGACTATTCCTGTACTTTTTCTTAATAACACTCATGGTTGAAAAGTCAATCTCGCACAGGTATGTTGAAGGAAATGGGAGGAGTCTTCAGAGAAATCTCAGCAAGCTCTGGGTATTCTGCTTACACTTTTATCTAAAAGGAAGCTAGTGAGTTTGTAGTCTCAAAAATCATCTTCAAACCTCCGTCAGCAGCCAGCTCCAACAATTTTTCCTCCATAGTGACAGTTAATTCATCTTTCAATGGGATAAATGGATTTCGGATACATCCATTCCCATTCCGTGGATCTTCTTCTGTTGGAAAGTAAAACTCAAAACGTTCTGCCAAATTCCTCAAGTGTTCACTGATAACGAGATGTAATATTAATCTCTTCAGTTGCATCGGAGATGACTGCTGCTAAATTGTGAAACATGTCATAGCAATCTCATGAAACTCGACTATTCCATGCTTCTAGCTTTCGTTTCTGTCCATCGATCTTGTCAGCCATCGTAAGGCATGAAGCCATCCTTCCCTACGTGGAGGTGTTGAGATCATTCATGACGGCAAATAAGCCAGCTTGGCTATCCAATCCACATCTCTGAATAACTGGGACCAATTTGGTTTTTTGTCTTGAAAAAACAGGGCAAGCTCGTTTCGTAACTCAAATACTCTCGACAAAACTTTTCCCCTAGATAACCAACGTACATCGGCATGCAACAGGAGCTGTTTATGATCAGCTCCCATAGCATCACATAATGCAGAGAATACTCTCGAACTTAAAGAATTCGCCTTTACATTGTTAACAATTTTCACAACTTCGTTGAGCACACTATTTAGTTCTGGTGACAATGTTTTTGTTGCAAGACTTTCTCGGTGAAGAAAGCAATGCGTCGACTTGCAATTTGGAGCAAGCGCCTTAATCTGGGTAACAACTCCTGAATGTTCTGTCATTGCGGCAGCGCCATCAGAACATACGCCTACACTAAATTTGAAGTCCAACCCACATTTATTAACGATGTAGTCGTTCAAAGTTTTGAAAATTTCAAAACTAGTTGTTTTTGTCGGTAGTGAAGCAGAAAAAAAGAACTCTTCCTTCAAATCACGATTAAATTCAAAGCGCACATATACCATCAGAATAGCCACATTTGAAACGTCTGTACACTCATCAAGCTGTACTTAAAGAGAAGTACTTTGCTAATTTAATCTGTTCTATGAGCTGATCTTCCACATCTTGAGACAGATCTAAAATTCGTCTAGCTATAGTGTCATTTGAAAGCGGCACCTGACACTTTCTTTGCAGCCTGCTCGCCCAGCATTTCCATGCAGACATCATTAATACAGCCTTTCACTAACGTCTCACCAATTGTGTATGGATTTTTGTTCTTAGTAACTCGAAGCGCTACTTTATAAGAAGCTCGAATAGCACTTATATTTATGTGTGACACTTTGAAGATCTGTTTCTGACGGCATTTCAGATCGGCATGCTTTCTTTCAAAGAACTCTTTCCTGCTTCGAACTCATTTCTCTATGTTTTGTATTTAAATGCCTCTTTGAGTTTTGACGGTTTCATTGCGTCGTTAGACAACATATCTCCACAAATAACCCACTGCGGTTTTGGAATTCCAGTATCATCATAGGCTACAAAACCGAAATTAATGTATGAGTCATACTTCCGAGTAAAGCTAGCACGAATTCTTTTCGTTGACAAAACTTCAGTTCCATTTTCATCATCTTCATTTGATGAAGAATTGCTTGCGCGTTCCACAACCGCATGTCTCTGCTTAGTAAACATGTCCAATGTACCTTGCTTCGCCATCTATATATAGGGGATACAAATATTATTTTATAAATCTATACTTCAAGTAAATACTTAATTTCTGATATTAGGATGAAAACCGAATAAATGCAGTAGGAACTTCGGGACTCTAGTAGTATTGAAAATGGACATTAGCGTCAATGCCAAAGCATAAGCTTTCTAAAATAGTCACAAAAAATCATTCGGCAATTCATCAGATCATATGAGCGCAAACAGACACGCACGCACATACGAACGTAAGCACTCAGATATGATATTAATGATGGAATAAACCTTCCTTCTTACAACATATCAAATAGAGTTTAAAAGCAAGATATGAGTATTTCAGTAACTACATAAATCTGTACTTTAAAAAAACTAAATATATATTAGTTTAAAAAGTTCGCATATCATGACTTCATCACATTAACCATAAGATCGAACCTCACTCTTAAATATTCAATAAACTGCATGAATTGTTATAAAAAATATGGACACATACAGGCTATAAAATTCTTAAACATATCAAAAAATAAATATTACGTAGTAAGTATGGTCGTACAGAAAGAGTTTAAATTTACTGATTTACACAGGCATAAAAGATATCAATATCAAGTTTAATTTGATTAATATACACGTTTTTGGTAACTTGGTATTGCTTCCAAAAAGTACTTTTCCATACTAAAAACCCGATATCGGTATTGTGTGTCTAATTCAATACCGGTATTAATTCCGGTTTTCCAATACTGGTAGTCATCCCTAATTGGAAGCCAAATCATTTCGTAAAATAAATTGTAACATTTAACGGCGTCCAACAAGATGTTATTAAAACATACAGTGGTGTTTTTTACTCAAATATTTCAGAGCCACCCAAATCAGTCAGTTTGTTAGTCATTCTTTAAATCCAAGCATTTTTAAAGTTCATGTTACAAATTTCTAATGCTTTCATATGAAAGATACTGCACATATCGCAGTAGATCATACGATTTAAACTTCATATTATTATGCAAAATATCGGTGATTTTACTTACAGTTATTACGAGCTAACGTCCTCCAAGGGTCGCGATCTCTGAAGAAGCCACATCTCACCTCAGAAAGATCTCAAAGGCAACTGATTGTGAGTGAGATATTCCTAACTCTCCTTACTTTAATGGCCTTTTCATCAACCAAGAACTAAGCTGCAATTTCTTCGACAGTTGTTTACAAAAACTCAGCTCGATGGATCACTCTTGATCTCATGGAGAAAGATAACAAGAAAATAAATCCACGTGAGAATGAGAAACTACGGGACTCTCATGATCGATTTGTTTCATAAAAGGCGAGAACGGATATTTGACTCTGTCAGCAAACGTTTTGAAGCGTCGTGACATTTGAAACGACATTCGGGATAAATTTAACCTGTTTACGATTTGGATTGACCCAAACGGTTGGCCATAGAGCACCCCCGTTCCTCTGTTAGTCGCAGGTGTAGGTATCATTAGCTTAAGTATATGTCTGTTAAAATTCTTGCGACACTATCCAATTTAAATCTGCTTAGAAAAGAGAGGTTTAATAAACGGGAAGGACAACACGTCGTCCCAGGAAAAGAATAAAGCTTGCATTAAATGTATATAAAGGCATTTGTTAATCCAGGTCCGGGTCTCACTCTCATTAGTCTGTGTCGAGGCAATGCTTCGTTAACATCTGTACCTACATTACCCTAAGAACTTGTCGCGGACCGGCAGCCGATGACTCGCGGACCGGTGCCGGTCCGAGGACCACCACTTAAGTAGCACTGAACTAGAGGACACAAATGGTCAAACTTAACTGTGAAAAAGGCTATGTAAATTCGTTTTTCTTGTGGCATCAAAGTTTAAAATTCCATGTTAAACTTGGGCTATCCACTTCCAAGTGACAGAACCCTTAGCAGAAGGCTGGAAAATTTGACTTTTTCTCCAGGAATTCAAATGGAAGTGTTCAAATTTTTGGAACTGAAGGTGAAGCAACTACAAGACAATGAAAGGTACTGTGTTTTGCTGTTGGATGAAATAGTGATAGAAGAGAAGGTTGAGTTAGGTAGGAGCACAGGCCAATATTTGGCTATAACACTCTACCTCCATTGCTTCTCATGCATTAGTTTTTATGTTGGCTGGTGTTTCTACTCGTTGGATGCAAACAGTGGCATATCATTTCACTGGAAAATCATTTCCTAGCATTGAGGTAAAAAATATCATTTTAGAAATTATAAAAATGTGTTTTAGCATTAGCTGACTGACTGATCTCAGGGGTCTGATTATTAATCTGTATTTGAATTAATGTGTTTGAAATATGCAGTCGGCATGGAAATGTAGCTGCTTTAAATTTAAATTGTCACTTTTTATATTGAAATTTGATCAGACTTTCTTGTGTTATTCATATTCGTATATTCTATATTTAAATTAATAATTTTTGTGTATGCCCTGTATATGCCTTGATTAGTTATATCGAGAACTCATGTGCTTTATTATCTAGATTGCTAAATTGCTGTTAATAATGTTAACAGCAGGCACTAGATCTCATTATTTACACTGATGACTTCATTCAATGTTCTATTCCAGTGATGGGCAAGAGAGCGCTCTAAGAGCACGCTCAGAGCACGACCGTAAGAGGGAGCAACGTTGAGCGAGAGCTAATGGAGGGAGAACGAGAGGGAGGATATGCAGAGGGGCGAGGACGTGACGCAGAAGGCAGGCTTAAGGTTGGCGGGTGTTTAAATTGCATGAGAGTGGAAAGAAACTTACATGTAGGCAGTCTTTAAGTAAATTTTACAACGGAATTTTATTTTGATGAAAATTACATTGTGCTCGCATTACTTTGATTACGTCTACGTAGCACCAAATCATTTATTCGCGGGGCTATAGATCGCGCACTTTTGATGCATAGCATGGCTGTGAGATTTCCATCTGAGACTCGGTTCCTGACTATGGACTTCGTTAGTTTCATGAGAGAAAAAAGCTGTTCGCAAATGTAAGTTGTGCCAAATATAGATATTATTTTGCTCGCTAACGTGTGCAGTTCGGGAAACGTGTCCTTGGAAAGTTCTCGTAGAACTGCACTAAACTCGTTCTTCTCTCATATTTGTCCTTCGTTTCACCATCCCAATGAAGATCAAGAAACTCGCACTACAGTGCGATTGGGACATCATTTCCATCGAGGGAATTTGAAAATGGTGTGGCGAAGATTTTCATTTCTGTTTCTAATCCATTCCAGTCGTCGAATCGTTTGTTAAATTCATTAAGAAGTGCGCTGAGTATTGCAGCATACTTCTCAAGATCATGCTGCTGCAGCAAGTGTACACGAGAGGTCAGCTTTGGAAAGCTCTTATTCTCTGCTTCCGAAGCGCAAGAAACACAATACTAATTCCTCTTGAAGCAGGCTGCGACTACTGCAGGAATGCAAGGGAAGCGCTAGCGACTAAAAGCGCACCTTACAACTACCTGTCAAATGCACCGCCTTTCCCACGTATGAACTATTGTACAGTGCTGGCCAAAATTAACGCAACACCTCATGGCGTTCGACAGCGGTCACTGCGGAAACTATTTGTAGCGAAGACTCTTCTGCTAAAATGACAACACTGAGCAGGCAGAAGTAGGGGGTAGGGGTCTTCTGAGGAATGGGGAAATGCACGGCTGTAAGAGCTAGAGGGATTTTGTGGCAGAGCTCGGAACGAAACGGAATGGAACTCTTCGAAACGAACGGAAACGAATTTTGTCCGATCACCATATCAGAAGTATCGGAAAATCGTTAAAAAATACTATATATATATATATATATATATATATATATATATATATCGGAATGAATCCTTTACAAAAAGTCCATTCAATCCTTCCTCCCCTCGCATGTTGGCTCTATCTATTGAGCGCGACTTCGCCAAAGACTGATTTTTCCTTATCATCGAGATGACGCAAATGGATAAAAATCTTTTTATTATTCTAACTGTTCAATCTATTCACTTTTTTATTCTTTCCTCAGCGGTAGTAGGTATGGAGGAATCCACAGTAATTTTCTCAAATACGTAAGTGTAAGCAGGCGTTCGCAATCGTCGTACGCATTTTAGAAATATTTTATCCTAGGCGCGCAAATTCTCGGAATTTTTGCGGTCGAACCCGGGACGCCGAGGTGAGAACTCGTAACGGTTTTAAGTTGATTTCTACGTTGTTCACTTACCCAAAACATTTCAGCTTCCTATTCCCTACGGTAGTGGTTCCCAACCTGGGTGCCGTGAAGTGTTCTGAAGGGTGCCTCAAAAAATATTGTTTCCCCATTTATTAGCCTCATTTTGCATCGTCGGCTTTCAAAAATGCAAACCAGAGTTAAGTTAACCTTCATTTCGTCGCAAAGGCACTTCGAAATGAAAGGAGATATGGAGATTGGAGTTAGGGGTTCAACTTCACCACGATTATTACTGATGGTGGATAGGGAGGGGTGCCGCCAAATTCTGAAAAGTCACTTAAGGGTGCCGCGACTCTTAAAAGTTTGGGAAACACTGCCCTACGGTATAGACCAGGGGTCGGCAACCTGCGGTTCCTGAGCCGAAAGTGGCTCTTTAAGAATTTGTGTGCGGCTCCCAGCAGCAACTCTCCCTGATAAAACCTCCAAGAAAGAAATTGACTTCGTAAATTATTTTAATAGAAATTGCAGAAAACTAAAAACGTATGGACGCATTCTGTAGAATAAACTTTTGGTTTACAGAGATGATTCGAAAAAGTAAAACAACAGCAAGGTGAAGGAGGTGAGAATCCCCCCCCCCCCCCCTGTCAGTGACTGCGGCTCTTCTTATATTGCGTTTTATACATAAATTGAAAAAGTGGCTCTTCTTAGGAAAAAGGTTGCCGATCCCTGGTATAGACGGTAGGAAGCTTTAAGTATTTTCCCATGCGTTCTTATAGCAAACATTTCGGACAATCTGGGATCGAACCGAGAGCACCTAAGTATGCTTTCTCTACGATTCACGGTATCAATATATCTAGAGAACCTAAGAGAGTGAAGTGGAGCCCAGTGACGCTCCCTCCGCCTCCTTCATTCCTATTGGCTCTGGCATGGTCACGTTTTTGGACTCTTTCTCTTTCCCCTCTTCCTCAGTCTAAAGGTATTTGAAAAGCACTATTGACACACTGAAACATGGCAGGTGGAGGAGAGAAGGCAGGGGAGGGGGGTTGGAAAGGCAAATGCTTCGATTAACGAGTAAACAGAAGAGAATCAAATTGACTGAACACCTACGAAGAAATAAATTTTGTAAATAATACGTGGTGCGTCAAAGTCTTAAAGAACGCAGCGATAGCGCTCGTATACAGAAGGAGCCAACACAATGTTTCATTTTACTCGTGAATCGAAGCATTTGCCCTCCCTCCTCCACCTATCATGTTTCAGTGTTAGCTGGCCCGATGTTTAAAGTCATCGAAATTCTAGCTAACGAAACGACGTTTGGTAGGGTAGTAGATATGGCGCCCTCTACCGTGAATCGTAGAGAAAGCTTACTGAGGTGCTCTCGGTTCAATACTTAAAAGCTGAAACATGGCAGGTGGAGGAGAGAAGGCAGGGGAGGGGGGTTGGAAAGGCAAATGCTTCGATTAACGAGTAAACAGAAGAGAATCAAATTGACTGAACACCTACGAAGAAATAAATTTTGTAAATAATACGTGGTGCGTCAAAGTCTTAAAGAACGCAGCGATAGCGCTCGTATACAGAAGGAGCCAACACAATGTTTCATTTTACTCGTGAATCGAAGCATTTGCCCTCCCTCCTCCACCTATCATGTTTCAGTGTTAGCTGGCCCGATGTTTAAAGTCATCGAAATTCTAGCTAACGAAACGACGTTTGGTAGGGTAGTAGATATGGCGCCCTCTACCGTGAATCGTAGAGAAAGCTTACTGAGGTGCTCTCGGTTCAATACTTAAAAGCTTCCTACCGTATATACCAAGGGTGGGCAAACCGTGGCCCGCGAGCCATATGTGGCCCTCGAGAGCATTTGACGTAGCCCGCGAAGCTTTGGTGAAAAAGCAATCTGTAAAATTTACCTCAATTTTATATTACTTTTGATAAAATTATGACAATAAAGCCTTTAGTTTTGAAAATTTAGCCCTACAGTCCTTGTTTGTGCTTGTTTTTCACTTATGTATGATGCCTAAGAATCTAAGCAATTTCCTATTTAAACCCCGCCTAAGCATGGGCATCTTTCAACGTGGCCCGCTGAAGAATTCGCAAACACCGATGCGGCCCGCCATGCAGAAAAGTTGGCCCACCCTTGATCTATACCGTAGGGAATAGGGAGCTGAAACGTTTTGGGTAAGCGAACAACGTAGAAATCAACTTAAAACCGTTACGAGTTCTCACCTCGGCGTCCCGGGTTCGACCGCAAAAATTCCGAGAATTTGCGCGCCTAGGATAAAATATTTCTAAAATGCGTACGACGATTGCGAACGCCTGCTTACACTTACGTATTTGAGAAAATTACTGTGGATTCCTCCATACCTACTACCGCTGAGGAAAGAATAAAAAAGTGAATAGATTGAACAGTTAGAATAATAAAAAGATTTTTATCCATTTGCGTCATCTCGATGATAAGGAAAAATCAGTCTTTGGCGAAGTCGCGCTCAATAGATAGAGCCAACATGCGAGGGGAGGAAGGATTGAATCGACTTTTTGTAAAGGATTCATTCCGATATATATATATATATATATATATATATATATAGTATTTTTTAACGATTTTCCGATACTTCTGATATGGTGATCGGACAAAATTCGTTTCCGTTCGTTTCGAAGAGTTCCATTCCGTTTCGTTCCGAGCTCTGCCACAAAATCCCTCTAGCTCTTACAGCCGTGCATTTCCCCATTCCTCAGAAGACCCCTACCCCCTACTTCTGCCTGCTCAGTGTTGTCATTTTAGCAGAAGAGTCTTCGCTACAAATAGTTTCCGCAGTGACCGCTGTCGAACGCTATGAGGTGTTGCGTTAATTTTGGCAGCACTGTACCTAGAATTCTTACGTCAAAATTATCTAAAAGTTTCCCCCTCCGCAGCTCTTCGCTCTCAAGGTCAGAGCAAAGAGCGCTCTGGGAGCGCAACCAGTCGTTTGCCCATCACTGTTCTATTCCAATGGCAATTAGAATGATACTTTTCTATTTGCTTGTAATTTGTGTATTTTAATTAAAATCATAACACCTTACCTGTTGAATTTTTAATGCTATGAGTGATTTTCATTTTTGAAATTACACAATCTCTTCAGTGAGTTCTGATGTAAACTCATGTGGCCTGATGGAACACTTGTGAATTCTTATATGACCAGCCGGCCGGGTTAGACTGGTAGGCAGTGCGCCTGCCTTCCAACCCAAAGGTCGCGGGTTCGAATCCCGCTTTGGGCATGGATGTTGCGATGTATGTTGATTTTCCCTAACAGAATTTAACGGTGCAAAATGACCTTAGCTGTCGACGCACCTAAATAAAACCTAATTACTACTACTACTCTTATATGATCTGTCAAAAGCATTCCCGTTACGCTGAATACATTATACGCTTATTTTAATGAATTTCTTACGGAAAATTTAATGTTCCTGGCTTCACATCAATTACTTGGTGAAAATAATGGGCACACCTCGGTAATTATGAATTTTTAAACCTTCTATTTGCCTAAAAAGGTACGCCCCGTAAAAATACATCGTATAGTTAGTTATACGTAGACGTCGTCTGCTCGAGGCCACAATATGGCCGCCAGGCGTAGTTGTCATAACCTTTTAAATGCACGGCCTTGGGGTGACTTATATCAAATCTGTTTCGAAATGCGTTAGTTTCGTTTAGTTTATCGAGACACAAACGCAGGCGGCGAGTGAGTCAACCTTAAACGTCATCGTAGAATATAGGCTGCGGCGCGTAGGATATGCACGCGCTCATCTATGCACGGCATCACGCGCTCAATCACCGAAATTCTCTAGCAAGAGTGGCCTCGCTTGCGTGTTTGTCCATTAGTCTTTTCGACCGCGGGCTCATCGGAAACGTGGCCGACTGCCGTGCATTTTTTCAAGAGCACCGGAATGTTAAAATAGTTTAAATGAAGGGAAAGTCGACCGGTTCCATACATGTTATTTATCACAGTGTGAAATTTATGGATTTTTTATTTCAACGGAGTGACATGCCGTCATTTGTTATTCATTAGTCGCAGGGCTTGATTATCGCGAGAAAATTATCATGAAAACAACGCTCGGAAAGCGCATAATGAAGAGAGGAATGGAAAAACTGTCGGTTTTGTGTCAAAAAGTTTCGAGTCGTGTGTGGGCGCCGTGCGTGCGTATCTGCGCGTACGTACGCGTGGAATTGGGAAGAGGTTTACGAAAGGCACGAGAGAATTGACCGGGTGAGCGGAACGGCGCTCAGGCGGGGCGAGGAGCGGATCTCCTATTGATCTGCACTTTGGTCCGCACACGACACAAAAACCGCTTCCGCGCTCTCCATTGCTATTATTATCTCGATCGCGCTTCCTCTATCGCCTTCAAACTAAATCCATCCCATAAACCGTTTCTGGTTCTACGTTACGCTCTGCGCCGCGATCTTTTAGACGCTCGTCCTTTGTCCGCCACTCCGACGGATCCTTTTTATTTGTTCCTCGCGATATTTGATTTTATCCCGTGATTTCGTCGTTATGCGGGATTCACGTGGTCCGAAGGCCTCTCTGTCGGTTGAAGGACGTCGCGCCGAGAGTGGCCCTTCACGCCGACGAATACCCTATCCACAGCGATCGAAGAAGGTTTCTCGCTGAACCCCACCATCGAAAGGGGAGCACTTATGTAGGCGTTCATCTTTCCAAGTCGAATACCGAACTGTTTGCTGTTTCGAATTCGCCTCTCTCTCTCTCTCGGCGCCATTATGTGTGTAGGTTTGACACCGAAGGCCACTATTCCCTTCAAATCGAGTACGTTTAGAGGATGGAGTGTGCGCTGATAACTGAGAATCGTTATGGAGAGAGAGAAAATAAAGTGGGAGAAGAAAAAGGTATTGGAAGAGAGAGAAAAGGAGGGGAAGAGAAGATTAGAGAAATGGAGAGAGAGAGGAACGGAACTTTTTTCTCCGCGGAATTCCTGCGTTATAATCTGCATTATTCGCGACCTGATTAATAGGAATGTGCGTATTCTTTCCTCCCGAAACTATGCTTCTCTCTCTCTTTTCCTCGCAACTCTATCCTGCCTCGCATTTTCGTCCCTCTCCCATTCCTCTGTTGGAAGCCTATACAGAATATAAATAATAATAGGGCGTAAGTAATAGAAAAATGAGCCTCGTAAAGCCTCTTGAGCTATAAAAATGGCTTTCGTTCTAGTTGGGGAATACTTTTGACATTTTTACTTTTCAAGCATCAATAAATTCTATCGGCGTAACTTTATTTACGCACAATTTTTCTTGTAATTGCACACTAAGCGCATGCTAAGAAATTTTGCCCTCGGTAATATTTGCGCTCCTTGCGCCTTCAAATTCTTAACTATTGGTTGCTGTGGAGTGCTTCTGTCTAGGTTATATTAATTTTCCGATTTAGGCGCGCGTGAATTCGTTCGTATGCATTTCTCAATCAGACCGCTATATACTATTCCTATATTTGCCAATTTTAACGTGTCTGCTTTCGCTTATTTTAAAGCTAAAGAAATGCGGATCAAGTCTGGACTGGTCTTTTAAATCTTTTACTTTTAGCTAAGTTACGTAAACCTAGCTCGTAATTCAGATATGTAAAATTGCCATTTTCACTGAAACCGCATATATTTTGCATGCAGTCTACTGTTTTGAAATGGTTCAGAAAAGAAAGATATTTTGGTCTACATATATTAGATGACGTCAAAATTTAGGTTCCGGGATGGTTCCCTTAAAAATTAATAAATTATTATTAATGTTTATTCATTTTTTAATTTAAAAAATTACTTTCATTTCTAAGATTAAACTTATACAAAATTGACATGTACTTTCTTTGATTATTCTTGTTCCTTGTTAAGTTGGATCTAGTGTTTGGGTCTTGGCATCAAATCCATCTACATTTGGTTTTCATATTCTGCATAATAAATCCTAGTAAAAAGTTGTTCAAAGATTACGTAAAGCAGGAACTAACGAATAACATTCAATAATCTACTCGAATACACTGTAAGAGCTCACTTTCCATCAACTTGGTCATATTTATTTACATAGTCATAAAAAATATTCTTTACTGTGGCAGGATATAACGAAATTATGGAGCTGGAAGATAGATAGTAATATCACCCCTAATCAAAAGAAAGAAACGCATTTGAAGAATATTATTCAGAATTTGAATTTGTTGTGTAACTGATCAAAGATGTTTTTTCAGACGATGATCCCAAAAAAGCTTTATGAATTTGAAGATGAAACTTGATGCTATCGACGATATATCTTAAACATCCGCCAAATAAAATTTTCTCATACAACATTTGTATTTATTGCGTAAATTAAAACTGGAATATGTTTGCATTGACATCTATGATTCCTGCATATAGTATGTACTTCATCAAAAGTGTAGCTATATGTCACCACTACCTTCTCTCCCTCTTCCTCCCCAGGGGAGCTCGGGGGGAAAGAGTGATAGGGAGCTCCAATGTCCGGCGTGTGGTGGCGCCTTTACCGTCACGGGCCCGCCGAGAGGGTGTTCATGAGCGGGTGTTCTCCAGGTGCACGGTCTTAGAATATAAGGTCTGGACTCTTCCCTTGCGTTCTATTCTGAACATGCGACCAGAAATTGACGCCGTAGTTCTCGTTATAGCCGTACCGTTGACAAGGGCGCTGGTTGTCGTTGAGGCCTGAGGCTTAGAAGTTCATGCGTGACTTCTTACGTGAGTCCCTCGTGGTGATCGGCGTTTTCGGTTTATTCTCGTTGTTTAGAAATGATATTTTAATCAATTTTGATTAAGAATATGTCACGGAAGTGCATAGTACCTGGCTGTAACACAGGTTATAAAACCTGCACTGAGAAACTGTCAATTTTCCTTGTCTCTAAGTACAGTAATACCTCGATTTACGACGCTTCTATTTACGCCGATTCACTTTTACGCCGGTTTCAAAATCAACCCCCAAAAAATTTTTAATTTTGAAAAAAATGTAGAAAAATCGGAAAAAACTATGTATTAAAGTTATTTTGCAGCATGAAGCAGTTTCGGACATCGTTGCATTCAATTGGAATGCAGAGTGCAGTTGTTTGATCACTTGAGTGGAAAGGAGGTGGATTGCTATAATGTACATTAGAGGTCTGCACGGGCTGAAATATTCTGCTTGATTAAAACATTTTCAGGTGATGACGAATTTAAATCTCGAAAAAATTCCTGGGTTCGACTCCAAGGAAGGCATTTCCATTTTACATCAGTTAACATGTAAAACGCGATTTTTTTACGTGCAGGCTTTTATCGTTTTGGAAATTAAAATTAGAAGTAATTAACCTACTACCTTCAGAAGAAAAAAATATAAAGTTTCTTATTCCGTTCATCTTTTTTCGCCCACATTTCGAAATCTCCCATGTTAAACGTGTAATTTACTTATTTTCCTTTCTATTGCAATACATTTATAAAATTTAATAAATTTGTAGTTATTTTGTAATTTCCGTTCTTTTGCGATAAATTTATAGTTATTAAATTACGAGTTCTTTTGTAGTTCCACGTAGGGAACATTCTACAGATATAATTAGTTATGTAATAAGATATTACATTACAATGAGGATGAGACAGTATACCACCAAGTTAAATATAAATAATTTAAAAGTTTACTGCCAGAAGAAAAAAATAGCTAGACTTAGTAAAACATAATGTATTTTTTGCTACATTGTAATAAATGTCTTTGTTTTAGTATGTTACTGCTCTTCTGATTTATGTTGTATAGAATCGTCTGTTAATGGTTCAAAAACACAAGTATCTCAAGTATTATGTCCCAAAAGTGGTAAAATTTGCTCTAATTGTTGTAGATGTAACGTAAAAAAGACAAAGTTGAGTAGTAAATTCAAGTGAATAATCGTTTATTTTTTATGGTTTATTAGAATCGATGCCCTAACGCGGAGATTTTTCTTTAAATGCGGTAGTTTGTATGCTTAAAAAAGACCTAAACGACCATCAGCGCCATATGGTCAAAGGCAGAACTAGGGCTTCACTTATTTGCGGCATAAGATATTCTTGTGTCCAGACCTAATATTCTAAGACCGTGTCCAGGTGTATACCAGGAGGTACGGTGCCCCAGGTGACGAAGGAGGTCAGGGCGTCGGTTTTGGGCACGGGTTGCTCCTCGTTGAGGGTGGTGGCCAATGTTGGGACCAATGACGCCTCGAAGCGCGGCTCCGAGGAGGTTTTAAGTTCTTTTAAGAACTTGGCCGCTGAGGTTGCTCGTGTCCGAGAGGAGTCGGGTTCTGATGTGCGGCTTACTATCTGCTTACTACTCGGACGGACTGCGGTTCCATGGTTTGGAGCCGTGTGGTGGGCCTGAACCGTAGGCTGTGGGACTTCTGTAGGGGCAATGGAGTGGACTTCGTTGACCTGAGGCCGGTGCTGGACTCGTGTGGGGTACACCTAAACGGTTCTGGTGTCCACTATACGGCCGAGGCAGCGGATGCGGTAGCGCGTAGGGTTTTTTTTAGGTTAGACGACCAATAGATCTGTTAGAAAAGAGTCCGCCAACATTAACCCTAGGGAGTCCAAGAATAGCGGTAGAGTGAGAAGTAGAAAAATAAAATAGTTAGATCAAGTGTCGGGGAAATCCAGAACGAAAATATCCGTAGAAAACACAATAAAAATTATTATTATGAACTGCCGAAGCATTCGAAGGAAACAGTCTGATTTTTGCCACTTAGTTAAAAGCCATCGTGCAGACGTTGTATTGGGAACTGAGAGCTGGCTATCGGGCGACATTAATTCTAACGACATTTTCCCATCAGATTACGTGGTATATCGCAAAGACAGGAGGGAAAGAGTCGGAAGCGGAGTTTTCATCGCCGTCAGAAAGAGTATATCAAGCCAATTAGAGGAGTTTGACGTCAGCGAACACTGCGAAACGATATGGTGCTCCCTTCGTACGAGAAACGGTAAAAAATTATTTTTTGCTCATTTTACCACCCACCTGACTCAGGAGTCGAGAACATTATAGATACCAGTTGTACATTGCTGGTGATTGCCGGGAGAAAGAACGATCCAGTAATCATTCATGGAAGAGACTTTAATCTTCCATCGATCGATTGGAAATCCGTAACCTATGTTAGTGGTGGAAAAAATAGAGAAGCTTGTAGTGAATTAGTTGAAGCGTTTACTCTAAACTCTCTAGAACAATTCGTCACCGAAAAGACGCGTTATGACAACAACGGAAACAGAAACATATTAGATCTGCTAGCCACTACCCACCCACTATCGACTAGAAACCTACAAATCGACGACGGCATAGGTGATCATAAAATAGTAATTGCCGACTTCAAATACACCCCCGCGACAATAGATAAGCAAAGGCGATTAGTCTATATCTTCAGAAAAGCAGATCTCCCAGGCTTCAAAAATTATGTTAAAAACCAAATAGCAACATTTATCAATTTTGCGAATAGTAACAGCGTAGATGACTCTTGGACGGAAATTTTGTGAATCATTCGAGAAGGACTAAAAACGTTTATCCCAACAAAAGCAATTCGTGATCGCAAGGACCCGCGGTGGATGACAACGAAACTCCGCGCATTGCTCAAGAAACAAAGACGGCATCACGAGCGCATAAAGCACCTTAAACAAGTTGTTAGAGATCTCGCGAACGAGTATTTAATAAACAGAAATAGTCATAAATCTGCAAGAGACGAATCGCCTAAGGAATTTGAAGCCTACCGATCAACCACACACTCGGATTCACTCAAAAACGACTCGAAATAATTTTGGTCGTACGTGCAATAAATTCGAGGAGGTCAGTCCACAGTACCTCTTCTACGTACAGACAACGGAGAAAGTGTACACGACTCTTTTACTAATGCTAGCATGTTAAATCGGTTCTTCGAAAATTGATTCACAATCGACAGCGGTATTTTCATTGATTTCCCTACTCGTATAGACTCAAATATGAGCGACATAGAAATATCCGACAGCGATATCGTTAAATTACTAAGTCAGGTCCATAAAGGAAAATAGCCAGGGCCGGAAGCCATCCCTGCGTTCTTTATAAACTCGCTAGCGAATGAATTAGCTCCGTACCTTAAGATCGTATTCACATAATCTTTAGATGAGGGAGTAGTTCCTTTGATATGGAAAACAGCCCACGTTACACCAATACATAAAACGGGAAGTAAATTAAAATTGGAGAACTACCGCCCTACATCGTCGAAGTCAATCTTCTGTAAGGTTTTTGAGCACATTATCGGTAGCTCAATAATGCCATTTCTCGATAGCAAAGATGCGCTTAATAGAAACCAGCATGGTTTCCGGAGAGGCAGGACATGCGAGACTCAGTTAGCTCTACTCACACAAGATATTGTGAAAGCTGCGGATAAATGAATAGAAGTTGATGCAGTATTTTTAGACTTTAGGAAAGCCTTCGACACCGTTTCTCACGTGAAAATAGTGCAAAAATTAAGGGCTTATTCAATTAACGAGAAAATTGTAAATTGGATCGCCTCGTTCCTTTCCGATAGAACCCAGAGAGTAGTTCTCGATGGAGTTGAATCAGACGTCGTCAAAGTGACTTCCGGCGTGCCTCAGGGAACTGTAATCGGACCTCTGTTATTCTTGATATATATAAATGATTTAGCGAATAATATAAAGTGTACAGTTAGACTCTTCGCGGATGACACACTTGTGTATGGAGAAATCAAAACAATACACGATCAGGAGAATTTGCAAAAGGACTTTCAGGCTATTACGAAATGGTGTAAAGATTGACAACTCGGCCTGAATATAAAGAAATGCGCCGCAATGAATTTCACGCGCTCCATGAATTTCAACCGTTACCCGTACCAAACATCTGAATTAAAGCTAAAATACGTCAATAGCTACAAATACCTAGGAGTAACTTTCAGTAGCAATTTGTCTAGTAGAGAGCATATCAAAACCGTTATAGCATCGGCAAACAGAGTTCAAGGACTTTCCTCTCGAGTCCTGCGGGGATGCCCCTCGAACGTGAAGGAAATCGCATACTTTTTTCTGATCCGACCCGTAGTGGAATACTGTTGCGCCGTCTGAGGAGGGCCTAACTTGGGAGCTCGAAATGGTTCGGCGTAGAGCGGCTAGATTTGTAAAAGGAGAATATCGGTATGATGCAAGTGTATCAGAGATATTGAGGGATCTGAAATGGCAGACGTTGAAGAGTAGAAGAATTGAATACAAAAGGAAACTATTTGAAAAATTCGGAAGCTCCGAATTTGTTGAAGACGTACGCGGCATAGTCGTCCCCATCGGTGTTAGTGAACGTAATGTTAGATCAGAGTGCAGGAGAAAATATGTCGAAACAATCGCTAGAACAGAGAAATACTACAGATCCTTTTTCCCAGACGCGATAAGGGAGTTCAACAGAGGAATTAGTTAGAGTTCACTTGGTGTTGTGACACTCCCTGCCAAACGCTTCTGGCGGCTTGCAGCGTATTAATGTAAATGTACATTATTTCTTTCTTCTATGTCCTTATCCCTCTCTCCACCCTTATTTCAGCGTCTGCTCGCATGGTGGGTGAAGGACTCTCTCGGTTTTGTCTCGTGAGATTCAAAGTGACCGAAAATAGATTGAACACGATGATAACAACATATTTTAGAATCCAGCAAGTACAGGATTTCGGTATCGCAGTTCGATGAATCGCCATGGACATGTTAAGTGTGTCGCCACCCGAGGCGAGAGGGCAGCCGGACACGCACGCAACCTGAGGAGAATTCCATTCTCATTACGCGAATTCTCGTAATTTGAAGGTCTAAATACAAAACATTCCCAAATTCAGGACGAAATTGAAACAATCGCTTCGCAACGAAGTCATTAATCACAAAAGCAGCCATTTCCATTCTTTCTGCGTACAATTTCCGAAGATATCTTTTTTCTCCACGTCCTGTGCTTTACGATTCCGTTTCGATGTCGGAGATTGTCTGCGGATCGGAAACAGGTAAGAGGTCGCATATGCGAAGGGGCTGCCGTCGGAGGGCGACACCTGCCTTCTATCCCACAGTCGGGCGACCTCGACCCGAATCCGGATCGATCGCCCTGACCTCTGCTTCCCCGTGGCCCCACTACGCCACTCCCACGCTCCCCCCCCCACCCCTCTTCTTCCTTCCCCTCTCTCTCCCCCTCGCACGCGCGTCGGCCGCGATACTACACTCCGTTAGGCCATTCCCCGCGCCTCCTCCACACCTCCTTCCCATGCGCTAGGGCCTCGAGGAACTCCCGTGCCCGCACGGCCGCAGGGAGCCGACAAAATGTCACGCAAACGCGTTGGTCAATACAGTGAAATCTCGTTACAACGTACTTCACAATTACGTATCTTTCAAATTAACGTTCATTTTTTTTAGTCCCCGTCAATTTCACCGTATAAATAATGTATAAATATTTCAATATAACGTACTTCAACTTAACGTACTTTTCAATACTACTCGTACGTATGAAATTCGAAGGTCCCGAAAAAAGATATTTGTGGTTTTAACGTATACTTTCATCCATAAATGACTCAACTATAACCAATTCTTGCTCATTCAAGTCGTCTGTTCCAATTTAGTACGGAAAGATCTGCGGAATTCCGCCAAAATCCCACAAGAAGGAATTTTCCGAGCTGAAAAATCGTTATTTTCACAATAACATTAAGATAAAATCTTAAGTTATAGGAAATATATCTCTTGTTAGACTCATTATCGCCAGTTTCGGTTTGCGCCGGACCTGCGATAATGCCGATCCCCCATTGAGATGCTTCTAGAGAAAATACTGTACTCCTTATGGTCATTTTCAGTATACCGTACTTTCGGTATAAAGTATAGAAATTCATGCTGCGTAGAGATACGTTGTATCGAGATTTTACTGTATATCGGTATTTTAAATTCGGGGACGTGAGAGCGAAGGTCGTGATTATCACTTCCCGGGCAGAGAACGTTGGAGGTTCGAAGGAATGCGCGGCTGCAGAAACTATCATGTCCTCGGTGAACGCCGTCCCGATGATCGAAGAGAATTGCAACAGAAACAAATCCGTAGGATTTCATTTTAAAATTTCGAGGTGTTTTGTCGTTGTTTACGACTCCATACTCGACATTTTGCGACGCGACGGAAAATTAGCGGAATCCTTTAATGACTTTTAACGCAAATAATATGCAAAGTGCCGGCGAATTTAATGTCGGAGGCAATGCTCTCGGCCTTCGTGAAAGCGGTGCCGGCGATCCGATCACCATCGTGCGATTGACGAATCGCGAAATGGCGTGTATTCTCTTTTAGAATATGGTTCTTCGGAAACGAGCCATTCCACATAGCTCATCCCCGCGATAACATCGACCTATATTATAAAGAGGCCTAATTAAATCTGAAATCTCGTGACCGAATAGGTTCGTTTAGAAGTTTTCCCGCGGCCCGGGATAGCCTGCTGACGTCACCTTCTTTTTTTTTTATAACTAGAGCCTTAGTTCTAACGATCCGGTTCATCCGTGACTTCCGACTCGCTATCCTTCCTACCATTGCAAAAATTCATGGAATGAGCGATAATTCAGAGTTGTAAACATCCCCACTCGAATCGACCGACTTCAGCTAGGTTTTTTTCCTTCGTACGTTAAAACACGTAAATATGGACCGATTTTCTTCGTTTTTGCTTTATTCGACGGATAAAACTCTATACTATCTTATTATTCCGACGTTTACGTGTTACACCGTCGAATCATTCAGGAACATGCTATTGTTTTCGAAATTTTACGGATATTTTGTACTCTTTCCGGGCGTTGCCAAGGCGACCGTCATTGTTGCCTCCCATTCAATTACTATCAATTATACCTTCAAATAGGTGAAAGAATTCGCTTCTCACTTTTAAGAATCAAAATTATTGCTGTAAAATTGTCAACATTTATACATAGCAATATAAATATTTACGGATAATTATTCAGTTAACTGCGTATGGGAAGCGTTTCTAACGATTTAATGAAAGCAGTTGAATCTTCCTTTCATCGTTTGAATGCAGGAATCTTATCTCTTTGTAAGTAGAACCATTATATTATACATATGTACTGCTTATTAACGCAAATAGGCTCACGCATAAATTTTAAATTCAACGAGAATAGGGGCATACGTTGTTTTTGTTAACATATTACATGGTTATCTTCTCTTCAGTGATAATCTACATAAACGGTTGCATTGATTGTTATATAAAAAGAAAGGACATATATTGGAATTTTCAGTTACAAATTTGTTTATTTGGTTTGATTTAATAAGTTAAAATTGTTTTTAGTTTTTCTTTGTATATAATGGCCCCAAGACGAAAACGAAGCTTAACTGGATGAAAAGAATCTGATAAGAAGCGAAAGGGCAATGCAATTGTGGAAGGTGTATCTTATGAGAGATTTACTTATGAAAACACAACTCTTTGTTTAATTCTGTTTCCATGCATTTCTTTGGTACTGTGGTACATCACTTACAACTTCGCATTCAAGCTGTAGATTTTGTATTGACCAAATGGGATGATTATCAACTGTTTACACGCAGAATACCTGCGTAGGCCTACTAGTCTACTATATAAAGTTGATTTGGTTTTAAACTAGCCACTGCGGCCTAAGGCTCGGATGTCGCACAATTTCCGACATCGATTTGCAGTTTGTGTAAATTATAAATTAAATCTCCCTCCCTCCTTCTACCCCTCCCTACCTTTCTCTCTCTCTCTCTCCCTTTCTATCTCCAACTCTCTCCCTCTTTTTCTTTCTTTCTTTCTCTCTCTCTCTCCATCTCTCTATCCCCCTTCACCTATCCTTCCGTCGCAGCGCACCACGTAAACATTAAAGAAACAACTGACACAAAATGACAACTACAAAAAATGTTTATCTCACTAAAAAAAATACATCAAAGCCAGGAATTATTTTCAAACTACAACATGACTTCTATCCGTTAATGTCTTCTGTTTCCGTTTGCGAAGTTGTTATAGTTACCAAAAACAATGTTATATAAGCTCCTTTTCGTTGTATTTAAGGTACTTTTATTAATCTTACTTTCAAAAAATAATATCAACGCTTCATATTCGATTTATTTTATAGTTTAACTGAATAAATTCGAACTTCATTCATTCAATTTTCAATTAAAATAAATTATTTTTCACTTACATTGCGTTTAATTTTTTTTTAGCAGTCTACATGGAAATCCACATAGCCTCACATTCCGGGTAAATGACAATGGACGTTAGGCGACGGGCTACGTTTGCTCCGGAGCAGCGTTAAAACAATTATATTTTACAATGAGAGCCTAGGAGTTACATAAACTTACTTGTCGCAATTGCGGAAACGAGCCTAGTTGTGTATGGAGAAAGTCATTCGCTGGATAAATCCGATTTTTATTGTTAGATATAAACTCATTTAACTTAATGTACATATGACGCATATTTTGGAAGATAAAAAACCCTCCGTGAGAACAACGGCAAATGTTTAAAAAGTACCGCATTGAAAGCAGCTGACTTGATAAAGTTTCTCTTAAATATCCAAATTTCTGTAATATTTTTCATTGTTGGTGATAACATTGACATGTGTGGGCAATTTTCCGTATCAGCGCATTGAATGATCGATCGCAGGTCAAAACAAGGGTGAAAAAACAAAGCCATTCGGATCAAATACGCGGACAATGGCCTCTCGACAATCGATAGAAATAGGTTGCTCATATTCAACTCATAAAGCTCCATCTTCTACCACTATCTCCCTCTCTTTTCATTTTCCTCCCTCTCTCTTTCAATTCCCTATTTCCCCCCCCCCTCCCCCTCCCCCCCTCTATCTCCCCCGTTTATTTTCTGCTGTCCTGGTTCCTCTATTTCTCATAGCTTCTACGCATCTTTCTCTCCTCTAAGCCAATAATGAATTCACGATTTATTTTATTCAAACTCGATACAATTTTAATTTTACCTAGTTCAGAGCATTATTTCGAATTCTATAAGCTTATTTGCATCCTATTTATTTAGCTCTAACGTTTTTTCCCACCGAAAACCGAGCTCCTGGTAAAGACTGGAACTAATATATTTTTAGTACCTCTTTCCGTCTTTGTCTTCTCGTAATTCTCGCACCTCCGAAATATACTCTATGCTAGAGATAATGTCTCAACCGGGATAAATTTTTTTCCTTCATTATTAATTTTGGAATACCTTATTACTTCAGTTTTCCTAGAGTAAACGCTTCGTTACAAACTCTTTAGCCTTCTAGTTTGATATGCGTTCCAATAGGCTGGGCTTCACAGCCTTTTAATCCGTAGATGTTCTTCGTGCGACAATACTTACCTCCATCTATGCGTATGCTTTTTACATCCGTACATTTCTCATCGTAATTGCCTTTTAGGAGAAATCGATCGTTTCAGTTTTTAAATTTCCTAATAGTATTGGCTCGCAACTATGCATTAAAACATCGTTAACACTAACAAGAAAGGAATGTAAAACTCTAATCGGATAATATGTGGTTATGTTTCTTTTAAATATTTAAAATTTTCGAATGTTCTGGATAAACATTTTAAATGCCGATCTTATCTATTTATTGTCAAATCTAAATTTAATCAGCTTAGAGGGTAGGTTGAACGGTAGGCTGTTGGAGTTATAGGAATTATAAATTGGTTCAAAACCATAACGAAAGTTTGATCATTCAATTGTAGAATTAAACCTACAGTAAAACTGCTTCTTCTTTCAGCATAAGATATTAGGGCATTCTTTAGAAGTACGATGAGTCAGAGTTACAGAAAACAGCAAACTTGATTGACTATCCTGAATGTTCTGCAACAGGACAGATTGGTCGGGCAGGACAGTCTACAGCAGCGGTTCTTAACAGGGGGTGCGGGAAGATGGTTCAGGGGGTGCGGGAAGGGGGTCCAGGGGGTGCGGTGGGAACATTTTGCAATTTGACTGTTTTATTTATTTATTTTTTTAAATAAGACATTTTGAACCACCCACACTAACCAGCTTCCGTCCTAGTGTGTATATTCATTGGTCCAAGTTTCTTGTTACATATATAGCGAGATACCGAAGAACATTCGTCTACTTGAAATAACAGACCGTAATCACTATTCGAGGTCTCTTTACAAAGCGATTTAAACGGCCGCCACAGTGGCTGAAAACTGCAATCTAGGTGGACAAAACTATAATTGAAACAAAAGTTTTCTCTTAACGGTATTTTTAATTTCGTTTAGTTCACATATACTGAATATGTTGAATAGAACAACATCATAATCATTATAACAATAAAAAAGCTCTTGTTCTTATTTTAACAAGTGTTTACAGGTAGTTTTTTTAGGAAAAAAGTACATTTTGTTATTGAACAACAATCATATAAAGTAAAGTCATCCTGCCAAGGTTATAATGATGAGGCGAACTTGGATTATTCTCAGTGAATAGTGTTAGGAAGAATCGGAATCAGATGAGCATGTTTCAGTCTCGGACTCCTCCGAACATGATTTATCAGAGTTAGAAGTACCTTGTACACAAGAACGTGGAATCGTAAGTAAATGCAATACTTCTGCGTTTAAGCTTCCTTTTTTCTTGGTGGCAGCTTCCTATAGCTAGATATTGTGGGATCCGATGAAATTAATAGCATATTTAGTAAATCCTCCATAGTATGCATTCTTGAAAATTTGCGTGTGTGACTCTCCCTGAATCTTTTACAGTCCTTGTTTAGTGCTTCTTGTGCCTCTTCGGATAACTGACCTATAGGCAACGTTGCATATTTAATTATATCTGACCCATGAATTAATATCTTGTGGACAGTAGCCGGCATGTAGTACCAAGAATAATGCTGTAAGTATAACGTCGCTGTTTCTTTAGCATAATTATCAAAACGAGCCGTATTGATCTCATAACCACTCGACATCGCAATTAGAATTGCTGCAAAGCGTTTTATCAATGTTTCGTTAATGCCTGTTATGGATGACGAAACTGAGGGATTGCCAAAGAAACGCCGAGCAGTATTACCATCATTAGTGGTACCGCTTCCAGGCTTAGGTATGTCTATCAACAATCCAATTCTGAACGGAATCTTCTTCTGATTTCTTCTTTCCTACATTCCATCTTTAATTTATCCTCACGACTACTAACTTGCCACTTTTGTATGTCTAGTCTGTAGGATATATGTAGAAGACACTCAAAGCAGCGAATCCAAGCATGAAGCGTAGAAAGTCCAAATTTATAAGTTGTAATATCGGGAGTGTTCGCTGCCACAACAGTGAGGTTGTTCATTTGCTTGGGTGTAGCCCCGCATATATAACATTTTTGGGTTGACATACCTGTGATGGAACTACAAATCTTACCGTCAAACATAGTCATAATTAAATTATGCTTCACAAATAAATGTTTTCCGTCAATTTCGATACTGGTTGGGGAAAGAACTTTGATCTGTTTCTCGATATTATGTATTTCTCGCCTCGATAATTCTGTAGATTCCTTCTCAAATAACAATTTGATTGGCCTGCAGTATCTGGTAGAGGAAGTCCTTGGATTCTGCCACAAAATGGATTTATTTTCGATGGAGTCTACAGAAAGTTGAAGTGGGACAAGTGATATTACAAATAAATCCGAATCCCACTGCATTCCTCTTCCTTCCACACCAAATCTTTGCTTATAAGTGCTATGACCGGAACTGCCATCGCACCCCCATTTGAAAGTCATTGTTAATGATGTCTCCAAATTAATCTTAAATCTTAACAAATCATACTGAACATTTGTCAGCCTCTGTATAGTGTGATCTAGTAACGCCTGTAGTTTAATTTCTGCAGAATTCGCTGTTATTGTTATTGAGTCTTGAGTCGGATAACATTTCTTTTTAGCCTTAGTGATCGTATGATAAGGAGGGTATATATTTGCATGTCGCGACTTGGCTTCTGACTGAATTAGGATGTACATGTGCTTCGTCATCTTCCCGTCTACATATAATGCCAGAGCTTCTTCTGGTGCATATCTAATTGGCGTCGGAATAGGTGATCGGAACGCTTTCTTTACTCTAGTAGCCCTTTTCGGGGAAAAACAAGTCAACTCTTTCACCATTTCAGCAGCGTCCCTCCTCCCCGCTGATCTAAGGCTGCTTTGAGTAGCAAAAACTAATTCTTCCGTGGTTGTGGAGTCCAAAAGTGACTTTACTCTCCGTTTCTTAGTTTTAGAACAACATTCTTCAAATGATCTACTTGGACGACCACCTTGAGAAGGTTCTTCGTGTGACAATGTAGGAATCACGCTTCCGACTATTTCAGGAAAAGTTAAATGTTCCTCCAACCACTTTGAATTTTTCACCAGAAATCCTGTCAAAGTCCTGTGACTTGCATTCCATCTAGTCAAAAGATGATAACAAAACTGATCAATTCTTTTCCTAAGGAACTGGATATCACTTTCTGCACTATTTTCTAGTCCAATTTCATTAAAAACATGCAAGAACACACTATGACATTTCTTGGATTTATCGGATTCCTTCCGCCATACGTCAAACAGACCTCTTCGAGAAACGGAACGGCCTGAAATATAAGAAACAAATCGTGTTTCGGCGGGTTTCGGCAACTAATTTTAGTTTTAATTATTAATAAATTACTCCGCCTACAAAATTGTACAAGCAAAATTACGGAGAATCATGGAGTTTAATTTATAGGTCTAATTGAACCTAACGTATTAGGATATTTCACTTAAAATTTTTGGTACACTTTCAAACTGCTGCATATGAAAAAGAAACAAATGTATACAAACTTTTAATAGTACTTAGTGAAGTACATACCTTTGGCGATCGGATCCATTTAAAAGAATTAACTCACGCTGCAAATACTTCGAGGAATAGTGCTGCACTTCCTATGTCTTTACTGTGACTGGCGCGAGCGACACACGTCGTATGACTACTGTGTGAGATTTACAGCGTTGCCATAGCTCCACGCTATTATCAATTAGACTAATCGCTTTGAATTAGGGTTATACATATTCCTAACCATATATTGTAATAAAAAGAAGCATGATTTACAATATTCGGGAAATGAGGTTTTGTCCAGCTAGATGTTGCATTTCAGCCACTGTGCCGGCCGTGTCCAGACATATTGTCGCTATATTTTTCTGCCTTTAATTACGTTTATAACAAAGTCATTCTCTCGGTTCTATTTTGCGTGAGAAGGCTGAGATAATCCGCTACAGAGAGGTTATTTTGAAGTCCAAGATGAATACAGCGTTAAAAATTGTTTAAAAAGAAACAATTTTGAAAACTACTACGGAAGTGTTGGATAGGATTCTATTGTAATAAAATGCTGGAGCCACCTTCGTGAGGCGCCTACACGTCGCCTCATTTGGATCAAACAAGATGCAACATTTTGACCAATGCTAAGAGTCTGGATTAGGAGATGATGAGCTTTTCTCGACTCTCTTAGAAGTAGTTAGTTGGGAAGGAACATTAACGAAGGCAACTTCAAGTTTTTCCCTGCGTTTGCATAGTGAAATAGACTTGCACCGTTTCTTCGACAAATTCATTCATCAATCGACATAAGGTAGTGTAAAAAATATAGTATAGAAATTTATTTATTAAGGTAAATCCTCGAAATGTTTCATACAAATTCAATTCGTTGGTGTTCTCATAAAAGGTATAAGTCATCATTTCGTAAGATTTAAGTTAACAGAAATTATATTATGAAAGAGATGACAATTGATGAGTTTTACTTTATTTTAGATATCATAAGCAAAATAATGTTCAAAAGGAAATTTGCTAAAATTTTAATTCATAATTTATAAGAACACTGTGAATTTTCAATTACAGTTATTTTAAATTTACAATATAACACTTTTCCTCCTTTATCCAGACGCCAGCGAATTAATGTGTGAAAAGTTATAGATTTTTGTAAAATTATTAGCCTTATTAATTATTACAATAATAAGAAGTGTTTATCATAATTTAATATAATAAAAGCCGTCGTCTGTTGGTTGGTTGGTCACGCTATGCAAACGCTAATAACTCGAGAAATAATAATGATAGAAACTCGAAATTTGGTAAGGATGCTTGATTAACACTTATTCAGAGAACGACAAATTTAAATCGCGAAAAAATTCCTTGGTTCGTCTCCAAGAGAGGCATTTCCATTTCCCATTACTTAACATGTAAAACGCGATATTTAGGCGTGCGGGCTTTTATTCATTTGGAAATTAAAATTAGAAGAAATTAACAGATGACCTTCGGATTTGAACCATTTTGAAGAAAAATTTATAAAGTTTCTTATTCCGTTCGTCTTTTTTCGCTCACAGTTCGAAATATTCCATATTAAACGTTTAATTTGCATATTTTGTGGAAATCTCGCCATTTTAACGTGATGTTGCTATGTCGACCATTATCATTGTTACACCTCAAATAACTATTAGGGCTGTCGCACACGAGCCACTTTGTGGCGGCCACTATTTGTGGCGAGAAACAGAACAAACGGTTTCTGGTTGGACCCCGCACACGACGACACAGTTTTGTGGCGGTCACAGAAAAGTGGCTCGTGTTCCATTTTCCTCTCCACACCACTGTGGCGCGCCACCGGCCACACGTCATGGAACGCACGTAGTCAGGTTGAAACACGCACACGGTTTGCTTCTTGTGGCTCAGTTCACGCAGTTTTCTTCAGTCCTCTGTGCCAGGGAGATGGATGACATCGAAATTGACGTTGACGTGCTTATATTTGAGGTGCAAAATCCCCGCTGTCTATGATAGTGGACTAAAGGAATATAGTGATAAATGTGTAAAGGAAAAACTGTGGAGAGAAATATTTGAAATCCTGATAGAGGGATGGCAGAATCTTCCCGACCAGGAAAGGCGTGAGAAAGGTAAGAACAAAGTGTATTTATAGCAGTATTTAATTTTAAAACTTGGCTCTTATGCAGATTTTAACAAAATTTTTTATTATTTTGTATAATAATGGCCGTCGTCTGTTGGTTGGTTGGTCCGCTATGCAAACGCTAATAACTCGAGAAATAATAATGATAGAAACTCGAAATTTGGTAGGGATGTTTGATTAACACTTATTCAGAGAATGACGAATTTAAATCGCGAAAACATTCCTTCGTTCGTCTCCAAGAGAGGCATTTCCATTTCCCATTACTTAACATTTAAAACGCGATTTTTCGACGTGCAGGCTTTTATTCATTTGGAAATTAAAATTAGAAATTAGCAGACGACCTTCGGATTTGAACCATTTCGAAGAAAAATTTAAAAAGTTTCTTATTCCCTTCGTCTTTTTTCGCCCATAGTTCGAAATATTCCATGTTAAACGTTTAATTTGCATATTTTGTGGAAATCTCGCAAATTTAACGTGATGTTGCTATGTCGACCATTATCATTGTTATACCTCAAATTACTGCTATTGTATATACATCCTTCTGGGAATAAGCGTGCCTTGAGTGCTTCAATACGAGTGAGAGGGAGAGAGGAAGGAAGGGGAGAGATTGGCGTGTTTTGTGGAAAATAAGTATAATAACGTAAATATAAAAAAATTTAAGTATCAACAGTGTCATTTTAGAAAAATTGGAAATAAAAAGCATTCTTAATTTAAATTCTTTGTAAACCATACGTGCTTACGAATTTATATTGTTATTGTTAATTTCGTAACAATGGCCGAAGTTTGGAAACGAATATAAATTAAAATTCAAGTAAAATTAAAAGGACATTTAAAACTGTTAACAGGCAATTTTCGAAGAAACAACAGTGGATATTTTAATTAATTGATTTGTTTTTATAAAAGGAATTTTGGTGCTTATTTAATACATAGTAAGTTCTAAGGCTTGTTATCTATTTAAATCTAATAACAGTAGCTATTATAGTTTAAAGAAAGAACTTTATTTATTCACTTTACAGAATTTATTAATTTTAGGCTAGCATTGTCTATCATAAAAGGAGTTACTTTGTAATTTACAGTATGTAAAGTGGAAGTTGTACTGAATTGACTCAAGTACTATATTTCATCCAGAAACGTAAATGCGGCCTGTATTTCTTCATTTGTCGCTTTATTCGATGGTGAAATCAGTGCACAATTTTATTCTTGCGATTTTTACATGTTGCATTGACGAAAATTTAGATTCATTAAACCCGTTGAAATTCAACGGGCACTTATGCTAGTATTACATATGGGGTCACAGCATTTTTGCGATTTTTGACAACCCCCTCCACCCTCTGTCACAAGAGCACATACACATGCTGTCTCTATGAAATCCATTTCGAAACTGAACGAAGCTACCGCTTTATGTCGCCCGTGTGCGCCAAAATAATTTCCGTGTCCGCTACTTTTTGTGACGCCACAAATAGTGGCTGCCACAAAGTGGCTCGTGTGCGACGGCCCTTATTGTATACATCCTTCTGGCAAAAAGCGTGCCTTGAGTGCTTCAATACGAGAGAGAGAGAGAGGGGAAGGAAGGGGAGAGATTGGCGTGTTTTGTGGAAAATAAGTATATTAACATAAATATAAAATATTTTAAGTATCAACAGTGTCATTTTAGAAAAATTGGAAATAAAAACATTCTTAAATTAAATTCTTTGTAAACCATACGTGCTTACGAATTTATATTGGTTTTCCTCGAATTAATTTCGTAACAATGGCCGAAGTTTGGAAACGAATATAAATTAAAATTCAACTAAAATTAAAAGGGTATTTAAAACTGTTAACAGGCAATTTTCGAAGAAACAACAGTGGAACTTTTAATGAATTGATTTGTTTTTAGAAAAGGAATGTTGGTGCTTATTTAATACAGAGTAAGTTCTAAGGCTTATAATCCATTTAAATCTAATAACAGTGGAAAAAACTTTATTTGTTCACTTTACAGAATGAATTAATTTTAGGCTAGCACTGCCTATTATAAAAGGAGTTACTTTGGAATTTACTGTATGTAAAGACGAAGTTGTACTGAATTGACTCAAGTATATTTCAAAGCAAAAATCAATTTAAAACTATTGAAAGTTGTTGTTTCGGAAACTTAGAAGTCCAGAGTGATGAGCGGACGCTAAACGATATTAAGGTACATTTTATTCCAAAATCTATTTAAAGTAATATCAGAGGCAACTGAAGATTGAACAAATTTTTTATTACCGGGATTCTGCTTATTTCATGAAACTGAAATGCCAATGCATTAATTCATTAACATCTGTTAAGAGTGGCTATTTTAGTTGAAAGAAATATATGTACCTACATGGTACTTTTATTCACTTTTCAGAATGAATGAATTCTAGGTTAACATTGCATATTATAAAAGGATTTTCTTTGGAATAAGAAGTTTGTTATGTGGTTATTTTAACTGAATTGAATCAAGTTCTCATCTAAGTTTGAAATCCATATAAAACTGGTGAAAGTGGTTGTTTCGGAAAATGAGAAGGCAAGAGTGCTGAGCGGACGCTAAACGATATTGAGGTACATTATATTCCAAAATCTATTTAAAGTATTATCAGAGGCAATTGAAGATTGAACCATTTTTTGGAACCGGAATTCTGCTTATTTAATGAAACTGAAATCCTAATGCTATAATCAATTTAAAACTAATAACAATGGCTATTTTAGTAGAAAGAAAGGTACTATTTTATTCACAAGGAATTTCTGTGAGATTTTAGTTAATTAATTAAAACAGACTTATAATATAGAAATATTCGATGGTTAAAACAGTGCACAATTTTATTCTTGCGATTTTTACATGTTGCATTGACGAAAATTTAGATTCATTAAACCCGTTTAAATTCAACGGGCACTTATGCTAGTCATATAAATAAAAGCCTTAGTCTGTAGCAAACGTTGTGTGTAATGCTTGTTGAAGCTTAATATCACGCAAACGACTGAACCGAATTTGATGAAATTTTCAGGATAGCATTATGATATTGGAGACTCAAATCAACTATAGAGGCGCTGCAATCAGTGACGTCATTTTGCAATATGGCGGACGCATTGGTGATAAGATTTGCGTAGTTAAAGGCGTTAAACGTGTGTTTCTGCGTATTTCTGTGTTTGATATCATTCGTCATTATCATTAATTGCGAAGAACAATGAGTGGGAAATTATCACTCTCGTTTGGAGAGATAGTGAATTTCTTAGGAGGAAACCCTGGCTCAAGAAATATTATTGACGGGGAATGCGTTCTTAAAGCTGGACTTGTGGGCAGCAGAGGGAAGAAGGATAGTGTTGTATCTATTTTGGGACTAGTTCTTCATACCAGCGGTATTATTATTCTTATCAACCAAAACGCTGCAATTTGGAGCAGGTCCCGGTGGCAGCGGTCCACATCTCATACACCAAATGAAGCACCTCATAATACAACAACTTTACATTTAAGTGCCAACTTACTAAAAGCACGTTTTCACACAAATGGATTTAGAATTGAATAATAGAATTAACATTTTAAATGGGATACATTGCAATTTCCCGTGCAAACTCTTAAATTACAGTTTCCCTGAAAAGTATAGCTTAATTAAATAATAATAATAATTAGTATTAAAATATTAAATAGATCCGTCCTGATGGCAACGTCATCATGACACGAATATGTGTGTAACATATTGAGAGGGGAGCGCCTACATTCCCTGCCTGGTATTTATTCAGGGACGGGAGGGAACCCCTCAGAAGGCCTCCCGTAGGCAGGAGTTACAATACAGTTACAACATATGCCTACTACTATTTACAAATTATAACATTTCTTACATTTGAAAAAATTTCAGATAATTTTTTGCATTTGTTCTCCTTTTCTATTGTGAACTTCTGGCTACCCTATTTATATTATAAATTAATTCAGACATTGCATTAATAAATACATTAAAATTACATATGAAATTAAATAATACTCACGTATTTACGTACCAAAGAACGGCTGCAATGTGTTTACATTAGCGGCTCTTTCCTGATAAAAATTACTGGGGAGGTGAAGATATTAGAAGATTGTAGCATCTGCTTGGTGAAGATGATGTGCAGTTGCAAGGCTGGACTGTCAGAAAAATGTAAAAACATTGCAGCCGTTCTTTGGTACCTAAATACGTGAGTATTATTTAATTTCATATGTAATTTAAATGTATTTATTAATGCAATGCCTGAATTAATTTTTAATATAAATAGGGTTGCCAGAGGTTCACAATAGAAAAGGAGAACAAATGCAAAAAAAATCTTTAAAAAAGAAACTGACATAAATTATCGGCGGTTTGTTGTATTTTGTACTTTCAGAACATAATATATTTTACTTCGCATGCAGGCGTAGCGACGCAGAAAGCGGAACGCTAGTACACCTGACAGAAGCCTATTATTACAATTGATATGTTTTACACTCAGTTAAATGTTAATAAATAATATTAAGTCAAAACAATTTTAAAATGTTTATTGATTTTTATTTAAATATTAAATGAAGCGAGCACACAAACATGTTCTTGGTTATCGGCTTCCCAATCTTCAACAGCCTTATCCAAGCCTTCCTTCTGTCGCACCTTTCTCGTATGTTCCATTTATTTGTCAAAAAAACGAATTCGTCTTCCCGAGGAAAACTATGGAACCGGAGATCAGGGTTCGACCAGGCTTTCGACGAGCATTGTGGAACACAACAGTTTTGCTTCGCCGAAGTTTTTCTCGGTGAGAATTTCAACCCGGTCTTTTCCATAATTATTTCCGTTAGCAAATAAGCTAACTGTACCATACAATGATACTGATGAAGTTCTTAAAAGGACTATAAGTCGTGTGAACGAAGGATGAAAGTAAATGAACAAGATATGAAAAGAATGACAGGGAAGAAAGGAACAGAATGAAGAAATGGTTTCGATGAGGAGTTCTCAAAAGAACTGTTCTGAATTGATGAATAGTGAATGAAATGAATGATAGTTATGAAAAGAACTGATTAAATAATATGAAAATGGTGAAAAGAACTGATTGAACGTTGATAACGCAGTAAGGAACTTCAACACACGTTGCGAGACTACGCTTACCAATACAATGTAAATATGCCTCATTCATGCTTGACACCAAAGCGCTAGTTACGACTTTCGCCACCAGTTGGCGTATTCCTTTGCTGGAATCGCGAATAATGTAAAAACGTTTGAATGTATCGAACTCGAGATCAAAGATCCGGGTTCGACTCCAGGGGATAATTTCCATTTCCCATAAGGTAACGTTAAAATGGACATTTCGAAGTGCAGGCTTTCATTCTTTTTTAGATTAAAATTAAAAAGAATTGACCTACAGTCTTCGGATATAAACCATTTTGAAGAAAACATTATGAAGTTTCTTATTCTTTTCATCTTTTTTCCGCCTATAGTTCTAAATCGCTAAGTTTAAACGTTTAATTCACACAGTTTGAGGATATCTTGCCATTTTTAACGGGATGTTACCTTGCCTACCTATTCCATTGTTAGACCTCGATATCATATTGTTATTTCAATCCTTATGTGTATAAACGTGATTTTAATGTTTTTAATACGAGAGAGAGGGAGAGAGAATGGGGGAGAGGGATGGGGTGAGATGGAGAGAGAGGGAGAGGGTTGAGGAAGGGAGGGGGAAACGATTTTCAAGACAGTTGTTTCTGATGTTAATATGATCTCCCTAAATAGTTTGAACGATCGTATCTTACCTCCCTTCATTTTTGACGGGCAATACACTAGTAAAATATAATTCAGGAGTGTCCAAGCTATCACTCGCGAGGAAATTATACCGCGGGATACCTCATTGTTGCTTGCGGAGAAGATGAGGTTTCAAATACTTCCATTAAAATTCCTATTTTTCAATCCATAATTCCAATAATTTCACATTGAGAGTTGTTTACGATGTTCCACTTATCTTTTTAAATATCTGACTATTAGATAATTTCCATTTTTATGATCGCGATTATTTTAAATTTAATAAATGTATGGTGCCCGCTGATCTTAAAAGGTTGGACAGGCCTGATATAAAATGTATATTTAATAAGATAAAATAAGAAAAATATGTATGATATCCATAGTCCCCCAGATCTTCCGGTAAACCATCGGTTGCGAGCTATTTTATACTATAACAGCCCAGGTCTGTTGGTTGGTCACGCTTTCACGATGGCCGATATAAAGCGTTTTAACAAACTTCCCGAATAGGTAGAAGATTGAAATTCGGCAAGGATGCTTGATTAACATATTTTAAGGTAATGACGAAAATAAATCTCCAAAAAAGTTCTCGGTTGGACTCCAAGGAAGACATTTCTATTTTCCGTAAGGTAACATGTAAAAATCAATTTTTTGATTTGCAGGCTTTTATTGTTTTGGAAATTAAAATTAGAAGGAATTAACCTACGATCTTCGGATCTGAACCATTTTGAAGAAAAAATTACAGTTTCTTATTTTGTTCATCTTTTTGCGCATACAATTCGAAATCGCTCATGTTATACGTTTAATTCACATATTTTGTGGAAATATTGCCATTTTAACGGAATGTTGCCTTGGCTACCAATTCCCTTCTTAGACCTCTATATCATATTGTTAATTCAGTCCTTATGGGTATAAACGTGCTTTGAATGCTTTTAATACGAGAGAGGGGGAGGGAGAGAGGGTGAGGGGGGAGCGAGAGGGAGGGGGAGAGAGGGAAGTAGAGGGGGAGGGGGAAAGAGGGGGAGGGGGAGAAATGAGGAGGGGAGGGAGGGAGAGAGAGGGTTTAAGATGGGGGGGGGGGGAGAGAGAGGATGTAAGATGGGCGGGAGGGAGAAGGGGGAAGAGGGAGGGAAAGAGAGGTAACTATTTTAAGTTTCACTAGAGATAGCCCGTCAACAATAGAATTTCACTAGAAATGTTGTATATGGCAAAATATTTCATATGTAAAAGTGTGATATTAATTATTTTAAATGAAAATAATAATAATCTATCTATAATTCTTCCGTTGATATTTCAACGGGCATTACACTAGTTGTAATAATAAACACTGTGAGAAAACTTTTATCCTCATATGGTTTGAGAATTTCATTTTATCTCTTTGATAATTTTTACTTTACGGTTTTGCATACTCATTACGTTATCGATTTAAAGTTATCATTATTTAACTTTTCGTAGTCAAACCAAAATGAATTTTGTGAAGAAAAGAAAAACAAGTTAGATATAATTTTAATTATTTTAATAATAATTATGTGCTTAGAATTTCACGAAAATTACGTATATCTACATAATTCGCTTAAATTGGGGTTATAATTTCAGATATACCTAAACACGATTCGGATAAGTATTTCTCAAATAAAAGCATACCACTCGTTGCCATAGTAGTCGAAAATTTTCATTAATAAAAATTTTTCGCATACTAATAATTCATAATTAATTGCCTACAGATAACAATAGTAGCAGGGAGGAAAGAGAAAGGTACTATGTTCATCCTTATTTAGAATCAGCTTTCGGCGAACGAACCGCCGAAAGCTGTTCTTTTTCTGAAAAAGAACCACTTTTGTAGAAAAAATTGGTTCGGTTTTCGAGTCAGTAAAAAAAGGTATCACTGGTTTTGGTTCGGTTCGCGGTTCAGCAAAATGACTGCGGTTCGTTTCAGAAGTTCGGTTCGGTTAGCAGCTCTTATCTGAACTTATATTCCAGATTTTTACAAAATTATTAATACGTATTTTCACGAAATATTAAGTAGGTATATAATCCTAATAAATTATAATAAATATCATAAAATTATATTTATATTTAACGGACTAGTACATAAATAAACATAAATTTATGTATATACTTTCTGCACCCTAGGTTTTGGAAATGGCGAAGAAGAGAAAATTCAATGAGTAATACATATCTTTTGGCTTTACATTCACCACAGAACGGGATGGTACACAGAAGCCTGAGTGCTTCTTATGCGGAAAAATCTTCTGCGACGAAAACATGAAACTCTTTTGCGAGCCTCTTCCAACAACCACGAAAGCTTCAGACATTCTTGAAATAGTGGAAAGTTTCTTGGCCAAGCAAAGGTTTGATTGGAAGAAACACCTCGGTACGATATGCACCGATGGAGCACCTTCCATGCTGGGAACCAAATCTGGATTTGCCGCCCTGGTGAAGGAAGAAGCTCCACACGTAATCGTGACTCACTGCATCATACATAGCCATGCTCTGGCTTCTAAGTCGCTTCCAGAAAATTTGAAAAATGTCCTGTCAACAGCTGTGCAGGTCGTCAACTTTATTCGTGCCAGGGCCTCAAAGCAGTTTTGCCAGGAAATGGGAGCAGAACACAAGGTTCTTTTGTAGTACACAAAGGTCAAGTTTTAAAACGTTTGGTGGAGCTTCGTGTTGAAATCTCACTTTTCCTGAGGGAGAAAGATAATCCCCTTTCTGAGCGGTTTGATAGCAATGATTTTATTCTTTCTTTGGCATATATGGCAGATATATTCTGTCATCTAAACATCACAAATATGTCCATTCAAGGCCCATCTGTGACCATCATGGATGCAGCTGAAAAACTTAGTGCATTTCTAGTTAAACTTTCCCTGTGGAAGAGAAGAGTGCAGAACGGACATTATGCCAATTTTCCGATGCTCGAGGAAGTACTGTTTGAAGCATGAATAAAAAGCGATAAAATATTACCATTTCACATCCAGGAAGAAATCATCAACCATTTGGAGACCCTTCAAACCTCTTTTAATAGTTATTTCAACTTGGAAGATATGAAAATCAATACCTGAATTCGCAATCCTTTTCTTGTTAACCTTGAGAGCATTAGCGATTTTGACTTAGCAAAAGATGAGTAGATCGATTTAGGAACAAAGGAATTGCTGAAATGTGAGTTTGGAACTAAGACTCTTGCTGGATTCTGGTGCTCTTTGGCTCATGCTTATCCCTTTGCTACTACATACCTCTGTGAATCAAGTTTCTCAACGTTGGTTGCCATAAAGACGAAGAACCGAAACAGATTGAATGCTACAGATAACATGCGAGTTGCTCTGTCGAATACAGTTCCGAATTTTCAAGTTTTGGTTGATGCAAAATAACAACAACGGTCCCATTGAAATTGGAGAAACACACTATTTTAAGGATAATATTTTTTGTTGACATAATTTTTGAAATTACCTTTCCAGACTTTAAAATATGCCACACTTACAAATTAAAAATATCCTATATATAATTTCTGAAGTGTCCGTCTGTCCGTCCGTCCGCCCTCTCCCCTCTATCTCGAAAACCGTTTGCCGCAGAGATTTGCAGTAAACTGCGTTTTGTTTCTACAGCCCAGGAGGTCCCTAGAAAACTATTCTCAATTTCCTAAAGTCCCCGGTTCGATATGTTCCCATAAGTTTACACGGGATTTTCGAGTTTTCAGAGTGCAAGGTTTTTTTCCTTCATGCGTTAAAATACCTAAATATGGACCGATTTTCTCCGTTTTTGATTTATTCTACGGGTAAAACTCTAAATTATCTTATTCTTTCAATGTTTATACCCTACGCGGTCGAAATTCTCGGAAATACACAATTGTTTTCGAAATTTTGCCGATTTTTTGTTCTCCTTCGGGACGTTGTCAAGTCGACATTAAAACTCTAAATTATCTTATTCTTTCAATGTTTATACCCTACGCGGTCGAAATTCTCGGAAATACACAATTGTTTTCGAAATTTTGCCGATTTTTTGTTCTCCTTCGGGACGTTGTCAAGTCGACATTAATTGTTGCCTCTGATTCAATTACCATCGATTAAACGTTCATATTGACGTAAAAATGGAATCCTTAAGTTAGTAAGATCATTATACGCTACATTTTTACCTTAATTAAAGTTTTATTGTTATAAATATAACAATGGATGAATTCATTAAGATAATGATTTAACTCGAGAACATTCAGTAAGATTATTTTCTGTGACTAGGACGCGTTTATCGTAGATTGTGGTAGAAAAGCATATTTATTTTTTAAAATACTGTATTCAACCTTTTGGAAATACCGAATGTTTTTGTTTTCGTGACTGAAGCGACCAAGAATTTCCATTTCCTGTCAGTGAAAATACGCGTAAGACTCTGCCATTTCATTACGAAGGCTGTGGTGGGGAGGAATCTTCCTAAACCCCGGTAAGTTTATACTCCGCATTATTCTACAATCAATTGTTTCAGCGCTTACTTTTTTAATACTTTCGCCCGGCTTAAGTGGATAAATAATTATTTTTTGTGGCGTCGCTTTTAAAAGAGTTATGTTTTGTGATTGTTTAAGTGGATGACATTTCCTGTAAATTACAAAAAGTTCACATCTTTCTTTTCCCAATATTTGCTTTATTTGAGGTGTTAAGACCCAGTTTGACTCCCGGTCTTAGCAGTTCTATTCTTCTGTTTCCTCATTTCACAACACTACAGTTTATGCCTGTCGCGTAAGAATCTTCCGATCACTAATCATTTCAATTTAATTACTGTGCCGCATCAATTTACTCTCTACCATCTATACATATCTATAAAGTAAGGTGTCGTATGTATGTATGTAGGTATGTTCTTCTAAGGCTCAGAAACTACAACACGCAGAAAAAAGAGGAAGGTGTCATATTAACCGTTATCATGTGTACGGTGGTGTAGTAAGGTTTTTAAACCGATTCGGTATACTATTTAATTATAATAAAACATTTTCGTTTATATGGGATTTCCATTTAAAATTTTTTCGTAAATTTCTCGAATTTTTAACTCCTTTCATATATATCGCAGACATACGCTCTCGCAGACTTTTTTGTGGTAAATTATCTCCTCTTTTGGATTAATTTTTTAAAAGAGGGGCTTACAGATCAAATAAGACGAATTGAAGGGAAAATCTTATTTTTCATTATTGCTCAGCATTTGGATATAGGTACTTAGCAACCGATGTAAACAAATTACGTTTGAACTATAAACATATCGTAAACGTAGAAATAGTTTATGAAATACTCATTTAATATCTTCTGATTTGATTGTATGTTTTTCTTTCATTATCTATGGTCTTCTATACACAGGTTAATTCTGCGAATAAACATTAGTGAACTGTTTCTTTTTCTGTAATCGTGTCATTCGCATTATAGGTAGGTATGTTTGGATATAAGTTTAATTGTTTTTATATGCCTTTTGTCTTATTTTACTTCATATTTTGTTTAAGTGAAAATTACTGAAGATATATGATTAAATTACTACGTTAAAGTTTTTGTGTTTTGTTTTATCAGTTTATCAATAAAAACTGAATTGAGCATTTCATGCTAACATGCAAGTTTTTTCCTATGCTCATCCATTTTGCGATTCAATAATAATTAGATACTTTTTTGTAATATATAATATCGTTTTGAATTAAAAGAGAGTTTTATCAATTGGAAATAAGGTTCACTCTTGAGGAATTGTTATTTTAATACGAGAACTAAATTAGATTAACATCTTGAACACGTAACGCAGTGAATTTCGAAAGATTTTATTTGAATAATACTTTTGTTGAACTTTATTATGTCTTCTGAACTAAAATTAAGAATTCGTGTCTGCAGTTCCATGGGTAAAATGTAAACACTACCGATACACTCACGTAATTAATTACGTTAGAAAAGTAAAACATTTTACTACATTATTTAAAATCGATTCGTTCGAATATCTCAATCTATTATTCAATTAATTACGTTGGAAAACACAATTAAGATCAATAATTTTATATCTACCTATTTAGAGTAATAATAGGTATTCTTATTTAGTTTCTCCTGTTATTATGTTGACATACAAACTCATATTCCGCGTAATCAATATTTACTCATCACTACGACACGCTATTTTGTGATTGTTGGTTGTTTATTTAGCAACTGAATAGAAAGCGTCAGTCGCCATCATCAGATACATTGAGCTTTAGGAGATTATTCGTTGGTTGGTTTTGGTAAGTTTGTTGTTTTCATTTGCTTTCGTTTAGTGTCCATTTTTTGTGTTCTTTGTTTGTTTTCTTTGTTTTCGTTCTCAGTTGTTCATTTTGTAGTCTATGTTTATATTCTTTGGTTGTGCTCTTGATTTTTGATCCTTGATTACCTATTTGTCGGTTTACACCTTTTATGCCGGCTATTGGTTACAGTTTAATTCATTTCTTTTTTCTTGGTGGTTTTTACATTGAACTTATATTCTTTGGTTGTACTCTTAATTTATGTTCCACGATTATTTATTTGTCGGTTTACATCCTTTTCTACCGGGTATTGGTTAGCGTTTAATTCATTTCTTTTTTCATGGTGGTTTTTGTAGTTTTCGTATTGGTTCGTTTCGTGTTCTTTCCACTTTATTTCAAGACTCCTAATGTAGTTTACAGAAAGGAGAAGAGAAGTTTTAGTATGTATCATTTTCTCAAGCTGTCTTCTAAGCGGAAAAAACTATAACTATTTGCAGTCCGAAATGCACCCGGGCGAAGCCGGGTACGAAAAGCTAGTATTTATTATAACAGTATTATTTTCTCTACCGGTCCCTGGAACTTAAAAAAAAAATTTGCCGGTCCGCCACAACAAAAAGTCTGAGAAGCACTGTTCTAGGATACAACTTGGTGCTCACCACATTGAAACACTGATCTAGCTCATCTAAAAGTTCCTTTCGGTGCGTTCTGGCGGTGGGCCCTACCGGGTGGGGTCGCTTCTCGCTCGTTCTCCTAGGGATGGATTAGGTAGCGGCCTCCGTCTCACACGGCGTCTGCATTTTCGGTCAGAGAACCCGCAAAGCGCTCGAAAAAACCAATGTTC